>JAPYYS010000433.1:0-145301 GCA_030522525.1 Campopleginae sp. 14b
AAAAAAAAAAAAAAAAAAAAAAAACAAAAAACAATAAGTCCAGTTAAACAATTGTGAAAATTTGTTGTCGAGCTATTCTCAACAAAATTGTTGAGAATAGCTCGAGCGACAATCTGTATAACTAACCATTCCTTGTTTCAATCTTTCCATAAGTTGCTTCTCTATCGCAGTCTCCAACTTAGCGGCGACAAGAGCTTTTTCTTCCCTTCTGCGCTCTCTTCTTTCTATCTTTCTCTGCAGCGGTACCAGCTTTTTCTGACGTCTCAATCTCAACTTCCTCATGCGTATCAAACATTGCGTTATCTTCAGAAACCTTTGCTTGCACTTTGACTTAATAAAGCCAGGCCAGTATAACAAGTTCTCGTTTATCTGGTGTATGGCTTTCTCAAAGTTTCTAGAGAGTTTCACTCGTTCCCATTGGTCCTTCGGTGTGTGTATTCTGTAAATTTGTTAAATCGTGCCAATTATATCACCAACTTGTATGAATCAAACAAGTCAACGGGAACCAAATATTGGTAGAGTAAGAATTGGCTCACTTAAAAATTACAGGGGCAAAAAATAACTTTTTATGGAGTCGAGATATTTGTGAAAATAAATTCGAAAATAACCTTTCAGCTGTTCTCATGAATAGGTAGATTATACCATTTTCTTCGCGCACTGTGGCATATTGACTGTTCGCTAGTGGACAGGATGATCTGGTGCACAAACCCGTCAGATTGTATTCATTACGACAGAATCTCTGGGATTTTGTGCTGTAAGAATTTTCATTAATTATTAACACTTTTTACATACGTTTTATGGTTATTTGCGTGGAATATCAAATGTAGCCGACTCACTTTACTTTGAAGGAACAGAACGATTTGTTAATTATACTCCAGACAACCTGAAAAACCGGTGGAGGTTAGGATTTTGCCCATTCGGCTTATAAACTCGATTTTTACCATTTTTACTCACATCATCGTGCTGCATTTTGTTGCTGTTTTTCTCGTCACCGTGCGAACGTTGATCTGCTTCTGATTCGGATGTAAGTGTCGAAGAAATCCGAGATTTTGGAACTTGTGTTTGGCACCGATACACACGTGCAGTTAGAGTGTTTTCAGTCTGCTCGTTTTTCTCTTTTTGGGCTCTTTGCCTACTCTACCGTCAATCAATGCAGTGAGACTAGCCCGACCTCTGGAACGACTGTGCCATTTACAAAAATTTTGTTGCTCCGGCCAACATACCGCCGTCTGTTTTATTCCATATCGACTGTCGGTAAGAAATTTTTTTGCTAGTGTGATCTCCAATATATATGTCGTTTCGAAGTAAAATCGCATTATGAGCTTCCTTCACTATCGACCACCACGAGTACTGTTCTGTACCCTTTTTTCAAATATAAAATTTTGATACTAAATGTCAAATATATACGATACAATCACGTCGGAATGTAAACTGTTTTCATACTCACAATAATCGCACGAAAGAAAAACAAAAATAATTACTCAAGTGGATAATCGTACACGTCCAAACAATGGCGCAAATAAAAACATTACCCTTATATCCGGGGGCAAAATTCATTGTTATTGATGATGGTAGGTTAAGCACGTGAACACGTACTCATTAAATTGTTCATTGAATTGGAATATAACGTTGATGGATGGAAATAGCTCGAATTCTCGACCATGAATGTCCGCAAATTTGGCAGGATAAATTGGTATTTTTAATTTATGACGTCAACTTTTATAAATTTGTGGAAATCATTTTAACAAGTGGGGAAAAATTGATAAAACTTTTGCTCTTATGGTGTTGAGAAAAGTTTCATAATGTGTTATATTATTTTTTCTTCCACTAACTGAATAGTACATTTTTTTAAATGCAGGACAAGATGTGATGCGTTCTCAAAGCCTCATCTTGGGCTGGTTGCAAATGTGGAACGACAAGGGTCTTGGCAATACGGTGGAATTTTTATTATTTTCTGGACCAAAGTTTGTTTATGAAAAATATACTGAAAATATAAAAAACATTGATTTGAAACTGCACGATTATTACACGGTGTTTGTGGAGGACAAAGATAAAGACGATGTTGCAAAGTTAGAACGCATAGTAAATGGCAACGTTCTTCAAGTTAATTCGGTCGTCATTATAGATTGTTTGAGTTCTCTCATCCTATCGGTTGGATTGTCCAAGGCGTTGCGCTTTGTGGAAAAATTGAGTTTTCGTTGTGCTCAAATGATTTGCATATACCGGAGAGATTTTTGTCAGATGAAAATTCCACGTATCGAAACTCTGGGCACGACTTACGTTCGATTGGAAAAATTGAATTCGTACGCCTCGCAAAGGGACCACATACAATACCAAGTTTTATTAAACCATCGGAAACAAGGAGGAGGAATTTTGAATCACAGAGCTCACATTTTCCAAGAGTTCATTTTGGACACCTGGGAGATTGTGAGAGAAACGGTTCCAAGTCATACCACTGCAGAAATGGTTTCTAGTGTTCAACACGCGCCAGAAAAACCTCAGGCTACCTTCAGGATTGAGATGAATGCCCGTGAACAAGAGCAAAGGAAGAACACGCCGCTACCATACAGCGTAGGAGCAACGACACAAAACGAGTCACAGATACTTTACGAGCCCGACAGCATCGATGATTTGGACGAGGAAGATCCAGACGACGATTTGCCATTCTGATTGCACCAAATTTCACTCTAGATGTCATGCAACACTCAAGTGCCGTGTAATTCGTATGGTCGCTGGATGAAAACCGAATGAAAGGCAGATTTTATTTTTTACTGTCGCGTATTTATTGTTAAAATCTTTGGCAAAAATACAAGTGACGCGAAAGGCCAACGCATCTCATAAAACAGCAATAAAATATATGCTTATTTCACAGCTGCTCGTCATTATTATTTATCTCATTATTCTCTTTCCGAAAGAATCTCTCGTACTTCGTCATTCGTTCTGGCATTATGTTTCCATCTCATATTGTCCTATTTTTATTTCTAAAGATCAAAAGTGATATTTTATCGAGGCAATTACGTCGATATAACTGTGGAATGTGGGATTTCCTAAGCTAGAGACGATTTGCCAAATACTCATCCATTCTCATTCCTTTTAATCTTCATGTCAATACTTTCAAACATTCCTAGTTGTCACAAAATATATTATCAATAAATACTATTATACGTGCTTGGCAAAACATTGCATAGATTTGGAGTCTCCTTTTACTCCATGCACCAGACCCAGAACGATCTTTTTCTTTCTAGACCGAATACACAGTTTTCTATGATAAACAACAACAAAACAATTCGGTAACACAGTAATTGCTGTAGTACAAGGTACAAATCTGTTTCCTTTCGGATTTTCTATCGCATAGCAGCTGCAGGAAATTCTAGAAAAATTGTAAACTTTCTTAGACGTTAATTTCACTTTTGACAGGGCTATTGTACGAATACAACCTCGGGGGAACATACGATACAACAATTTTGATCGTAGGCTGATAATATAGTTTTCAAACTTAAATCACGTACAAAAAATATATCCAAGACGTCCGATCAATCGATCGTCCATAATTTTCAAGCTGTGCGGTAACGTAAATGATGCGAGAAATAATTATTTCTTAATAGCTTAAACGAAAAAAAAATCTCTTGAAACGTTGGCATTCTATGATGATTTCTGCGGGTTTACGTATCAAATCAGATCATGATTACTCATATTTGAAAAATTCATCAAACTTATTTACTCCATATTTCACAATAAGAGACTAGCCGGACTTTTCTTCAGGTATTTTGTGCGAGAATGAACCCAGCTTTCTCCACCAGGAATCAAAGATCCATATAAAATTGGCAAAAACTATTTTCCAAAACAAAAACAAATTATCGCAGCACCGATGGGAAATAACTCGAGCCCAGAAAAGAATAAATGAAAAAAACGTATGCACATCGACTCAGGGTTGTCGAATAGACCCCAACGGATATGCAGACTGGTACGACAATTATTCCCTTTGATTCTCCAAATCCCTCTGGCAAGATTTATGTAATTGAGATCGTTCAAAAATACTTCATGACCAAAACTAACTACCGAAGAATGGAATAATCTTTTGTGTGTGTGTGTTGTGTATTAATATGTGTGTGTGTTGTCTTGATAAAAATCCGCTTTCAACCGTCGAAAGTGTACAATAAATTTTTATCTTGAAAGTGTTGATTCCCATCGATATGATTAACGACCCGACTCTCAAGAAGACATCGCCCATAACGTACTGCTTCTTCCCTACTTTGGGCGATTCCGGCTTCGATAAGCCAATCAACAAGATCACAGCCCGTGAACGCTCCTTGATAAACTTTCAACAATCGTCTGCGACACATCGCTATTCGATTTCGACATTCCGTCAGGTGGCACTGTTTGAACTGATCCCGAATAAATCGCGCCTCGATGCTCAGTGAATCTTCATCCGGAAGTTTGAATTCTCGAGCTGCAATAAAATCCCAAAATAAATTCAGAAAAACATGTAAAAACGGCGAATCATTGGAGAAATTGTGAATAAAAAAACTGTTCTATAATTATGTTCATTTATTCGCTCCCAACATTCACGATTGATATGAATTTTTATTGAATTACCTTCTCGCCACTCTCGGCAACATTTCTTTAGCCACTTGCCGATTCGGCCGAGTCCTGGGTCCAGACCAAATATGGCAAAAGCGATCAGAGATTGTCCGAAGTTTAGAGCGACGTCTAAGAATGCCATCTCTGCATAAACTCCGGTTAATTGTTCCATGATTAACATTCCAATGCTAAGAGCTAGACCCTGTTGAAAAAATATCCCTCGAATAAGTTGGAACGATCAAACTTTGAAGGGCTGCATTTGTTAAAGAGATATTTTTAAAAATATTCATATCGATTGAGTGGGATTGTCAACTTACGGTGAACATTGAGCACAAAAGAAGAATTAAAAGTACTAAATGTCGAAGGATCTGCGGATCATCAGAATTATCGGCATTCACCATTGTCTCGGATAACAAACTCTGCTGAGATTCCATCGTTCCGTTAGCCGCACACAAACCATGCGGAAAACGACATGCTCCGTCGAAACCGCAATTGCCACTGAAATAGTCAAAATTTCTATGAACTTTTTCGTCCTGCATGGCATAACTTGGATATGGAAATATTTTGGAACCGATTGATCAACCTTGGTAAACTGTTGGTTGGTGAAATGAGATCTTCCACGTCAACCACGTTTCTGTTTTCAACAATGTTTCTATTGTTGATAACGGGTTGTTCTGGGGTTTCCGTGCTCCTTATTATGTCAGTGTACACATTGTTTCGTCTCTGATATCGTTGATGCAGTATCAAGCAGCCCAACGTGACTGTAAAATATCAAGAAATGAAGACATCAATTGATAGAACCTGAAAAATCGAAATTTCATATAGATGGTGGAAAAGTTTTCTCCATTTTTCATTCAACTGCCAAATTATGGAATTTCGATAACATTTCTGGGTCAGAAACGATTGTAATTCATTCTCTCAGAGGGAATCGGATCGCGTTGGAAGAAAATGAGTTTTGCTCTTTTCAAATCGTATAATTCTTACCAATGAAGCAAAACAGCAGCACAAGTATCGACATTGCTGCTTGCACTCTGCCCATTTGAAAGTTAGGATTTCTCATATCGAAATTCGCCGGTTGTTTCGGTGTTACGAACACACACATCGCAGTAACTATCAGAAGAGGAATCCTGTACGAGAGATAAATCATCGAATCAATGGTTGATGAAGAGAAAAGCGATTTTCTCGAAATTTCTCAAGTTAACTGCGTCGATTTTTTTATTTCGCGGATTTCCTTAACCACAAAAGTAACTGTGAACTCATAAACTTACGCCCAGGCCAGAGGGATAAACCACCTCTGGACACCCTCAACGAAGGATTGCGAACGCGCAGTTAAAAAGAGGAGGGAAGCAGCCAGTGCAGCTGTCCATACTCGACTCGCGTATACACCGCCAGTTATGAGTATAAATTGAATATACCTGCCAATGGAGGAAAAAATAATTATCGAAATTTTTCCACCAATTATTATTGGGAATGATAAATTATGAAAAATTTCGTTTTTCAATTATTTCGAGTTTTCTTTTTCCGTACCATAGAACGGAGCCGGTGCTACTCGAATCCAACTTCGTCCATATTATCACACCGATCGCGACAGCGAGCTGAAAATGAAAATAAACGGAACAAGATTGTAAGAAAATTCGATAAGATTTTGAAAAGTGTTATAGTTTTCATTCCGATTCGAATCATTCGATTTTATTTCAGTGTTTGTTGTTCACAGACCTGAGCAATCACGATAGCAAGAGTGCATCGATGAAGGACTCTCTTGTACTTTTTCCCTTCGAGTAGAACGAAGCATATGATTAACCAGACGCAAGCCGCGGTAGAAGCTACGCTTATGTCCATGGAGAATGTGTTTAACTGTCGTGCATATTTGCTCGGAGTGACACCATCGTTGATAGCTGTGATGAGTTTTGCCGAGATGAACATTAAAGGAGCGGATAAAAATGTACAGGCGACCATTGAGGATGCTATGAGATCGATATCGAGGTTGTACCGCATTGTGAAGATAAAAAGTGCGGGTGCTGTTGGAATAGTGCCATAGAGAAAACCGTAGGTGCTCAGGTCTCTTGTATCCGTTTCGTTGACTCCGGCGTCTAGTAAAATCACCGATTCTCTAATGACGAGCGGTAGAACCAGTAATTTAATGCAAATCAAAATTCCCGGTATTACGAGAGCTGCACCCTTAAGGGTGTGGACTTTTCCAACCATCATCAGACCGAGAAGAAACAACGCACTCGCTGAGAAAGCATTGCCCAAAACTTCGAGCGTCGATTCAAGCATTTTCGGTATTTGGTGACTAAACGCGAGATTCCCGATTATACCGAGTACAGTCATGAATAATATTGGGTTCAACGCTATCCCTTTGAATATCGAAAAAACGAGGGAAGATCTAGTGGTAGTGTGTTCACTCATTCTGCGTTTTCCAATCTCCAGCAGCACGAATCCTATTGGATTTAATATCGCGAGCGAGATAGGCGCCATGAGGTAAAGATACGCCGCGTACTCCGGATGAGTGTTACCATAAAGAGCAGCAACTGGAAATAAAAATTTTTAATTGCAATTAATGAATTTGTGGATGGAATTTATTGTGAATTTGAATGACATCTGGTAAAATGAATTCTCCTTTTTGACAAAACCTTCTTTTCAATATTTATGAAGAATTTTTTAAAAAACTTACTCATGGGATACCCAATAGCAAAATCATTGCTCTGCGTCGCAAAAATAGCGAAAAGAGCCGATCGCCCAGGATTGGAAGCTTTGTTCGTAATTATTGATATGGCAAGAACAACGAAGAATACTGCACTTTTTGCCAGGAACACGGCCAACAGAAACCTCCAATTGACTAGAGAAAAATCAAGCCTGGCAAGTGACAAAAATATCAGAGACGGCAGCGCAAATGTCCCGACAAACGTATTCAGTCCATTCGCCTCTGATTTTGTGATGATGTCCAATCTTCCAGCAGCGTAACTATAAAAATAATGGATTCCGATTGATGAGACTAGAGATTTTTTTACTTTGTTATATCATTACTTCGAGATAATATTTACCCGCACAATATGATGGCAAAACATTGTATCAATGCAAGGTACAGATTGTCCGTTGGGGTATCCCCAATCCCCAAAAATTCACCCATGGTTACTTATCACAAGTTGTCACCTGTAGTGTTTCCTAAAAAAAGAAAACAATCATAATTGAAAGTCCTATGTCTGTTTTGAGGAATTTGTGCAGCAGGCCATAAAATGATTCCTTTTTTTACTAGTGTTTTGATTCAACATTATTTCGTTAACGTAGAGAACACTACAAAAACATGAATGGAAATTATTGCATGTCAGACTAATAAGATGAACAAAATACAAGAACACTTGTTGCATCATGAATCTATGTATGATGATTCGAATTTTTGTCAACACATGATTTGACATAACAATTGAAAACGCAATTGGAAACGAAATTGATTATTATTGCTGTGAGAATTGATCAAGTCTGCTTACTTGTCATGTGGATGTATTCATTGGACACAAGGATGAATCATTTGTTTATATAACGCAAGACGCAAATCTTTTGTGTCGTACAATTGCCGTCACGCCCGTGAATGACAAGACGAAATTCTTCTTAACGAATATTCTCTGCTTCGCATGTATTGTTATACCATAACTGCGTGTGTTTTTGACTGTGTGTTTGGAGAAGAAACAAAATTTGAAATACTCTGTGTTACAATAATTAGCTACGCCCTGCGTGTGTATCTTTCCATGGCGTTCGTAATTTTATAAAACAAACGTTCGCGCACATTGACACTGACCAGTTAAATGTTCATTAACATTACGCGGTACCACTACGTCTTATCTTGACAAAATGCTAAACTGCATAAGCAGCTGCATTGCTCCGTACCGAGGATACCGAGTGCATTCAGCCAATGGTTTAGTGACCGGTGACTGACGTGACCCACGTCAAGGTTGTAATGACGTCGGACTCGTCTGCTGTAGACTGTGCCGACTGCGCATGCGTCGATGATGAAAAAAATGTAAACTTCTGGTTGGATTCACCCGCCTTTTCTGAATCTGAATGTCAGGAATCGCCGTGGAGCAGAAAATCTATTCTATTTTTACCAATAGCATTAGCAGGAACAACGGAATGTTTAACGGAACTCCCTCATATACCAATCAGTATGCAAGAGTAACAATCGAATAAAATATGTTGAAAAACATCGCAACGAAATTGAAATGATTGAACAAATCGTTGGTGTGGATATTTATTTCCGGTAAAGTACTCGTGTTTTTATTTCTGCTTTCGAATATCTTATTCCTGTTTTGTAAAGCGATCAAGAACGAAAAAAGTCGTCATCGAGTACGTAGTATAATTGTATTGACGACCAAACACACATTCGCACAAAACTCCGTGAAGTTAGCGTCTTGGTCTAGGCTCACTTTAGGTCCGGTTCGTCCGGTAGTTGCTGGGGTACATCCTTCTGTCAAATATATATCGTTTTAATCGTTGCACCTAATCACCTTTAACCATCAATAAATCACAATTAAATTCGAATAACTATTCTGACACACAAAATTTCGTGCCACTTGTGTCAGCTGTGAAAGAGTTTCATCGTCATTTTTTCGGGAAACAATGGAAATACGATGGAAAAATATGTGAGTGTTACATTTCCAACCTTTCAATATTTTGACATTTTTCTGGATGTTTTTTTTTTTTTGCCGTTCGAACGCAATAGTTTGCATTCTATAAAAGCAGGAAAAAAAACTTGATAAAAGCTGCTTGGTCCACCGCTTTATTTTTATCACGAATGACGTCGGTGGCGGCTCAGTTATTTGCGTTTTAATTTGTTCATTGCAGTATCAACACACTAAAAAAGTTCTTTTAACTATCGACGTTATTCCCAAGTTTTTCTTGTACTTTTCAAACTTTTTTATAAATTTTCATACATCAGTGTTTATCATCGGAAATTTATAATTCTCTTATTTCCTTCATATACTGTTAATACAGGTTGTTGGACTAAATTATGTACTTAGACTTGTATTACTCGATACAGCATTGCATGTAACTCAGGCTTCTTCTCATTATTATGCAATCTGACATTTCAAAATAGTTTTTCAAAATCCTATATACTTTTTCAACACGTTTCAATATTCAATGAACCAACATATTTTATTCAAAATCCCTAAGTAATAGTATTTCAACTTTGAAAGTATTCTACATACCTGCATTACTCATCATCCCATGTGTTTTCATTCCTCAGAAATGTATAAAGAGAATAAACAAGATTTTATCAAGGCCATACAGGAGGAATTTTTCAATATCATTCACACTAAAATACAAATCCCAAAACTAACGGTTCAAAAAGAATTACTGTATCGTGTGTAGACGGTATTTTAATATTCCTTCGAATGCATATTCATTGTATCAATTCGAATCAGAAATACAGTTCTCTCCAGAAAAGTGAATTTTTTTTTCGAATTTTATTGATTCTAATGGACAATTTTCTTATTTCTCATTGCACCACGTTCAATTATTCTTTTGCAACTGCTCAAAGAAATTGCTGGTTAATTGATCATTTAAAAATAATGAGTATAATATTTCAGGTTTCTTCTACTAATTTTTGAAATATTTTCCTTGCTCACATCAAACAAATATACATTCAGTTTGCTGTTGTGATTCTCGGCAACACTTTATATGAAAATTCGAGTTTTTCTAGAAATGTTGAAATCTGCATTAATTTGGGTAATTTACCAAATTAGTTTCAACTCTGACCTAGAAATACTAGAATCTTTATTACCTATCAGCTCTACATGTGGTCACGTACTTTTAATTTATACCTGGCTCTGATGAATAATGCATGAAGGCTCATGGATCTTGCAAAGTGTTAATCATGATGTCACAAACGATGACTATCGTTCTGATTCATCTTTGATAATCGCCATACACCAATAAAAGTCTATCAGAGTATTTATCTAAGAAACTCCGAGATTCGAAATTTCCTTTTTTCATACTCGAGCAAGTGAATCGGGTGCATGACAATTGTGGGAATAAATCATGGCATTTTTTTTAACTAAAAACTCAATCGGTTTATTGACCCTGTTGGCAAATTTTTTTTCTCTGTTCAGGAGCCCAGAAACATAACGAATGTCCATTTCAATCATCGTCAATGACTGATCAGAAGACAGGAGCAAAGTGAACGATTAAATGTTATCGAAATGTTGCCAAAGCAAAGTACAAGTAGTGGAATGGATGAAGATAATTTATCAAACGCTCATACAGCCAAATTATTACAACCAAAGACGTTCTGTGATGGTGGGCAGTCGCCGGAAGCTCGGCAAGATGGTGTTGAAAATGGGATAGCATCCGGCTCAAATGACAAGGATTATGGGCCGCAATCGCCGGAGTGTTCGACAGCCGAGAACGGAGCTCCGAGCGTATCAGAATGCGATAATTCGCGTGGGAAAAAGAACAAGAAAATAGCCAATTCGTCAGCCCCTGAGGCTGAGCAATTCGACGAGGGAGATTCGGACGCGGACGAAGTCGACAGCGCAGAAAATTCGAGATACTCTTGTCCAAACGGTGATGCCAAAGACTTCAACGGTATGGCATCGTCTTCGCAGTATCATGAGGATGAGCTGGAACCACAAGTCGATGGACTAGAGGACGCTAAACGGGTATTAGGCTCACGGAGGTTTTTGATGGGAAATTTGGTCCGTCCTTCCGAAAATTGTAACGAAGAATCACCAGGTTACTCGCAATCGTTTGACTGTTCTCGCAAACATTCCTCGTCCGGTAAGTTCGGGATAAAAAAGAAAGAATCGATGCGGAAGAATCGGCAAAGCAACAGCGTTGAGTATCGATCGGATTACGAAAAGGAATGCAGTAATTTGCGTTCGAACGCTCTCTCCTTGTCGCTCGAAGATCCTCACAGCTCGACCGAGAGTGTAGAAGGCGAAAGATCGAATGCTGCGTTCTACGAATTAGCTGCTAGATGCGAAAGCGTCAACGGGAAAAACGTCGAAACGGATATTTCCATGCCGTCCTCATCAAATTCTATAAACAACGAAAATATGCCAGGAAATTCGCGGGATGAGGCGAGCGCTTTGAATCTCAAAAAACCATTCAAGCTTCCGAGTCTCGTTAATTTACTCCAGGTCGCGAAAGCTCAGCAACGAATCGATCTCGCGGAAAATGCTTCGGGATTGGCAGAAGGTTCCTCGGTCAATGATCACGATTTGGACGAATCCGCGGGTTTGGAAATCGAACCAGGATCGTCTTATAGCAGCGAGGGTAGCAATTCAGACACCGAATCTCAAAGAATCTCGACGCCTCATCAAAAATCCGTCTGTAAAACGGTAAATTCTAATTGCAAAGAATCAATTATTAGAAAAAAGAAATTTTCACTTTCCACGGTTTTTTAAAAAATTCCAGAAAAGCAAAGTCGTCCATCGGCGCGAGCGTCAGGAGCCCGTTGAGTACTATCAATTATGGAGAAGCACAGGTGGTCCATCAGCTCCCGAGCCGCTTTACCACACACTGTACCCGAATCCTCCGCCTCTGCCACCGAGGATGACACATAAAATCTTACAAAGACGTAACGCAGTGATGGATGGCTTGCCAGAGTCGGCCACGCGACATCACCAAAAACAATCGGCACCATGCCGCCCGGAAGATTGTTTTGGCTTCGAAATTGTCGACGTCGACGAGACAGCAGCCTTGAAAGTACGTCACTTTAGTACACGTAAACAAGATGTATGAAATGTTTGCAGCGAGTTTTTGGTCGCTTATTAATAGTGAAATCTCTCCGAACCATTAGGCCCGGACAGCGATTACCAAAAGCATCGCCCTTCTGAGTTCGCCGAAAACTCATAAGCCGCTGGTGCGACCGGAATCCGCGCTTATTAATCAAGGCGAATGTCCACCCACACCGACTCATCGTCCGCGGCCCCTGCCAGTCTGTCCTTCTTCGAACGCATCTCTTACGTCCGAAGAGCCTCTGCCACCATGTAAGATTCCAAAATGTGAAAAAAAACAAGGCATCGAAATTTTAATCTGCATTTTCGTTCACGGCCTTGAAATCTTTTCATAAAATTTTTTTTCCAGCCTGGGAAGCAAGGATCGATAGTCACGGTCGAGTCTTTTACATTGATCATGTGAACCGCACAACGACTTGGCAACGTCCGGGTTTGGCACCACGTAACACAGGCTGTGAAATGAGACGTCAGCAGCTTGATCGAAGATACCAGAGCGTACGTCGTACGATATCACGTTCGGACAATATAGATCGAGAAAGTTCAAGCGCGGTAAACACGAGCCAGACAGAAAATGGCGAGGGAACGAGCGAACGAGTCGGTCCTAGTAACGAATCTTTCGACATTGCCAACATCAGCCCTGTATTGTTCTTATCGCGACCCGATTTTTTCACCGTTCTTCACACCAATATAGACGCTCTTGAATTTTACAATCGTAATCCAAGCTTGAAACACATGATAGGCCGGATTCGACGGGATCCCATGGTCTTCCCGAGATACGAACATAATCGGGACTTGGTTGCACTCGTTAACTATTTTGCTGATCCTACTAAAGATCTTCCTCGGGGATACGAATCCAAACTCGATCGCACCGGCAAGGTAAGATGCCATGGCAAATTTTTTGTCATTCCGTCCCATTCAACCTGAGAAAACGTCAAAATAACAAAGAAATAATTGCAGGTAATAATATTTCGAAGAAACAAAAACGATTTATCGATTCTCTTCATTTTTGCAGAGATTCTTCATCTGTCATGCACGAAAAACTACCTCGTTCATCGACCCAAGATTACCAACCGAAGCGACTCATCCTCGAACACATCTCGACGAAGCTCCGGTACCACCACCGAGACCTCAACAATCAGGCGTAACGACGACTACCGAAATACCGATTGCTTACAACGACAAAGTCGTGGCTTTTCTCAGACAGCCGAATATAATGGATATCTTGAAGGAGCGTCATGGAGCACTAGGCCAAAATATTGCGCTCAGAGAAAAAGTCAACACAATTAGAGTCGAGGGGACAGCAGCTCTGCAACGTTTAGGTCACGATGTACCTTTGGCACTTTTGCTCAGGTAATAATTCTCAGTCCCCCACTGTTCTCCGAAGTCTGGGAAAAAATTTATGAATAAAAAAAAATCGACGAGTGGGATTCTCAGATATGAAAGTCTGATCTACTTTTTCTACAGTTTGTTCGAGCAGGAAATTATGTCTTACATTCCGGGCAACATCGGTAGATCTCCTCTTGGGAGTCCTCATGCATCGCCTGGTTTGGCAAGAGCTTCGGCAAGAGCTCCGGCTCCATACCGACGAGATTTCGAGGCGAAACTTCGTACATTCTATCGGAAACTCGAGAGCAAGGGTTTCGGTCAAGGGCCTGGAAAACTGAAGTAAGTTTCGTCGAATTTCTGTTTTTCTTTTTTCACAGAAGAAATTTGATGATTTTGGGAGGAAGAAAAGATCCCAATGTTGAACGAATGGGATGGGCTCAATCAATGATTTTCATTGACCCACAGATTGCACATTAGACGAGAACATTTGTTGGAAGATGCGTTCACTCGCATAATGGCAGCCTCGAAAAAGGATCTTCAGAAAGGAAAGCTCGTTGTGATATTCGATCACGAGGAGGGTCTGGACTACGGTGGTCCTTCGCGTGAATTTTTCTTTCACCTCTCCCGGGAATTGTTCAATCCTTATTACGGTCTATTCGAATATTCAGCAAACGACACTTATACCGTGCAAGTGTCACCGATGTCAGCATTCGTGGACAATTATCACGACTGGTTCAGGTTTTCCGGGCGAGTTTTGGGTCTCGCTTTGGTACATCAGTATTTGCTGGACGCATTCTTCACCAGACCGTTTTACAAAGCTTTGCTAAGAGTTCCGGCGAGTCTGAGTGATCTGGAGAGTTTGGATCAGGAGTTTCACCAAAGCCTGATGTGGATAAAGGAGCGAGACATAAGCATCGAGCCCTTGGAATTGACTTTCTCCGTGACCGAGGAATTGTTGGGACGAGTTGCCGAACGCGAGCTCAAACCCGGAGGTCGAAACATCACGGTTACGGAGAAAAACAAAAAAGAATATATCGAGCGTGTCGTACGATGGCGACTCGAACGCGGCGTTTCCGAACAAACCGAATCTCTCGTCCGAGGCTTCTATGAAGTTGTCGAGCCACGATTGGTCTCGGTTTTCGATGCCCGTGAACTCGAATTGGTCATAGCTGGTGCGGCCGAAATCGATCTCAACGATTGGAGGGCCCATACAGAATACCGCAGCGGCTATCACGACGGACATCCCGTTGTCGAGTGGTTCTGGAGCAGCATCAGCCGCTTTACCAACGAACAGAGATTACGACTCTTACAATTCGTCACCGGAACGTCTAGCATTCCTTACGAAGGCTTTGCCGCCCTCCGAGGATCTACAGGCCCGAGAAAATTCTGCATCGAAAAATGGGGACGACCCAACAGTTTGCCCAGGTAAAACGACGAATGCAACTTCCAATCGAGTTGATTCGAATGTCAATTATAAATTATACTTTTTCATATTTCCGCGAAGCTCCATAGCTCTTTCGCCGTATCATCCATAATTTTTTATTTCATTGCATGTTCCTCGGATTTGCGCCCCCTAAACTCAATTTTTTCATTCGTCTTTCATAAATTAAATAAATTTTACCCATTACAGAGCTCATACGTGTTTCAACCGATTGGATTTGCCACCGTATCCGACGCCCGAAATTTTATACGAAAAACTACTTCTGGCGGTCGAGGAGACAAACACATTTGGAATAGAGTAAGATTGCCGTAATTTACGATGTTCGTCGCTGGTTATACAATAACATTCGTTCGAATGCTCTCCAAACAGGTTTACAGCTAGTCGAAAAATCATCACATGTAGATATCGATGTGTACATAATTATTTCATTTCGATGATAATTTTAAGACTAGGTTATTATGCGTGAGCATATTTTCAGAGTGATAATGGAAAGAAAAACGAATAGTTCTTATTTAACAAACGAAGGAGATATTTATTTACTTTCAACTGAATCTTTAGCAATGTTTCTTTTCTTTTTGTGGGCATTCTATTATTTTTGCTTATTTTTATTCCGGCTGCCAACATTGTGACGTGCGTTGAGGAAAATTCATTCGATCACCTGTAGGTAATTTTGCACACCTAAGCCAACTACCATAATTCGCTAGTTCAGTGAGGGTCAAATTTTAACAACAATTTTCTGCCGAGTCCGCTGTTCGAACTGAACTCAACAAGATACGTTTGTTCCCGGCATTCGATTTGTGCATCGATCTTGGCATTAAGTCAGTTTGAAAATTCAGCACGGATTTCTCTAGCATATTCGACTCAGAAAACAAGAAAAAAAGCACAAAACCGAAACTCCATTTTGATTATGCATTTATTATATATTACGAGAATTACGAAAACAGATTAAAAGCCATGACGTGCAGTGCGTATCATGCATGTCACTCAACGAAAAGTGCCACTAGATCGGAATTGCGACGGTTGATTTGTTAAGGTAACATACTCTCGGAGTATTGCTCACTGTTTTTCTTCGATTTCGAAGTTAATGGGAATTCTGTCCAAAAAGTAGTATACGACTGAGTAAGCGATCGAAGTAAATATATATATAGATTAAGGTATGTCATTTTCGGCTGCGATTTTTTTCGTCTTTTTCTGTCTAAAAATACAGAGTTTTTTTTATCGCCTATACTGTCAAAAGAGGCCCGTGTCGGAGGGAATCTTTGTAGAGAATTTTGTGAAGAAACAATTTTATTCACAATACGAGAGAATTATTTTCGGTCACAGAGCTTGATCGAGTTTTCTGGTTTCCATGAGAAAATTGTAATCAGTTTGTTTTGACTGAACGAATGGAAATTGTGAATTTTTTTTTTCCGTGACATCGAAATGTTACGAGCATTTGTCATAATTCTGTAAAAAAGAAGCGTTTCAAACTCACAGTCGACTAAGTGACACTCTGTTAATATTTGACTTTTGAAAATAATTTAAAATCCAGACTCTCGGACAGTTGCTCTTGCAAGAAACAATAAAAAATGGCAGACCCTAATTAATATGTATTGGATGTTGGTGGGAAGTGTTGAATCATGTAAAGTGTAAGTTTATTGCCAAGGGCAAATGCACACAAGTCCTCTTTTTACGTGACGCAAGGGTTTCTAATATTTAAATTCATTTATAAAAACACCGGAAGCAAATGTACAATGTACGAGTCGATACCCAGCATTTTATAGGAATAAGCACCGAATGGTTGCTTATTAGTTGACATTTTTGTTGTTGTATGACAGATTTATTTTGAAGTATTATTGTATCAATGATTCCTTTCGAAATGAGTCGTCGATTATTTCCTTAACTAGTAAAAACATTTAGTTGGTCAATAACGTTTTTCAAATGTTTGGAAAATTTACATTTGCCAGTATTTTGTTAATCACTTATTTTAATAACGTTTTTTATTGTTGGATCGTCGTCCGCATTGTCGTACATGCGCCCAAAGTCAGTATCGCGGATGAGCCTTGAATACGCGTGGTCAAGTTCGATAAAAGTGAAGTCTAGTTTGTACAACGATAGTTATAATTTCCTTACATTGGTTTGCCGATCGCGATTAATTAGTATAATTATAATCGGCCACAAATATTTAAGAAACAAAAAACAACAAGAATTGTCCTTGCCTATGCTTCACGATTGCTATTTCGTAGGAAGAGCGAAGAAAAATTGAAATCGTATTCATGAGCTTGATACATTTGAAGAAATCCAATCGCAAAAAGTTCATTTTTGAGAAAAACCGCATTCAGCGATGCTCCAGACTGCCACTATCGAGTACCCGTTCGTACATCGATATTTGTAACAAGTTCGACTTATTTGGACTTGTTTTTATTGCTAATGAAGCACTTGTACGATTATATATATATATATATATATATATATATATATATATTTATATATAAATATGAATATATCCGCGATAATAATATTGAAAATTCGATTCATTGAAATTTTTGACTCGTAGGGTAAATTTAATATACGTCACGGTATCGAAAATAGCGAAACAAAGTTCGAGCATACGTTCCCACGTTCGTCCTTGGAACCCCACAAGGGAGTGATTGCTTACCTCACGAGAATTTCAATTTTCCTTAACATTTACGTACTGCATAATCATCACTTTAGTTTTCGACAGTTTTCATCGCCAAATGTTGACCGAGTGCGATTTTGGAATCCACCATCCTCCACGTTATAAAAAAACGAAGAGAATATTTTGTAGAGATAACGTTATCATCACATACGAGGAACGTTTGATGTGGTAGAAAAAATTCGAGTGTTGAGTAAATTTGCCTGTGAGGTTAGCGCTCGAAAAAATTAAATGTGCTGGGGTTCCGGGATTTGAAATAGCTCAACTAAAAAAGTGTTTCATTAATGAAAGGAAGTCTCCGCAAAATACGTAATAAAATTACGATAATATTCCATATAACCCAAACGTCATACACAAACTTTTTTCCAAGAAAGTACAAGCTTTTGTGCGGATAAAAAAAGAAAATAACACATTTGTGCTCTTTAGCAAAAATTTACCGCGCCGGAAATAATGTTATGAAAAAAATCTCATGTTTATAATTGTTAATGTGAGTGAGTATATACTTTATACTCAAAAATCGATAATGAAAAGCGCCAATCTCGAGCGAGTTATAAAGAAATTTTCTGGGATACTTCGATATTAAACGGACAAAAAATATGCATTTTGCAAGATCATCATTCCACATTTATTTGTACGATGGTTTGAACGATCGAGAATCGTCGATGAGTCCTTTAGGGCACGACTAGCTTATTTGTCAATGGAATTTTTCAAATTCACAATACACTTTGCAATGGTCGATGCTTCACGACAAACCGCGAATGAAAATCATCGTACAATCGAGTATTTAAATGTAGTATGTCAATCGGTAGAGGAACGCAAATGCATCGTGTTCTTTTGTTCGGAAGAATAAGCCAACGGAAGTTCTACACCGATTGCAATTCAGTCTTACGCCTAGTCATGTTTAGATCGTAGGAAAACTTTCAAGTCTAAAAATATTGAATATATTATTGCTCGCAAAACAAAACTTTCGGGTATATTATTCGTAAATTTGCTCGAAATATTATTATAGTATACACCATTGTTAAAAAATGTTTAATTATTTATTCCAAATACCATATTGTTGCAATAAATAAATGCATTTTTGTTATATAGAACGTACACGTACAAATCATTCTCCTCATTCATATCAGTTTTATTAATCATAACCCTTCGGTGCACAAGAAAATTTTTTTTTTTATATTGGCGGGTTTTGAGATTTTCTCAAAATATTCAGTTTTGGTGCCATTTTGGGCATGAAATTTGAAATAATTTTTCAAACGTTTTCCGGTTATGTAAAAAGTGGCCGACGAATCGATAACATCGTAAAATTCGATAAACTGTAATACGAGATACAAATCTGTGAATGAAGGGGAGAGAGAACGCGCTTGAATGAAAAGTATTATATCATGTTAAGGACATGGCCTCGTGACCTTGAGCTTCGTGACTGCCGCAACGCAGCTCATCAAACTTCCATTTTAAGAACGAACCGCATGGAATAGACGTCATTGCATCTACGGACGTGTATAATATCGGCTCACAATTAAAAGGGCGTAACTCGAACGATTTAACAAAAACCGCGTAGTTACGCTCATTCAGGGAGGGGCGAAGGAGCTGCAGGAGAAGAAAATCTCATGGTGGGGGATGCTTTTGATCGAAAGAAAGTATACAAACATTGCAGCACTAAAGGCAAAGCCAATCTAGATCCTAGGCTCCGAAGGCGGGTCGAAATTAATCGTGAAAAAAATAATAACTTAATATGAACTGCGGAAAAACTGATTATCACATTTTTTACGTTATCTTGAAACGAAATTCATTGTTCACTTTAACCTTACTGAAGTACAGTTTCCATTGCCAAACAAAAGATAAACGTTCTTTCGGCTTTCGGTGGCCGTGAGGTAATTCCCAAATTCATTATATATAGTAGCCGGCGACATCAGCTGTCGGTAACAATAGAAAATCATCCATGCAATATTTGCGTTGTTCAAATACCTTTGCGATTTGGACAGAAAGTACGCTGGATATGCTCCGAAAATTACCGAAACTGCACTTGAAACAATATTCACAGCAGTCCAAGTTTTTTTGAGCAGCATCGCATTGAATCGTTTATTGTTATTTACTTGTCTCGCCGCCGCCGCCGCCGCCGTCCTCTCTTCCTCTCTTCTCACGCGTAACGGATTTCAAAATATATTTATCTGTATAGGCAATTTATTGTAAAATTTGAATAGCAACACAACAATATATATTAGTGTTGCTACTATGACAAAATTTAGGTAAGGACAGTGAATGCAGCGGCGTCAATGAATAAATTGTAATTCGAAAAAAGAGAACCTAAGAATTCGCGGAAATCAATAATTTTACAGGAGTGCGAAGGTCGTGGAGAGGGCGAGGCCCGGGGAAGGAAGAGGGGGAGGGGGAAAGAGGAAATACGATATGTTGGAGTGCGTCTTGTGGTTAAAACTATATATGTGTGGATCAAGCGAATCAAGTATTAAGTAAACACACGGACGTGAAGTCCAATCGTGTATATAGTAGTATATATAGTGCCGAAAGGACCGGCGCCCTGTGAACGCGTATACGCATTGAAAGAAAGAACACGACGGACAAACTGCATGTATGAAATACAGGGCGGAGATCTTGGAAGGCAAAATCAAAAAGTTCCGAGGCGAGCCCTTGAAACCCTAGGAGAGAATTATAGAAACGAAAAACTGAAATGTAGTTCTACAAAGTTCAGATCAGAAGACGAGCAGAAGAGAAAGAGAGAGATAGGAGATAGCCCATCAAGTCGCGCATGGCTGCCAACGCGTTCGTGCGAGATTCTCTTTCTATTCTGTCCCGTTTTGTTTTTAATTTTCTCAACAAAACTTACAAAAACCATGATATATAGTTCGCTATCTTTTTCTTAAGATTTAATCTCGAGAGAGAGAGAGCTTTTAAGACGATCGATAAGAAAATCCTCATTGTAGTTTCGAAAGTAAAAAATTGAAATAAACGGATGAGGGATTATTACACACGAATTTTGACGTTTGCTCATACACGAACGTGGGCGAATCGAAAAAGTCATACTCTCAACACCCACATACGAGTATCGCGTGAACTCGCAGCTCGGGCGTAAAAAACATCTCGGGTTATACGAATTATACACGATTCTAAAAATCCCCGCACCCCCGCTCTCGGTGTTCCCCTCCTCTACCTCCTCCTTGCTCCCTCTCTTCTCGGTGAAACGTGAAAGACAGCGGCCATCTTGGTGTTGGTTCGAACCACAGGCCTCTCCGACTGGCTTGACAGTAGGTAGAGAACTTGATGCGGTACTATCGCGTTCTTCTCTCTACCTCCGATTGGCCCACCTACAATCCGAACATTATTCACTACGATATTCGTTAAATTTTCCCCTCCCACCCGCGGGCCCCCTCATCAAGTTCGATGAAACGTTGAATCGCAACGGTCGCGGAGGAGAATCCTTGCATTTTCTGAAAAACAAAAAGAAATATACGAAAAAACCCCTCTTACGGTTGGGGAATTTCGTGAACGCGTGAGTGCGTGTGTGTGTGCGTGCGTGAGTGTGTGCGTGTGTTTAGTGTGAGGTAACGAGGCAAGAGTTGCTTTTTTCCTCTTTTTTCTACACTCAACGAGGAGACTCAAAAAAGATATTACAATGGAGACGACGCCGCGGGAACGTGAAATCGCTGCCGAAGACAGTATCAAAGTCGTCTGCCGATTTCGGCCTCTCAATGATTCCGAGGAGAGGGCTGGCTCAAAATTCGTCGTCAAGTTCCCGTCGGGGGGCGAGGATAACTGTATTTCAATCGGGGTAAGTCTTCGACCAATCTTTCCCTTCAATTTCACCAGATTCACAATTAACAAGAAAAAAAAACCTCCTTTCCACGAATTCGTCACGTACTCCCCACGTCGCTTTCTGCCCTCGCATTCTGTCCACCGCTCAAGTCGCGGCTCTTACTTAATCACTCGAATAAAACAGAAAAAACGACACCGACGACGGACACAGCTGACAGCTGCTTTTTTTTCCACGGATATCGTACGCTCGCGAAGTTTTCATCCAAACACAAATCTGATCGTAGAACTCCACGTTTTTTCTCACTTTCTCTATCTTTTCCGATCGATTTTTTGTCCAACGATCTTTGTCTATCGCTTCTCTCGTCCATGTATATTTATATCCGTCTTTGCATGTCAAATGGAGAGTCATTCTTTTTTTTTTGGAGCTTTTCGTTCCTTTTTTCAAAGAAATAGTCCCAGACATTCGCTCAAAGTTCAAAGAAATCGAGAAAATAGAATGTGAGTTACTCTCCTCGATGACTCATTCGGTTATATTGGAGGATGTATATGGAGTTTGAACGCCATCCACCGTGCTCCATTTTTTAACCCCAACGCAATTTTCCGCCAATCCTTTGTTGCAGGAACCTTCACCGGCATTTCGGTCTACAAAATCATAATGTTGCTGTGACCATTGTATTCAAATTCTTTTTCATGCAGTTAGCATTATCATCCGCCCAATTGTCCTATCATTAGTCGCAAATCAAGGAATTTCCTGAAACAGCGTTTTGCAATGACAAAGATCTGTCAAAATCAGACGGTCCGGAGAACTAAAACGAGGGAAACGACATCGAAATAGAATCTTTTTAAATCTGAACATCCGAGTCTCCGCTTGTCAAGTCTTAATTCTCATCACAACAAATCCTGTCAAGAAGTTATTCCTGTAACCCAAAACCAGCAGAGGAAATAACAAAACAGTGCAATACCGATAGCACATAAACACTCAAGCTCACACACTCCAATTGCTGGATTAGATCATCACTAAAAGTTGAGGCAGTTACAACGCAGAGCAATTAACTCTTGTCCCAGAGATCGATCGTCATTAGGAACGATTGCTAATAATTAATGAGAGGAAAAGGAAATTTGCATCGGTCGCTTATTCTTTCTGAATACGGCAAATTCCTGGTGGGGACGGAGACATTGATTTCGCAGCAGATTCAGCAAGATTGTTGGATATTATTTGCACTGGAGCACAAATAGTTATCTCGAAATTATTTTTACCAATCAGAGACGTTGCAAAAGATTTGAACCTATCGGTATCCGCTGAATTCCGGGGTATCTGATGAAATTTGATTATTGGAAATGTCTCTTCAATTCATTATGTAAGGCAGTGATAGTATTCTTATCATTACTGGATAAAACAAGAATATTTTTCTTTCTTAATTGATGACACAATCATTTCATCAGCTGTGTGGACCAAAATTCAGTTTTTGCATTTTTTATCTGCAATTACTGTTATTGCTCTTAGAAGAATTTCAAGTTTGTTGTAAATTTTACTGGAGAAAGTGTCAAGAACATTCAAGAATGTTGGTTATACGTTCTGGATTTTGACTGGATTTTTATCAAATAATCGAGTGTTTGTGTTATTGATGTTATCGTCGAGATCTTGAAAATTCGTTTTTTCACGTTTTTAATATTTTCGTTAATTTTTCTTATCCTATCCCTCCTTTTTCTTCTCGAGTATTGCTCGACATGTTGATTATTATTTTTCAATCAGAACTTTCTTCGTGGTGTTGGGGAAAAAATCAGTTTGTCTCGATTTATCGAAATAGTCTCGTCACGAACTTCGTTGATGAAGATGTCCACGTCGGTTTCGGTCTCTTGTTATGAGTAGCTTCCAGTGTACGTATTATATTTTTCAATTCAAACATTTGCAAAGAAACGACTGTCGGTAAGATTTGTTTGCGTATGGTTTCATGAAGAATGCAGTTTAAAAAAAACTTCTTTCTGTGCCACAGCGACTGAAATAATAAATTCATCTCGTGGCTTTTGATCTTAAATGTCTCTCATATTCTCTGGAGAGAGCTGCGTTTATACAAGAATCTCGTGGAACAAAGCATCTCTTCAGAAGTCGCTCTCATTTTTTTTTCCACCCCTATTGTTCCCGAAACTAAGAGGAAAAAAGTTTCGGTCAAGGGTTGACATATAACGGGATTATAAATGAGAATTTTAAATGCAACTATCGCATGCGCAAGAAAAAAAATGATGAAAAATTTACGCGAAATTTTACCCGGTGCTGCAATTTGCCACGAACTTTTATTTCAGTTATAAGTACACGCGACTTGAACAACGTTCAACATCATGAGAGACCCTCGACCAAAATCCAACTATTTTACTGTGTGAAACACAAGAAAAATGTTTTTATTACTACCGAATCAATTCTCAAAAAAATCCAGAACGCTTCATTCAAAATTCCTCAAAATGTCGACATTTGCATCTTTAGGATGAAACATCCTCCACTTTTTGTGGCAAACCCCATCGGCAAATCCTTCCTGGGCGGTTTGGAAACGGAATCTAGCCGTACAATAAGAGATGAGAAAAAAAACATTCTTTTTGGACGCTGCAAATCCCAATACCACAATTTTTCGATCTATGAACAGTCCCTTGATCTAATAATCCCATCCAATCGATTTCCACTACAAATTTTTCTGTAAATTTAATGGTGTAAGTAAAATATGTTATTTTCTTCAGGGCAAGGTTTATCTGTTCGATAAAGTATTCAAACCAAATGCAACACAAGACAAGGTATACAATGAAGCTGCAAAGTCCATCGTCACCGATGTCCTGGCAGGCTACAATGGCACGATTTTCGCATATGGGCAGACTTCGTCAGGTACTTGACGCTTTTTCATTCTTAAATATAAAAAATTCTTCAACGATAAATTCAACAAATGTTTTAATCCCTTGTTATCGTTTTCAGGTAAAACGCACACGATGGAAGGTGTAATAGGCGATCCGAACAAGCAGGGAATAATACCGAGAATCGTCAACGATATTTTCAATCACATTTATGGCATGGAAGAGAATTTGGAGTTTCACATCAAAGTATCGTACTTTGAAATCTACATGGACAAAATCAGAGATTTGCTCGATGGTGAGTTTCTCGCGCATGATTTTTCCACTTCATTATTGATGTCGAAAAAAAGAGAAAAGAATTTCCACGGCATTAGATTTTTCATGTGGCTCTAAGTTTTGCTTCCCTCGGAATTTCAGTATCAAAGATCAACCTGAGCGTGCACGAGGACAAAAATCGTGTGCCCTTCGTAAAGGGTGCAACCGAAAGATTCGTCTCCAGTCC
This sequence comes from Campopleginae sp. 14b, assembly GCA_030522525.1. Classification (NCBI taxonomy): domain Eukaryota; kingdom Metazoa; phylum Arthropoda; class Insecta; order Hymenoptera; family Ichneumonidae; species Campopleginae sp. 14b. The sequence continues at coordinate 24,846 of JAPYYS010000433.1, forward strand.
TGAAGAAGTATTCGAGGTGATAGAGGAAGGAAAATCGAATCGTCACATAGCCGTGACGAACATGAACGAACACAGTTCAAGATCGCATTCGGTCTTCCTGATAAACGTCAAGCAGGAGAATTTAGAAAACCAGAAGAAACTTTCGGGCAAATTGTACCTCGTCGATTTGGCTGGTTCGGAAAAAGTAAGTTTGTCTTTATTCTCGTTTACTTTTTATTATTTTCTAATCTTTCTCGGCCATTATTTACTTTTCATTCTTGTTTCATTCAAGGTTTCGAAAACTGGAGCTGAAGGAACCGTATTGGACGAAGCCAAGAACATTAACAAATCTCTTTCCGCCCTCGGTAACGTTATTTCGGCTCTTGCGGATGGCAACAAGACTCACATACCGTATCGTGATTCCAAGCTCACGAGAATTTTGCAAGAATCCTTGGGTGGTAACGCTCGAACTACTATTATCATTTGCTGTTCGCCGGCCAGTTTCAACGAATCCGAAACAAAGTCAACGCTCGATTTCGGTAATTGTACATTTCTTACTGAATTCGACCGAGTAACTATTTTTCTGTTCGATGGTCCACAACTTATCCGGAAATCATCGAGAGCCGCGACAACGTTTCCAAGTCAATAATTGAAAAAAAAACGTCTTAAATAGAGAAATTCGAAGGTTTTCCGACTGTTCTGCAAATTTTGAGCCCTCCCACTGGTGGATGACCTGGCGGTTCGTTCAAGAATTCCGAGTGTCTTGTGAAAATTGGTGAAAACGATTTTTTGCTCCATTTGCGAAGCTTATCCTGCACTTGCAGCCATCATGTTATTGATTTTCTAATAGCAGGAAATATACACCTGTTGACATACGCATGATTCACTGTGACCAAGACTTCCTTCAGAAAAAATGAGAGGAGGATAGATATACATCGAGTCAGTTGATCACTTAAAAAATCGATTTATCGACATTCAACATTTTACGCCGCCTTGTTTTAGTTTCCGTAGAGCCGGTCCTCGATTACTTGAGGAAATAAATGGAATAACCTTCGAATCTGCGAGCCATATTTTCCTATTCATTTTTTTTTTATAGGTAAACGTGCAAAGACGATCAAGAACGTTGTATGCGTGAACGAGGAGTTGACAGCCGAGGAATGGAAGCGCCGTTACGAGCGCGAGAAAGAAAAAGCCGCGCGATTTAAAGGGAAGGTTGAAAAGCTTGAATCGGAACTGGCCCGTTGGCGCCAAGGCGAAACCGTCAAACCAGAGGAACAAGTCAATCTCGTCGAGGTTGCGGAAGTCATTACTCCCGTGGTTCCGCCTCCGGCAGGTATTTATGGAATTCATCATTCAAATATCATTCACAATCTTTGAAAGTTTTATCGCAATTGGCTCATGTTTGGTAATAATGCCTTCTACGCTTGCTCTAAAGATATACAGTTTTATTTCTGTCTTACGTGTATTCAATTGTAAGGAGAAATTCCAACGTTGAGGATTGGAATTTAGAAATCACAGAGAAAAATATACCGTACATCTATTATCTAGTTCTCAAGATAGCGAAGTATGAAAGTCACATTTCTGAAATCGTCATCCACAGGCTCGTATGGCAAATGTAATCTCTTTGCAACTATATAAGCCTAAAGTTTGCATCGACGCAATGCCACGAAATGAAAAAAAAGAAAAAAAAATGATTCGTTACTTTTTTATTTTACAAATCCATTTTGAGGTCCAAAAAAGGCAAAAGGCAGATTAAGAAAAGAAACTTCGAAAGAAAAGTGACGAATAATTTTTTTTTTTTCATTTCGTCGCATTGCGCCGATGCAAACTTCAAGCTCATTGCAACTATTTGCTTTATTTTTCATCATTGGTCTTTTCAACTTTGGCAAACGAAATTTCATATAAATCAACGAAGTCTTTGGAAACCCTCGAAGCTAACGTGGGAATTGAAGTTGAAACCAACTTATTTCCGGTTCACCCTTAATAGCCGTATAAACAATTGAATATTTGACTAAGCAGCTGGTTAAAAAAAAACGTTTTTTCAAGATTTTTATCATGTAAATGCCAAAACAGTCGCAACGAGCAAGTAACACGTCATGTAATCATTTTTTTGATTATCTAAAAATTGGAAAAGTCCAGTTGCTTTTTCGACTCAAAAGTAACACCGGATCCTCCTAAAAATCTAATTTAATTTGAATTTTGATATGTGAGAAATTCAATCTGCATTATTTCGTTGAAGGTGTTGTCGAGGACGGACCGATGCCCGCGATACCGGGAGGTGGCCTAATGGCTGGTTCCCTGTCGAATGAGGAACGACAAAAGTTGGAAGAAGAGCGCGAGCGCTTGTTTCAACAGCTTGACGACAAGGACGAAGAAATAAACCAGCAATCGCAATATCTCGAGAAGCTCAAGGAACAACTTGAGGAACAAGAGGAGCTCATAGCTAGCGCCCGACGAGACTATGAGCAATTACAGCAGGAAATGAGCACGATAAACCTTGAGACTGAGAGCGCGAAAGAAGAGGTCAAAGAAGTTTTGCAAGCTCTCGAGGAGTTGGCAGTTAATTATGATCAAAAGTCCCAAGAGGTAATTTACTATTAATTTCGCGTCCGATGATTCTTTCTTTATTTTTATGCGACGTAATCGATGGCTCGGGGAATATAAATCATCAGCAAAATTAAAAATTGACATTGACGAACGACCGGCTTTAAATCTGAAGCAAAAAATGCTAATTCAAAACACAACGATGATCGATCATTTCAATGACAGCGCATCCATTAATATCCAATGGTTTCACTGAAATATTTATGCTCGATCAAAATTCAACTGGAATTCGTCATTTTTATTTTGTTCCTATTAATGTCTCTTATTTCACGATTCACCCACTTTTTTTGTATCCTTTATTGATCTATTTCATTTTGCCCAAATCAAGGTTGAAATAAAGAACAAGGAACACGAGTCACTGACGGAGGAATTATTGGCGAAACAAGCTGCCCTCAATACGACTTCTTCGGAATTGCAACAGCTGCGAGACATGTCGGCTCACCAACGCAAAAGGACTGCTGAAATGCTGACCAACTTGCTCAAAGATTTGGGCGAGATAGGAGTCGCGATTGGTGGGGACGAAAATCTCAAGGTAATGAGAATAATTCTCAAATTATTGCGGGATATATTTTCTCTAAAACCATCGTATCCATGGATCGAAAACGGCTCATAAATATTATCAATTATTCTTAATTAATTATCATTATTTGATCATCTGAAAAATCATTTATTTATAATTTTATTTTCACGTTTCAGGTGACGCCGGACGCGAACGGTAAACTTGAAGAAGAATTTACCGTCGCGAGGCTTTACATCAATAAAATGAAATCCGAGATCAAGAATCTTGTACAACGCTGCTCAGGGTTAGAGACTTTGCAAACCGATGTCAACAAGAAAGTGAGTTTCCTCGAAAAGCTTATTGCGGACAAAAATTGATGTTAACCGTTCCAAATGTCTCGAAACTAAATTTTCTCTCATTCTCAATTCAACAAGGTGTCCGCGTACGAGAAAGATCTCGCTGACTGTAGATTACTGATATCCCAACACGAAGCACGCATGCAAACCCTCTCGGAATCGATGAAAGAAGCAGAGGCACGAAAACGAACTCTTGAGGAGGACGTCGATGCTTTGCGTGAAGAGTGCGCCAAGCTCAAAGCTGCTGAACAGGTGCAAGCTGTCACAAACAAAGAGAAAGCCGAAGAGAAAGAGGCCGCTACGAAGATGCGAGTCGCTTTGGAAGAACAAATGGACCACTTGCGCGATGTCCATCAGAAACAGGTACGAGCCTCGGAATCCATCGAAACGACGATTGCGGTTTTCGTAAAGTCGTGGAGCTTCCATTTTCGATATGAAATAATGGAAAATAATGAGTATTCGCTTTGCTACAGGTGGCGGCGCTCAGAGACGAAATATCCGAAAAGCAGGAGGCGATAAACGAGCTCAAAGATTTGAATCAGAAGTTCACTCTCGCACACCAACAGATGCAAGCTGATTACGGACGCTTGAAACAAGAGGAAGCCGACAAATCCGTTAAGCTTCAAGAGCTCATACTGATGAACGAACGTCGCGAACAGGTACAAAAATACCAGAATTATTTTTGCATAATTTCGACATTAAAAATAAATTTATTCACAAAACAACATTTTGCGGGAATTTTATTTCTTGATGAAAAACCAGGCGAGAAAGGATCTCAAAGGACTCGAAGATACTGTTGCCAAGGAGCTACAAACTTTGCACAATTTGCGCAAATTATTCGTTCAGGATCTTCAAGTGAGGATCAAGAAATCAGCGAATGCCGAAGACAATGAAGACGACGGCGGTTCACTCGCCCAAAAACAGAAAATTTCATTCCTTGAAAATAACTTGGACCAACTGACGAAGGTAATTCAAATTGGTGCTTTTGGTTCAACATGTAAAATAGTGAACGAGAATTCTCATTCAGTTTCCACAAGGCAGCGGAGTCACTCGAACCAAACGACACGCATGATTATGAATTTATGCAAATTTTTGGCAACAGGTTCACAAACAGCTTGTTCGTGACAACGCTGACTTGAGGTGCGAATTGCCGAAGCTGGAGAAAAGATTGCGTGCTACGATGGAACGCGTTAAAGCTCTTGAAATTGCTTTGCGAGATGCCAAAGAAGGTGCAATGCGTGATCGCAAACGTTACCAATACGAAGTTGATAGAATTAAGGAAGCTGTCAGACAGAAAAATCTGGCACGACGTGGTCCGAGCGCCCAAATTGCTAAGCCAATTCGCGCTGGCCAACATAACGTAAGCGGAGTCAATGCTATGAGAACTGGAAATCGAGGTGAGTCCTAAAGTCCCAACCGTAAGGCCTCATATATTTTTTATTTCCGCGAGAAATTACCAGTGTCTTTTTTTTCATCATTTGTCCAAATAATGTAGAAGCTCATATTCATTTATTTATTTATAACAAATTAACGCATTCTATAAAATACAGTCGTATCCAAAAATTATATTTCTCAGGTGTGTACGATTTTTTGCCCAAAAAGTCAAACTTAGCTCATTCTTCAATATTCAAATGCGTGATTATCCAGATATGGCGCGATTTCGACATGCAATTTTTGGATGTGACTGAGAATTCTACAGAAATGCAATAATTACTCTATAAAGATTCTGATCAACACTACAAAAACATTATGATTTATGTTTAGCTGATTGTATTATCGCGAAATCGTTGAATTTTTCGTTTTATATTTATTTCTTGTTTTTTCTCTTTTTTATGTTTCCAAATAGATGTGGATTGTCACGTTCCGCGGTCGTGAACGTAACCGAAAAGTAAAAAAACAAAAAATACTCTTCATCCCCTTTTTTTACAGAAAACGAACGGAAGAGCGCTTTTGCCGACGAAAAAAAAAGATTTTCAGATGTGAATTTAATTTATAACTTTTCCGTCTAAATACAAAAAAAAAGAACAAAAATCGTGAAACGGAAAAGGAAACAAAACAAGCATATACACACAAAAGAACAAGCAAACAAAAATTAATACGGTATCTGCATAAGGGTAATAGACGTATTATATATTCGCAAACGATGCACCATCCGTTATCTTTTTATTAAGAGAAAACAAACAAAAAAGGAAAAAAAAAAAACACGCATTCGCTTAGGTAAACGGCTAAGATTCAATATGAATAATGTATCGTGTAATACTGCAAGTCTTATCGATTTGTAAATAGTTGATTTTTATAAATTATTTAATTTAAAAGAAACAAACAAAAGGAAAACGTGAAGAGAAAAGCGAGTGAGCAACGGTCCAGAAATTAAAGAGAAAAAAAGCAGCGACGCCCTTCCCTCTATCCACTGTGTAACCAAACCCGAGACAATTACTTAACTATCCATTTTACGAGGTGTTTCTTAGCCGGACAGGACACCAAAAAACTATAAAAACTTACTTTCATCGACAATTATCCAGCAAACTATTTGGACCGAAATTTCACGACAGAATTAATCCCTTTCTGTTAAGACGAGATCATTTCTTTATTATAATATCCATGGGTATTTATCGGGCATAAAAACGCTGTACAATAGACTATGACATCCGATGAACGAAATGAAGAGCCTAAAGCGTCTGTTGCACAGAAAAAAATAGGCAAAATCCTGAAAAATGACGTCTTGTTCATTCAGCGCACGAAAAAACCAATAACTGGAAAGGTTCCGTGGATCGTTAAAGAAAGAAATCTATACGATCGGGCATGCAGTTAATGAGCGATTGTTTGAATGATTGTGGCTTATGAGTACTTATTTGTAATAGCGCGAACGAAAAGGAAACGACGGAAAAAAATGGAGAATCGATACTCACTTGACCAACGGGCACTTCACGTTTTTGCAGAAATACAAAGCCAAAAATCTGGGCAAGAACGTGGTCGAATTTTGCTTCGATTTGGAGGGCTCACTTGATACATTGAAAAAAAAATAATAATTAAGTCAAGTGCTTTAGCCTTTCCTCTGTGATTAAAAAGACACAAAATTTGTGGACGTTCTTGCAAGTTTTGACGATCATATGAAAATGGGAGTGTGGAAATTTCATTGAAAAAATAACAAAAGGAAACATTAAGAATTGTGCTCTCGGTACTATCGTTATCGTTAAATTATCATCACACACGCCTTTCCCATACCTTCCTTTATTTATAATAACTTATAGTCTCATTTGTCAATTTATTATCATAACAATATATTTTCTTTCTTGTTCCTTTTTCGTTTTTCTCCGTTGATCAAGCGCACTTCGAGCTTCATTAGAGTACTCGGGACTCAATTATTAACGCGTGGCCTTAAATTATTCGTCGCTTGATTCTCTCTCACCAGCATCACCAGCGAACGTGTACTTTTTTTTTTTTAATTCAGGGTACGAAAAAGCGTTTTTTTTTGTTTCATAGGCTTAAGTTCCTCAAAGTGGTGCAATTGCGAAATAACAGGAAGGAAGACACGAGAAACGAAAGAAAAGTAAAAATTATTTTCTAATCGGATTTAATTCAGAGCTTGAAACGCAGCTTAAATAATCATGCACTTGAATGTAATAACGGCAAATCGTATGCCCGTATAATATACAAATATGAATATATTTATACGATTTTTTTTCTCCATAACCGTTGAAACTCGTGGCAGAAAAGTTTGTTATTCGGCTATTGTATTGATATTTGTGATGGAAGAAAACTAAAATGCGAATTATGTTGTGGGCAGCGGATGAGAGTGGAATAAGTGCGATTCGAGTGGTTCAATCGCAATCATTATTTCATTTCACTTTTATTTTGAGTTTCATTATGATTAAAGGGAGATCGACGGCAAGTTTAGGTAGAAACAAATTAAAAGCTATTTTCTTTTTTTATACAAGTCCAAAAAGCTTGTATAAAATATTTAGTTTATATATTACAACAAGTAACCATTAATTATATACGACCGCACGGTATTTCCTTCTTTTCCACGGAATCATGAGTCTTTTTCAATCCTTAGCACGTATCTTTTTGCTCTCCTCTTATTTTTTTCAATTAAAACGTACGATTCGTAGCTCGGAAATTCTCGTCAATGTCCTATTACTAAAAATATACGAGAGTTTAATCAACGAAATATAACTGCTTATCGTCGATGATTTGTGATTCGATTAAATTGTACGGGCGATTTATTTTTGTCCGTCCAAGCAATGTCGTTAAATTCCGTTGTCTCGATTGATTATTATAAAATTATTGATAAAAATGAATTATTCTTCATTACTATATACAAATAATAATTATTAATTTATTACCATCATTATTTAACGAGATAATGATTTATTTGTCAGCCAAGTATCGCTCCTTTGGCGAATCGATGCTAAAGGCAAAGTGGATACGAGAAAGGTCAAACACTTGATTTACTATGCAGTTCGTTCTGTAAAGAAAATAAGGAAAATCAGTATCCTCCTTAATGAATTAGTCCACACTCCAGTTAATATTTATTTAAATCGTTTAGTTAGACCAGACGGCATTATTAATAAAACCTCATCGTTCTCATCATCATATTTTCCTCTTTTATTTTTCATGAAAAATATATATTTGCTAAAAGTCTCTGTGGATGCTTGCGAGAGAATGGGAATAAACACACATAATTGTAGAACAAGATACAAGTTATCGTACGTTTAAGGTCGCGGGCTTTCCGGGCATTACACGCGAACACAAGTTTGAAAGGAAAGATTTGAAAACACACAGATACACACGCGAAAGACAAATAGACGGTAGACAGAAAAGAAATTTACGTGCAGCCTCTGTCTGAATTGCATATTTGTGAAAATAATGAGATAAACAACAACCAACGGTGGCTAAATTGTATAACTCAAATAACAGCCTCCCTCTAAAGTGTATAGTGCTGCTAATAATATTAATAATGAAAATAATACAAAATACTAAATTACTCTCGTATTTAATCAGGTTCCCTTGCCGATCAGCAGATCGCTTGGGAACTAAATTCAATGTTACGGAACTTTGAGTGAAAGCGAAAAGAGTTTCGATTATTTTTCATAATACGAAAACAAATAGAAATAATGGAAAAAAAACAAGAGCTGAAAGGTTGCATCTAAAATACTTGAGAAAACTCTTAGAAAATTCAACATCATTTGTGCACACAACAACCAAAATTATATATAAATATATATAGATCTATTAATAACTGATGAGGAGGTTGATCTCAAACCGCCGTCTGACAGAGAGCCTTTTGAATTCTTTTTGTTTCATTCGGCAAAATCTAAAAACACAAATAACTTTCTTTTCTTGCGGCGAGCCTCGACCGAATTTTCGATCTAACGAGAGCGTATATTATCCACTCAATGTAGATAGATGTGTTATTCACAATAAACAAAAAAAAAAAAAAAGGAAAATATGTTCGTACGCTGTCTTGAAAATTGTATACCTTGCTTTATGCCGGAACTAGAATATTTTGACGATTATTTTGTATGCTTATGATTGTGTGCCAATGCTTCAATATAACGTCGAACGCAAATGAGTGTATTTCATTTTTGTTTGCAACTTTAGTGCATTTCATGAAATATTCACATAGCTAGACAAACGGAAATGCTTATATTTGTACGCTAGTTAAAAACAAAACAAGAACCATGATGATTCGAGCTGTCAAAAGAAAGTGATGAAAAATGACATGTGACGACTGTCGTATTCATTCCTCATTCGACGAGGATCACATACACGCGGAATAGGTGATGGAAAGTCATTTTTATAAAGTTTTTCCGTCACTGTGGTGATATTTATTGCGATCGGAAATTTTCGTCGGTTAATTATTGATTCTGCACGAATATGGAGCTTCTATTCACCGGTGGAGCTTCTCTGGAACCGAAACCTACGAAGCCTTTAACATTTTCTCAAATTCGTTTGAAATATTGTGGACAAGAAAAAGTCAACGAACGCGCTATCACTACAACTCCAAAATATTCCAACAAAGTTTTGATCGGTAATTGGTACGAGGAACGCTCGCCTCCAATGGTGGAAAATCATTACCATTGGACTACAGATTACAAGGCGAATTACGTACCGCACGATGTCAAGAACATAAAAGCCGAAATGTACGCTCTATGGAAACAAAAACAAAAAGCACAGGTAATTTTTTGAGCTTCTTTTCATTGATTATTCGTGGATTATTCATCCCATGATTTCGGAGATTTCACGAAAGTGAGTTTAATCGAATTTACTTTGGATTTGGAATATTTTTCGACTCATTGACAGTTTCAATTTTCGACTATTTCAAGAAAGGTGCTCGGAAATGCATAGTAGCTTTTCAATCACGTAGAAACCTAAAAAATATCCTCCAGAAAATTTCTCCAACTGTCTATATTTCAAATTTATCAGCGTGGTGAGCAAGAACTTTCCGAGGACGAAGATTCAGACATGAGGTCCAAGTACAAAGTTGGAAATCGTTCGAATCGAAATCACGAGGACGAAGCTCCGAATTCGCGGTTAAGATCATCGTATCAATTGCAATTCGAAGGAGCAATATGTCTACCAGATAAGGATGAAAAAAGGTATCGCCGTGCGATACTTACGAAATCTGCAAAAACAGAAACTCAATTCGATTGTCATTGGTTCAATTAATTCGGTTTTGAATATTTTCCATATCGCTCACTGAACTTAAGCCGCTCGCTTTTTCCCAGCAGAGCAACAACCCGAGTAGACATGAATACTCCAGATCTGCGTCATTTGGGAATAGATTTATCATCAAAATCGAGGCCGCTGGCTCGAGGACCACAATATCGTAGAGTAGGCTCCAAAAAGATGTGTACGTGGTTGTAATTGCACTTTAACAACAGCATGGTGATGAATAATTACAAAAAAAAAGTGTGCGGTTTTGGAAAAAGAAAGAACACCAACAAATCTTTCAGTTTTTCACTTATTTATATTTCCGGGAGTATTAACAATCGTGTAAGTCTCAATAATTATCATACGTTATACAATTATTTCCCAAGATCTCTCGTAACAAAATTCAAGAATATAAATTGACTAAAACCGTTAAAGTAACAAAACCATTCGAGAGCCTTATTACATGATGTTATAAAAACAAAACAAAAAATGGTAGGTACATGTGTATAATAGTGAATGTAGCGGCTGTATTTCGTTAGCAGTTTACGCTATAAAAGAAATAGTAATACCACAATTTCAACTGGTATTGCGGATTCAGCGCTCATTTCGAGTTTCCGAAGTTAAAATACATCGCGTACAGAGCTCGAGACTTTTGTTGCTATCACATTTTCGTATTTGAGCTTCCAATTACGCGAGTAAACATCGTTTCAAATATTTTACAATAATTCATGATAAATTGTTAATTAATTCAATAATCATAATGATAACTATCAGAGTTATATCCCGGTGGTCAAAGGCTTGATGGAATAATCACAGAATTACATGACTACGCTATTTCCTCTCCCTTGACACCACGAATAACTTCTATAGAATGGCTCGTAACGCTATAAATTATAAAACGAAGAATTATTACGGTTTTGGGTTTTCGGAGATTTTCGATTATTCAATCAGATATTTGTCTTCGCCTATGAGTATATTTACATGTCTGATTAATGACTCTGAAGTTCATCAAAAGTATTGTGCAATCGCTACTAACGTTAGATATATCCGAGGATATGAACCAGGCAGTTTGGAGAACGAGTTACTTACTTTTTCGAATAATTCCTGATTCTGATTGATATAAAATAATGGAGACATAAATTCCACGATATCGTATGCCCGGAGGAATAGAAAATTCGAGGAAAGTTACGATTGCGGTTGGAGTTCGTTGTAACTCCATTTACCGGCCGAACACAATGCGGAGTCGAACGGAATCTTGTAGTTTATAGTTTACGTATTACAATGGCAGTAGATTACTCGCAAAGCCTTATTCCCATCCCCTCTTGATATATCGAATTGTAATATACAATTGAGACTTATTGTTGATATTGTGTTACGAGTTATAAAAAAATAATGGTAAATTTAAATGAACTAGCTATTGGCAACACGAATTATCGATGCGATCGTAGTGCATGAAGTACATCGCAAAATGTTCACGTTGAATCGGGTTTTTTAACTATTTTCCGATGCAGTTACTGCACATTCTCAATGTGTCTGTGTGCATAATACATATATATTACTTAAAAAAAAAAAAGATTTTATAACAGCCTTTTTCGTCGTTTAACGACCAACTCTCATCGATAATTCGTCTTCCAAATTACGTAGAGAAAAATAGCATTTTTCTATGACCGCGCCTTTGCTGTTGATGAAACAAGAAGAATGGATCGGCAATGGTCGGCGACAGGTGCGTAGTGTGAAAAATCTACTTAACGAAGAATTATGGTACAGAAAACTGCAATGTTGAAAATGAGTGATCCACAGAGTAAAATAGTCAACCACGTTGCATTGTTCAAAGGATTTTGATAATTTGGCAATTGTTGGTTTGGCTGAATTCTCGATGAATTCAAATTTGCATTTTGCAATGATAAACAATGCTCGTAAGAGGTGCACGATTCTGGATGGACTGGTGAGAAGTGTGATGGTGAGTTTTGCAAAAAGCCTGAATTTGGCATGACTTTCAGTGACTGAGTGTATGGGAAGTTTTCGCATCTCGCATATTGTATAGGAGCGACGTGTTGACAACAAGAATTTATGGAATTTACGCTATTCGGTCTTGGTGGATAAAAATATTGCGCGTTGTCCGACATTATCGAACATTTGTCGATCTCTTTCGTTACCGATGGTTCTCTCGAGGGCCCAAAGTTCGAACCTGCTGAACCAAAACCCGAACTCTGACTCGACGAGCGTGACAAAGTCGGTGTGTCGACCCCAACTTGCCAATACCCCCCAGCGACCCACGACGTTTGAGCGAACGACTTTAATTTCGGTGGTGCCAGCACAAATTTTCTCGTTGATTTTCTTGTCGTCCGATTGAACAAATCTGGGCTCGTCGAGTTGTATACTTTTGTCCTAAATATACTCGGCATTCTTGACGTTTGATCCGCTCGAGATTCACCGAGAGTTAAAGTCTTTAGTGTGCTCATACTGTCGTTCAACGAATACTGCTCGGAATTATCATCGAATTTCAACACGTGTTTACCTCCAGTTTCCGAAAAAAAGTTCGGAACATTCCTCCCCAGAATTCCCGATAAGTCGATCGATGAATTTTTACGGGAATTTTTTTGGAATGTTGAGTTTTCATCAGCGATCGGCGAATCTTGATCACTCAAATACGTTTGCTGCGATTCGTTAATTTTACCGTTCGCGTAAAAATCATCAAAACTATCGTCGATCGTTGGAAATGAATTCCTTTGGCCATCAGGTGATTCCAATTTCTTGAACGACGCCTTAATATTCCGAGTATTCCTGTATTTCGATGTTACATTTGTGAGCCCAATGATCAGCACTAAAACAGTGACCTAAAAAAATCATTACAAATTAGCTTTGGTGAAAATTTAGTTATTTTTTTTCGAAAGATTCTTACGAAGTGATGTCGCGTGAGGTGCTCCAAAAATGTCCACTCGTTTCCTTCGTACAACTGGGATCTGATGTCAATCACTTGCTCCCGAAGACCGATGCAGATCCACAAAAAAGTGAGCAGTGCATCCGAACCTCTGTGTGTATGATTAATAAGAACTGTGCTCGATTGTAAAATCGCACCAACGAAAGGCAAAGGCCAATAATGAGAATAGCGTATCACAATAGATGTCAACAGTGTCAAGCAGATGCGGACGAGTTTTTCCAGTTTCTCAGCATTCTATTTACACAAAGAACAAGAAGTCAAAAATCATAAATCTAAAAGAATCAATTTTTAAGAATGTTTACTATGAATATCCCAATGAAAATGTTCCCACTCACGTTTATCATCGCTTTGACCGATTTTTGTTTGTAAAACAGCATTTTGTAACGAGTAAGCCACAACGATTGTTTTTGTAAAACGTTTTCAACTAAAATTTTACAATCGTCGCACAGAGGATATTTTAACTCCAACTCCTGTTTGAAACGGTCCAAGCCGCTGTTGAAGAATCCTTTTGGTTCAAAAGCTTGCAGCTCAAAAATCTTGAACTCCTCATTTTTATTGCATCCTTCGCAAAGACTTTTTCCAGACTTTCCACTTCCACGTTTTTTATGCTTTGGATGTATTTCACCAAAATTCTTTGGTATGTGCATACTCTGTTCTGGAATGTCATAAGCGTAGTCCCCATCCTGTAAGAATTACAAGTTTCCTATCAATTTTTCCATTGGCAACATTTTTTCCCTTTCTAGATTGATGTTTAACCGTTTCAGTGCACACATCTTGTAAGTGGATATTGGTCAGTGTGACCTATCCGTTTTTCAAACGCTTCTACTCCGGTAAATATGCATTTTGTTTCATTTCTCTACAGAGAGGTTTTCTGCATTGAATTATCTGTATGTTTTGCCATAAATTCATTTTTTGATGGAAATGGAAAATTAAATGCCAAAATGTACGTTGCCATCAAATATTGAACGGTCGGTAGCAGAAAATTTTTGGGGGCAGAATGACCCAGTATTTACACATTGGGTTAATTACTGGAGGTAAAAATGTGAGGAAATATTTTTTTTTTCAAGTTAGTTTACAAAAAAGTCTAGTGTATAATATTTTATTAGAAAAAAATAGTCGTTAACTTTTCTTCCAAAATGGAGATTTTTCTCAAAAAAAAAAAATTCTGTCATGAATTTGAATTTCACAAGAAATCATCTGACCTTGGTAAATCCATTGTACTGCTCACAACTGGAACATCGCCACCAATTCAGTTGGGAACGATAAATTTGAGTGAAATTATTGCAAAACCAGCAATTGACTTTAATCGGCCACCTAGATCTGATGAAGAGAAAATGCATTGATAACGAATTGACTACAAAACTAAAAATATCGTGAATGGGTTGACTTAGGATTGATGTTTACTCACTTGAGTCCACGAAAAATGGTAATGCAAGCAGTGCTTACGAGAATGAATGTCGCTATTAACGAAGCGAAGTTGAAAATTAAATTCGGTTCGATATCCATTTTAATAACATAATATGAACACTACAAATCAAGAATCAAATGCTGGACGATTTTTCAGAACTTGCGGAAATATTCCCTTGTTTACTCAGCGCAATCGTCTTAGTATTAAAATTGATTGTCCTCCCGCCAAGCCAAGTTTCTACTTCTGTAAATACATTCACAACGACATAACCTGTATTATAAATACTCGCTAACTACCGCTTTCCGATATTAACTTTTCAGACTGGTGATAATTTGCAATATGCAGTCGTTGCGAATAAAAGAATTTATTCACGGAACCGACCTATCTGTTACACTTGCTTTATTTGTTAGACTTAATCACCCTGTTAACAATTAACACCTTTTTACACGCGCGAAATTTTGTCTCACCAGTCTCACGTGCCTCCCCGCGCGCGATGAACCGACGGACCCCGGCGTGCGGCTCGTGAGATTAGCCACGATGTCGGTGTTCGATCAACGAGTTCTTCAACTTTTCGATAGGGTCCGCGCAAAATTCCAATAATCGGAGGGACTAATGCTAATAGCATTTTTATGAATCAAACGATCATGTTGTTTTACATAGAAATTATTTTTATTGCAACTCATGTTCATTCAATGCATGACATTCTTTGTATTTGATCTCGTTGCATAAAAAAGAATCGTTTTCATGCATTATTACGTGAACGTTGCACAAGACGAGGACGTGTCACTTCCGTTATTTCTCCGGGATTTTAGCTCAACGAAACAATTGTTACCACGTCTCACTCGTGGCAAGTTTGTCGGTATTCTTCATTGAGGGAAAAAATGAAGGGCAGCGGAATGGCCCTCGTTAATATAGTTTTATGTTCTCTCTATATTTTCACCGTTGCTAATGCCGGTGGTCCTACTCTAGTGTTACTCGATAATCTAGCAATCAAAGAGACGCATTCCATATTCTTCAAATCTTTACAAGGTTCGTAAAAACAATTTCTCTTATCGTCACGCCGACACACTATGCAAGGCGTTTTTGACGTTTATTTACTTTCTATAATACTGTACATGTTCCAAGAGCTTGTGATTAGTATTGATCATTCATGTGGAAATGGACGAAGCTTTTCCACGTCATTTTAAAATGCAATTATCTCATTGGAGTTCGTTAATTATTGATAGATCTCGACAGATCCCAGTTATCAGTTTAGTTTTATCGGCCATGATCAAATTCGATATTGCAGATGATTCGTAAACAATATATAAATGATGTTTCGTCTGATTTTCTCTATTTTCCCGTGAGCATCAAATAAAACATTGTGATAATTTTTTTGATTAACATTTTAGACCGAGATTACTCGCTGACATTCAAATTGGCGGATGATGCCAACTTAGTCCTGTCAAAGTATGGCGAATTTCTGTACAAACATTTGATAATATTTGCACCTGGTGTGGAGGAATTCGGTGGAGCTTTGAACATCGAAGCGGTAGCAGATTTCATAGACGGAGGTGGAAACGTGTTAATCGCCGGTTCGTCCCAAAGCGGAGAAGTCCTCAGAGAATTGGCATCAGAATGTGGTTTCGAGTGCGACGAGGAAGGCGCTTCGGTAATCGACCACATGAATTACGACGCCTCCGATGCCGGATACCATACCACGATCGTGGCCGATCCGTCAAATCTCATTGACTCACCTGTCATCGTCGGTGACAGAAATGTCGCTCCGCTTCTCTATCGCGGCACTGGCCTGGTCGCCGATTCTGATAATCCCCTGGTCTTGCGACTATTGACCGCGTCTAGCACTGCATATTCTTACAATCCAAATCTTCCGGTCAAAGAATATCCCCATGCCGTAGGCAAGAATACACTTCTCATTGCCGCCTTGCAGGCTCGAAACAACGCTAGAGTTCTGTTCTCCGGATCTCTATACTTCTTCAGTGACGAAGCTTTCACTAGTCCTGTTCAACAAGCGCAAGGTAAAGTGAATTCCCCTAAATTCCCGATGCCCCGAACGAATACGAATTTTCCATTAAAAATCATGGACGAATTTCTAATTAACTGTTCAGCTTGTTTGAAGACAAAGGAATAGTCAAAGTTAAAAATTGATCCCATACAGCATCAAAATTTGGAGACCAAAATTTGTCGTTCTAATTGTGTCTTCTTGTTTTTTAATCTTGGAGCCATTATTGGTCCTTCTTTTTGACTTGGAATAAATTTCAAGCCGATTTTCGAACAATTAATAAGTGTCGTGTAACGATAACGAAATTTCTTGTTAAGGAGGGCGACGATTCGAAAAATCTGGCAACGAGGAAGTCGCGAAATCGATTGCTCAATGGGCCTTCAAGGAGAACGGTGTGATTCGTGTCTCTTCGGTTCATCACCACAGGATCGGTGAGCCACAACCACCCCCGGCATATACGATCATGGAAGACGTTGTTTACACCATCGAAGTCGAGAAACTTTCCAACGACAAGTGGGTTCCTTACGAGGCGAATGATTTGCAACTCGAATTCGTCAGAATCGATCCCTTCGTTCGTATGACGATGAAGCACGTTGCAAACGGTCGTTACGAAGCGAAATTCAAGATTCCTGATGTGTACGGAGTCTATCAATTCAAGGTTGATTACACGAGGATCGGACTTACTCACTTGTACAGTTCAACTCAAGTCTCCGTTCGCCCTGTCCAACATACTCAATACGAGAGATTCATACCAAGCGCTTACCCTTACTACGTCAGTGCGTTCTCCATGATGGGCGGTGTTTTCTTATTCTCGCTTGTGTTCCTTCACTACAAGGAAAATACAAAGTCCAAGCCCGAATGAATCCGCATTTTCAGTGGTTAAAACAAAAAAGACTCGATTCAACATGAAAACATTTAATTTGTGGGCTGAAATAAAATAATATTCGTTTTATAACGCCATATTGGGCGTGGCAAAATAATTTCTCAAAGTTTGTAAAATCATCTTATAGAAAATCGCAAAAAAGTAAATTTCAAAAATTGCTTATCACGTCACAAACTTTCATATTCGTTATATTTGAAGAATAATGATAATCGACTGCAGTCATT
The DNA here is from genome assembly GCA_030522525.1 of Campopleginae sp. 14b. Taxonomy (NCBI): domain Eukaryota; kingdom Metazoa; phylum Arthropoda; class Insecta; order Hymenoptera; family Ichneumonidae; species Campopleginae sp. 14b. The sequence continues at coordinate 42,399 of JAPYYS010000433.1, forward strand.
TAATCGCTATTTCAATATCTATGGAACGTCTCCCACGATTTCGCGTTGATGATTCCGAGTGCGACTTTCTATCAACAACACAAATTTTTGAGAAATTCTTCACTTTGCCACGTTTTAATAAATCATTCATTAAGTTTGAATGTGTGAGAGGTCAATACGAAAATCCGAAGTTGACAAAACGTTTCAGTTAATGTAACAATCGTAGGATTTATTATATGTACACACAGACACATTCGAAATACATAATAATAAGATTTTCAAGAATCATCGACACAGAAGAATCGTTTTCTTGTGAATAAAAAATGTCCAGATGCCTATTCCGGAGTACAATCGTCATAATGGGTCAGACTTTTCATGAGTCACTATTTTTTTTTTACAACGAATGGTCCGGAAAATTTTAATTTTTAAATTCATACCGTAGTATACAAAAATAAGTAAGTTTTTGTACTGAAATTGCGTCGCGTTCCATAATACGGGGCTTGATAATGGGTCAGTGATTCTACGATTTAATCGTAAAATGTTAACCCTGCATTTGTCTTTTACATTCTAAAATGTACATCGTATACTTTTTTTCAATCACCAACGATTAGCCTTTCCCAGCTGTTCGCACGGTCGATCGCAATCGATAAATAGTTTCGATACGTCAATTGAATAGTACGATAAATCTCTTTTTTTTTTATATCAAAAACGATTGATCGGCTTTTCTCTTTGGATAAACAACGAACAAGGCGAGCTGAAAGCCCGATAGGACGCAGCCCAAGAAATTTGGCGTTTTTATGAAAGGATCATCGATAAGAACGCCGTATGTGAACCATAGCGTGGATGCTACGAGAGTGGCGAAAATTACCGGAAATGGTAAACTCTCGGCACTTCTTACTCTTATGACGTGAGCCTGTAATATGAGAAAAAGATCATTTCGAATTTTTTCAACTCTGATGATTTTTTATAAAATTTCGAAATTCTTCGAGATTTTCAGATTTTTTTTTCTTTATGATTGGTTTTCAGTGCTCTAGTTACCAGCATTATAAGAGGCGAAGCAAAAAACAAGATTGTTAAGCTACAGCTTAAGAATCCAACCACCGATGCTGCCATTTTTCTATCAAATTCCAAAACACTGTAGACATAGACCATCAGTACAAAAAATAGAGCTCCGATCGTTTGTCTGAATATTGTTGATCGTTTTGTCGTATAGAATAGGTAAACAATTGTATAGGATATTTGGAGTACTCCACCAAGAAGATTAACGATAATGACGTGAGGATCTCCTATCAGTTGGCCGTATCTCATCCAGAGACCGCAACTGAAACGTGACATTTTTCATTTCTGCAATACTTTATTGTTTTCAAACTTTAATGAATTGAGAAATCATGAGAGAATGCAGGTATCACACGTGTCTGCGGTGGAAATTCATTCTTAAGTACATATTATGCTTTTTTGAGTAAATATTTACAACCCAAACAAAAACGCCAATATCGCGAGACGAAAACACATTTTTTTTCGTGCTCAAAAATATTTCTAGTGCATACTCACGACATAAAACACGTCACGAACGGCAGCGCCGAGGCGTCGCCTGTACTTTTGTTGATTATGAATTTTTGACATACTAGTCTGTAGAGAAAAACAAAAAGATGCACAATTATTCACAATATAATTTATGTTCCGAAAGGAGAGGCGGATGGAACGAATAAAAAAACTCCGAATCGAAGATTCCTTCTACAGATACGATTCGTTGTGGTAGAATAGTTTTTTTTCGAAGCTCGTGTTTAGAGATGATAGTCGAAGGAAATGTGCAATTTTGTACGAACCAGCTTTCAAAAATTGCCTGATTGAGCGCCATATTTGAAACATTATTTTGAACTTTCATCTCAAGTCATTGTAAAGGAAAATCTAAATCAGTGCGCCCGAATGAAACGTGGAGGAATTCATCGTGAGCACAAGTGACAAAAAAGGAGAAGTTGTATCGAAATTAGTTCGGAATAAAGGAATGATAACGCTTACTATCATAAAGGAAAACCGGAAATTGAAGGTCACCGTTTCACCGCCAAATAACCAATCGATCAAATCGCAATAATAATTTAACCCTATATCTGCCAATATCTTTGTCGCCACAAACACTTTTACTGCATCATGATAAAATGTATACTGGATGAGTATAACACACAAAACAAACCCAGTTAGGATAAAAAGCTCTCAATATACTTACATACCAGCTAGGAACTGCGAAATTGTACAAACTGAAGCCGAAGTTGCTAAAACTTCTTTAATGTCGACGAAATCCATTACTTTCGGCCTCTAATCCAGCGATTAACAAATTAACGACTTGAGACTTATAAAGGAGAAATTCTCGGAATGCACGTATAATGTGTACACGTCCACCTGTCCGCGGAATAAGCACCCGAGGAAGAGTGGCAGAGAATCACATTTTAGGGAATCGGAGTACCGGCAAAGATTGACGTAAACATGGCAAAAAGATGAAGCCCAGTCGCGTATAGTTATATTTCCTGTATATATATATCTACAAAAACATGAATCCCATGAATGTAAATTTTTGATAAAAAGATCTTGCCCCGTTTTTGGTTTGTGGGCTCTGGTGGCAGAATATGGAATCGTTTATACATACAGAGATGAATAATGAGATCTCCAACGCTATAGGGCTCGAGTGGTTCCTACAGAGCGTCGCTTTTTTGTAGCGGCCAACTAGTGAAGCTGCCATAGATGTTTTTTCGCTCGGTCGCGCTTGCAGAAGCCCGATTCGCTCGACAGGGAACTGGCACATGTACCCATATTATACGGCTGAGTAACATGAAAATGTAACTTCCTAAGAGGCAAAATTTGCCGTCACAAGAGTAAAGTTGATATCAAAGAGTGGATGTTTCCTTCCCCGCTCGATGGCCGTACAATTAACTTTAAACGGGATTATTCTAAAGGTGCGGTGTGAAAAGCCAAAGAATCGGAGCAAAAAATTGACATTCCGACAAAAATTTTTTTTAATTTTTTCTTAATGGACAAAAATGTATAATCCGAAGGAAAATAATCGTTTCGCGAATCTCATCATCTTATTCTTTTAAGGAGCATTCAAACTTGAGCGGGAATTTCGAATATTTCAAAAGCCTAAAAAGCTTCAAGATCCAAAAATTACAAAGTAAATGATTGCTTATATTAATTGATATACATGTAAATAGTTACAGGAATAAGTCACTATACATACTTAAATATTGAGCACATATCTTACAAATTCATTAAATTTCCTACTATTCGCGTACATCGTTGAGTTGTAAAAATCCTGGCAATGTTGATTTCCAAGGGTCCTCGACTAACCCCGAAATTCAAAAGTTACATTTTTCGACATCGATCGAAACGGAAAAGTCAGCTCGTGCGAGAAAATTTGAAAAACTGGCCCGACTTTTTCCAACGTTAATGTATATCTCTGCTGTTAGTCTTGCAAACTGTGCGTGGCCCGTGAGGGCCGATGCGTGGACTCAAGAACGTTCAACTAAACGGTCGATTGCTGGTTTTGTGCTGCCTCAGGGGCCGAAGGGGTCTGTAGTTTTGGCAACGTCTTTAATTTGTTTTTGTAAACTTCAGGTACCAAGGCGTTCATCACCAAATGCGTTATGCCGGCGGTTAAACCCCATACACGATGTTTTCCCCCCAAGAAAACTGGCAGTGTCATTCCGTTACGGAATTGTGTGTAACGGAAGTATTCAGGATTGCAGAGATTTTGAAGACTGATAACAAACGCTTCTTCCACTTCGTCATGATTGATGGCCAAGTTTTGAGGCTCTACGTTACCGATGTAGCCAAATATTGGCAAAACGCTCAAATCGTTACGGCTTAAGATATTCGCTTGTGACCAAACGTCCACTTGACTTTCTGGTATCCTCAATTCTTCCCACGTTTCCCTAAGCGCCGTTGCTTCCAGACTTTTGTCGCTCTCGTCCTTCATTCCACCAGGGAACGAGACTTGTCCCTTGTTGGAATTCAACCTTTTGGATCTGAGAGTATACAAAAGACCGAGCTCCCCTTTGTAACTGCAAAGCGGCACCAACACAGCAGCCATCCGTCCTTCTTCTCTCACTGTCATCGCTGGATACATTTTCAACTTTCTCACGCATGATTCTCGATTTTTTTCTGTCAACACCGTCTCTGCACTCAAAGAACTTTGAGCGCTGGCCAATATGGAATGCGATCTCCTTCCCTTTAGATGCTGCGAGCAAAAAAACAGAAAAATTTTATCATGGAAACTTCAAACAAGTTGAAAATACAAATCAAAAGATTCCCTTGATTTTCTTTTCCCCTTACCATCATCTTTTCATCTCAAACTATTTGAAAATTGGATCCCGATCAAAGTTTAAAAATGAAATCACTTTTTCCCAGAGGAAAGAATAATAAAAATTTGTAACGATGTACAAGTTTCCAAGGAGATGGATTAGTCCACAGTCGAGCAGATAAACATCAGATTTTTTTTTTGGACATGAGATAAAATAGTGATGACCGTGAAAATATATAGAATTGCGTGAAATATTGAAACTTACAAGACACAGATGTGAAAAACGTTGCACAGTTATCTTCGTCGAAGCCATTGATGCCGAATTTCAAATTTTTTATAATGATCTTTCATCCACTGTCAGATATGTACTTTTTGTCGTGGTCATGTGTTACGTTAAATATGTATTTCGGGTTGGGGAAGAAGTAGATCTGTCTGTGCTATAATATTTGATGCTAACTCTATGCCAGGGACTTTGACACTTTGATTGAAAATCATGCGAGTGACGACAGCGCTGTTCTAAAAAAAAATTGCATTTATGTGTTCTTTTTTGTTTTGTTTTGAGCACGAGGTTTACGAGTGGTACAGCAGCAGGCGATGAAGTGAGACTTTTGACGCGAAGAATAATCATCATCGTTTTTGAAGAATAGAAATCCCCAGAATAATCTAGGGATTTTGATCAACATTTTTACCGCTAAATATTGAAGCTGCAACACTGCGACTCGGCTACAAAGCACACTGTTCATTCAAAACGTTCAAAACAATCGTCGTTTTTTATTTACTTGAAATATTGTTCATTGATAATACATAAGAAAATATAAAACACCGATTTCCCCGTCGATATTCATCAGATTCATTAGTGCTTTCAATATGGCAGATCGGAGAACTCGTATATCAGGGCAAATGATGGCTCGTTTTATGGGCCAAAACGTTGTCGTTGCTGGAAATTTGACTAAAGTACGAAACACGTTTAATCATCAAAGTTGATGTCGTTCATCAACTCCCGTATGAAACTGTGTGTTATTGTGGCTTTCTTTTTCAAAGGTGGATCCCACAGGTGAATGCGTGGAAGTAACCACTTTCGATAATGTCAAAATCAACGCAACCCTTCCAACTCGTTTGGAGGTTAATCCCGAAGGAATTATTGAAGTTTCGGGTGTCGTCAAATCTAAAGGCACTATTCAAGCTGATCGATACGTACATTTTCCTGCAGAGAATTCCAATGATTTCGGTACGTCATTTCAAGTTCAATCATTGATGTTTTCAGATCTAACTCTTGGGAAAAAAATGAAGCAAAAAGCCTGGAGATACACTTTTCTTTTTCCCATAATTAATTCGCGACTGTTAGAAAAGCTACGTAATGCCCAAGACTCGTTGATAGAGCAGACAGGATTTTTCCCAATTGACTTTTATTACTACCCTTCCTCAGACACCTCACCATTAGTGTACCTCTCTAGACACAACTAGGTTTGGGGCGTCTTACTGTTTTGTACTGTCCTTAGACTCGTTTAAAAATCTGAAAAAATTCAGGAAAGTAGTTTTGGGTCCATGGAAATAGAGCCCGCACTTAGTGATTGATAAAAATGATTCTTTATTATTGTTATCTAACGGTAATCGATAAAAATTAAATAAAAACAAGAAATTCAAGCCATTTGCTGAATGGATTGGGTATTCCAGACCCATGTGTGTCTCTGGAGGGTCAAGTTAGTGAAAATAGAAAAACGCTAGTGCCGAGTTTCCAGCACGCTAAGATTTTATATTCGATAAAAAAATGTTTGCAGATCCAAAAATTTACAACAATCTTCTGGTGATTCATCATGCGCTGGGGCATAGAAAATGGGATCTGAACCCTGAAGGTCAGAGACAGTAACTGCTGGAAAAGAAAGCGCGTTGTCTGCCTCGTTACACAGTACATTGAACGCATTTAGTTACAAGTTGGCAAAAGAGCCTGCACAATAACAAATGTACAACGAATCAGGGAACTCCATGTGTATTTTTGTATTCTGATATTCTACAGAAAGAACTTAATTTTTTTACATTTAATAGGAGTGAAATAAAAAATGGCGTATTGTAAAATGTTCTTTGACAGATATTTGTTGCGATTGATTTACATTACACTGGGGCCTATTGTACAGGATGCATCCAAAGAGAAACATCGGCAGGTGCAAGACGTTACTGGACACTCAGAATGTTGCCTGAAAATAAAAGAGACATGTTGAATTTTTAATACTTGTCGTCAAGACACTGCCGCGTCTCTAAATTTCATGCATTTATTCCGTCCAGCAGATTTTTCCCTGCTAAGGGGATGGCTCAGTCACCGAACCTCACCTCGAATTTTACATATAAAATTCTCCGTTGTCGTTTGACTAATCAGAAAAAGGCTCTATCAGTGTACGCAGGACGATGGCAAAAATTCTCTGACGGGCTTTTTTTTGAATTGATCAAACCGTATGAAAAATATTGAATTTCGAAAATTGTAATTATTTCTCTCGCACTCACGGTGGCGAGATAGCGACTGAACTCTCACCTTGATGCAAAATTATACGAAAATATTTGTGTCATTAAAAATATCCCGAGACTCATACGCTAGCGAATTTATTTTATTCGAATTACCGGAACCAGTGTGTTAGGTGATTTGTGTGACCTCCGTGTCGACACGTTTGGCACCACGTGAACCAATTACTGAATTCCGTTAGTCTCCCATCGTCCTCGACTCTGTTTGTACTGCCAGTCGTCATCTGTAATCCACTCACTGTTCCCATGTGCATCAAGCAAATGGCGCAACGAGGCAATGGTTTCCGGCAGCTCGGGCACGAGGACATCTGCTCAAAAAATATTGCGTTACTTTCTCCTCTCAATTTCCCATCTCGAGTCTATCCCCTTTCTAGGAAGCACGTTTACCTTAAGTTTGTTCGATGTGCTAGCCAATCTACCAAAAGGCCCCCGTGCTCTGCTCAAACCTTGCATCACCGCGGATATACTCTTTCCACAAAAGTTGCAGGATATGTAGACTTGTTGGTGCGGCTTCTCGTTCGTCGACGATCGCATCGCTATATCAAAATGAGCTCGTTGATTCCACATTTTCCAGGCGTCCAGTAATCCCCTGTAACTGTAATTTCAATAACGCGTTACAAACACCATCGATTTTTCTCTATTTAGGTGCAAAAATCTTGACCAAAAATAATTTTTTTTTTTTTTCCAAAAACGTATTTTTGGAAAACACAAAATTGACTCGTTGACTCTAACGGAAAATTCCGTAAATTCGTAACTTCTACTTGATCTTCCTGAAGTAATCTCGGAGGTACAACTTTTTCGTTCAAAAACGTTGAAACTGATAGGAAATGCCATAAATTCGTAATTTCTGTCAAATTTCGACAAACTCGATCGACTGTACAAAATACCTAGCAATCCAAACTTCAACTTGATCTTCCTGAAGTAATCTCGGAGGTAAAGCTCGAATGGCTATCAAACTGCAGCTCTGTACGTCTCCGGTGATTTCCAAATATCGATTCAACAGCTGGATACCTTCTGGACTCGCTCCTGCAAGAATAAACACATCGAAAACATGCATGAGCGAATTTTTCGAAGAGTTTGTTAAGAAGGAAAGAAGAGTGTCACCTGTGAGCAAAAATCCAGCGAGATTTCCTTCATCGCTGAGTTTCTGGGTCAATTTTTTCAAATAATCGCACAGTTTGCTGTCGGACAAAAACATGAGAGCAAATGCAACTCGGTCCTCGACCGCCATGCCATTTTCATTCTGCGTAAAAGAGAAAACAGCAAGTTTTCATGGTGCTCGGTGAAAAATCGAGATTTCTCGTAATTAAGTTCGTAATGATGAATTTTTGGGTGACTCACAAGCACGTTCTCATAAGAATCATTGTCAGCAGTCAAGAAAGCAAACGTGGAACGAAGATACGGGTCGGAGAGTTGGGACCTCGATTTAAGGCACAATTCTCGCCACATGCTGTTGCGATCCTCAGAGAATCCAGAAAGGGCCATAGCGACGATGTTCAAATTAGTAGACATCGACATCTTGCTGGCACCTCGATTCAGGATTTCGATCGCTTGTCGCAGACACAGGTTAAATACCGAAATTGCAGTTGCCCGAGCGTAAGCTCCTTCTCGTTCCAAACGTTCGAGAAACAAATTATTGTACAAAACGTTCGACTCTTTGTCGAATCTCCATCCGCACAGCTGGAGTGCTTTGTCCCGGTCAGCTGATCTGAAATCAAGAAAAAATTTAATTTCTTAAAAACTATTTGCAGTAACAAATAATTTAAAAAAAATTGAAAGATTAAATTTTTTTTTTAACAAAACAAAACCAAGAAAATGGCAATTGAATCGTCCGGTACGTTACCTGTACATTTTCGCGGTATGATTCGAGCCGATGTCGGTCCAGGGACGTTGCACGAGATCCGATTTAATGAAACCATTTTGTTGTCCATCGAGTTTCAAAACGGTTCTGGCAAATCAAACATTTCAATGACAACATATGATTAAAAAAAACAATGGACACTGTATTGAAGATAAACTATGAGAGTCGTTAGCTCCCGCGGTACCTGACACCCGGATGTTTGTTATCAGTGCTGGGTATCGAGCCATCTTCGACCAATGAACGACTGAGATAAAGCCATTGCCACAAATTTTTCAATGTCTCGTTTTCTGCCAGTTCACCATTTTGGGCTAATTCCGGCTGGAAATTTAAACAAATTTCGAACAATATTAAATCATGTGCCTCTGTAACTTGACCCTTGGATGGTAGCCTAGAGTCAAAACGACCCCAGGCGACTTCCAATCCACTTTTTTCATCGTTCTCCCATTTTTTATAGTTATTCCGCATTTTCGACTGATTTTTTTTCGTCGAGCGGAATCACCCCCGGCTCACGCGATGCTACATTAATATAGGAAAATAATGAGCCCAAGTTGAACTCTTTTCGTTAAATTTTACCGGAGATATGAATTTTTCAAAATTTAATTGAAATCCCCGGCTCTTCCTCCCTTCGTTCTCCCATTTTTTATCGTTTCAACTCATTTTTGACTAATTTTTTTACTCCGAGCAAAATTGCCTCCGGCAAAATGAGCCCAAGTTGAACTTTTTTCGTTACATTTTACCGAAGATCCGTGGTTACCAGAATTGGCAAAAAAATAATAAGGTTACCGTTCCAGGGTTTACGATACACAGTGGCGAGTGGTAAAAGTTGGAAAACTTACGAGCAGACCATATTCGGAAAGCGCCCGAGTTTTAGTCAGCACCGATATATCGTCGAATGCTTTGTAAATGTTGTCACTGCTGCAAACATATTTGAATGACTTCGATGCGTGATTCCAGGCCAAATGCGAACGTGTCGACCAATTGACGGTTATTCTCTCGTAAACCGTATAATCGGTGAGTCCTTCAAAATAAGTTTTAAACAAATGGAATAATTCTCGCCATTAGGCAGTGCTTTTTCTCAATTTATTTGGATTCGTTGTCTTACCTTGTTGTGATATGGCCAAGAGTCTGTTCACATGACTCGGATGCCATGAAAAACTGGTGGGACTTGACCAGGGCGGCGCTACGGTTCGTTCCAATGCACCCGGCTCGGTTTCCTCGCTGCCACCGACGCCACAATGCTGAATATCGTGAAGATGGAGTGCGCCTGATAAAAAAAAAATGTTTAATTAAAAATTCAACTTTTTATGCTTCTCCCATTCCTTCGGGCTTCCAGGCCAAGGAGTGAATCGTCGAATTTTATTTACCCGAATCCTTCTGCAATGTCCCTAGAAGATTGTGACGCGTCGGACACCACAAAACTTTACTGATTTGCCTCGCCTGGAGTAACGTCAGTACCGGTTTCTCGAAATAACGAGTATCCCAAATTGTTATTTGGTTCTCGACGTGTGAGACAATATGAAAATCATTGTGAGGGTTCACAGAGACGCTGTAAACGGCTTTTGTCGGTGTTGCATTCACCACCTTCACGGAATCTGTCGAGCGGAGAGAAAAATTCAAAGCTCAATTATTTCTTCGACGAATCTCAGGAACGGACAGAATTCACGGGGTTCTTTGAGTTGAATTTTTTTTTCTTTCTTATTTTATTTCAAATACTGAAAACTCGAATTTTTGTAAAAAAAAATTGTACGCGATATTGAGATTTTCGAATGCGAATCATCGACTGGGATTCCAAAGAATTGGGAGGTAAAAATCTCACCTCGAAAATCAATAATCTTCAATTGTTTGTTGTTTATTCCAGCGACGAGACATCGCGATTCATTGTTGAACCATGCGAGCGAATGAGTAGTTTCAGAAACTCCCGCCTCAGCGATTGGTTTCATTGTATCAGTTTGGACGTTGGGGTGATGATGGACTCTGTCCGATGCAGTGGGTGTTCTTTGAATATCCCAGAGAAGAACAGAGTGATCGGTACGATATTTGTCCAGACCGGACACTATCAAGTTCGGGTCAACCGGATTCCAAGCCACCGTGTTACATTGTCGGGCATGCTTTGGAGCTAGAAAAAATATTAACATCGAAATGAAAATACGCGGTCGAGAATCGACTTTAATTATTGATTTTACTGGCACGAAGTATCCGGCATACGACAAAATATTCAATTCAATTCAAAATTAATAAATTATAATCAATGAAGTTAGTAAATTAATTGATCAATTAATAATTAATCCATTAATAATTATTTAATTGAAAATTAATAATTCAATTAATTATTGCAAATCGTTGCTATCAAAATTACTTCGTTGGATGATCAACCTCTCGGAAAATTTTCCGACGATAGTATTCGACGAAAAGGTTCAATTTCATGAATAATTAATAATTATTATTAATTAATTAATTAATTAATTGATAATTACCAATTATAAAAAATAGTTCATAATTCAATGAATTATTCCAAATAGGTCCTATAAAAATAATTTCATTGGATAATTAACCCCTCCAAAAATTTCTCGTCATTTCGCGATTAAAATATTGGATGAAATTTTTCTACTAAGAAAACTAAAAATTATGCAAGCATTTTTATTGTAATGGGTGTTACGAATAGAAATGAGGATGGAATCTTTACCAAGCTCTTTCCCTGTCAATCCCTGAGAGTCAAAGGCCGTAGGACCAAAAGTTGTCAAGACGACTTTTCCATTAGCCTGCCCAACGGCCAGTAATATGTCCGGCTCAGGTCGAGGATATATATCGACGCATTTGACATAGTGATGGCTACTGTTCGTTGCAAGGAGATGAGCGAATGTCGAGTCTGAGATTTTTTGACCTAAATATAAAAAAAGGATTACAAAAGTTTTGTGAATAATGGAAAATTGATGCGGAATTTTTTGTTGGCCAGGAAATTGAAACATTAGCCATTGACGGGACACTCACAGGATGGCCGAACACTGTCCTTCATTTGGCCAACTTCGTAGAGACAGATCTCAGTTCCCCATGTTATGAATTTGTTCAAATGTATCGGAGACCATTGAACTTCCATTTTGACGCTGTTCATATTGTCCGGCTAAAAATTTTGCATTTAGTTAATTACAGAATAGTTTTTAATGCTACATTACGGATTTTCCATTGATGGAGTATTTTATACCTTGGAGAATTACAGGAAGTGTAAATATTTATCAGAAGTTATAACCGTGGACTCCTTTAACACTATCGAGTTTCCTGGTCACATTTTTTTTTTTTTCTAATTCATTGTATCCTTCGGATTCTCGTCACAACGTAAATAAAACACTTGAGGCTTGAGGATAACGAAATTAGCAGCTGTGAATCGAACGTTTACAAAAGCGAGTGGAAAACTGTGAAAACAGAGTCGGGAATAACAAATTAGCAATGGTTTATTATTAAGGGTCAAAAAGTTCGTCTTTGTATTCACTTGTCACTAAACTATGTGCGATTCGCGTTATATTTTCATAATTTACGCCTCGCATTTAAGCAGTTACCATCCAAACAGTAAAAACGCCGAACCGGGGGACAAACTAACGCTTGGTTTCCACGTTTTTATTCATATGGGCAGCGGAGATTTTATACATTCTAAAATATTTGAAATTTCTCAAACGCCGCATGTATGAATGATCGATTTGAAATTATAACACTATACAGGCTCGCGAGTCGCGAAAATACGATGTTATGGAGTTTGAAAAATATGCAGTATCGGTGTAATGTTTACGACTCGTGCTGCTTGTTCGTCGGGGTGTCACTAACTCGCTCCAAACGTAAATACGCGTAAAAGAACGCGAAAAACTTGGGATGTCCTGTGCCGCCACCACTCGATGATCATTTCGACAACTACGGAAAAATGAACTGAGGTACAGGGTACAGCTCGCAGGGTGGACGAGCAGGGAACTAAAACCGAATAATGTGTGTTTTCATTTCTTTTGAACAGAGAGAGAATCGTCGGAGAGGGCCAAAACATAATAATAATTGCCATGACAAAAAACATCCGGACTTGTTATCGATCAAACTAATTGCGGATTCAAGTATCAAACGGTTTTGTTGAGCGTTTGCGAGTCTGAGAAAACGGCGCATCCGAAAAACATAGAAAGCGACCCTTCCATTTCAATAGTCTTGTAGTTAAAAAGTCATTACGTTTTGCCTACGAGAAAATTAACATCCGACCGTAATTACGTCACAGTGTGTTTTTTCAGTGTAATAAATTAAAAAGCGACGTTTTACGAAAATGGTAAATGCGAAATCGCTATACTTTTCTTTCTGTTATCAACATTAAGCAGAAACAGAAATATACACAACCTTTGCACATTTCAACTGCTTTTATTCACAATGGGAATTATGCGAATAAAAAAAGAAAAAAAAAAGTTTTTACCCATGAATCGTTGATGCTTTGAAAAATAGTTTAATGTCGCCAAATATTGAGTGTCAATGAAATTGAATGCTTTTAAATAAGGATTGTAAAAGAATGTTCATTATGTCATGAAAATAAATTGCAGGCCTCCACTGCCAAGAAACAAATGAGTACAGGAGCTCGCAAGAAAGCAGCTCCCAAATTCGAACTATCGGAGGAGCAAAAAGCAGACATAAAGGAAGCGTTTGATCTGTTTGATCCGGACGGGACCGGGAAAATTGCGACGAAAGAGCTGAAGGTAGCGATTCGTGCCTTGGGTTTTGAGCCTAAAAAAGAGGAAATAAAAAAATTGATAGCAGACGTGGATCCAGATGGCTTGGGGAAGCTGTCGTTTGAGGAATTCCTGAACGTCATGTCTGTTAAAATGGCAGAGAAGGATTCCAAAGAAGAAATACTAAAGGCATTCCGTCTGTTCGATGACGACGATACAGGGAAAATTTCTTTCAAGAATTTAAAGAGAGTCGCACGTGAATTGGGCGAGAATTTGACCGACGAAGAACTCCAGGAAATGATCGACGAGGCTGACCGAGACGGAGATGGTGAAATATCCCAAGAAGAATTTTTGCGAATCATGAAAAAGACTTGCCTCTATTAATTAACTCTAAGATTCTCTCGACTGATTACTTCTACGCCAATTACTCTCTGAAGCACCAATGCCACTAATGGTGCACAACTTTGTCTTAAGCAGACACAAAAAACAGTTATTTATTGACAATCGAACGCACTAGCGTCTCCTATTATATTCTAAGCTGAAACTCTTCCAATTTTGTACTTTCAAGCGTCCTCCAATCACTCAATAAATAAATTTTATCATAAATTCAGTTGCGACTCTGTTCTTTCATATTTCCCATACAAAATCCTTTGGCATGTCCTATAACATTGTTATTTCGTTGTTACCGCCGTATCTATCAAATCTCGGACACGTTCTGCTCGCTTCCTGGCTCTTGTCAAACTCCGGACAAACAGATCCGTGGAAATGGCCACACCGCCTGTAATAAACGGCATAATTAATATGGCACATATTTCTCCGTTCCCCACATTTTGCAACAATCAAAATGGATTAATTATTGGCAAAATAGATTTGCGATCTTGTTTGCTGCCGAAATATTCGGCCCCGCCTCCTCTTTACTTTTTGTTCCCGAGACATTCTCGTAATCAGATGAGACGAAATTCGGAGGAGCAGCATTCACAACTTTTTTCCTGAATTACCTGGTTTATGGACACAGCACAAATCGTCCTTGTCCATTGCTATAGTGAAGTGTGCCAGGGACTGAGTTTCCTCTTCTTCCGTTGGATCGGCAATGAGAAGGTCACTGGAAAAAAAATCGCGATTGACTCATTCAGCATATGCGCATTTTCATACAGTTTTGGTCCCTGGACTCGAATCTTGAGACGTGACCATCGTGATAGATGCACAAAAATGTATCTGGACTCACTTGTCAAATACGGCGAACGTTGTACACGTGATTAAGCTTTTGATTGGGACAGGTTGTCTCTTGCTGGTGTGGACGATGGTAGAACCAGTTTCTGGATTATACGCCACCTCGGGGAGAGTCACTGCAACGGGAAACAGTAATTTTATGAATATACGTTGCGCCAGATTTTTCTGAATTATTTCAAATCCCTACCGAGCACACGCAGAACATAGGAAAAAGTTGCAAATCGTTTAAAAGCGTATTGCGGAATATGAAGAAGTTTGTCAATCATGAAAAATAAAGAATGTTGAAATTTTTGGCTTTTCGAAACGTTATTGAATTTTGCTGGTGCGTTGAGAGGGAAATGTTCTTACGAGTAGCAAGTGAGGCCATCAGAGCTCCGATACAGGCATCTATGACCGAGCCATCCCAATCTATGCATTCCATGTCGCAGTACAAAACCCAGACAAGCTTATCCTTGCAAATGCAGAGACTGGCGAGATCCAGAATGTTCGAGTCTCTCAAAATGCTGTTGACAAGTTGGGAAGTTTCTTGAGCTTGATCGCTGGGTGGTCCCGGTCTGAATTTTGGTGAACATATTGGACTGAGACCGACATTTGGAACAACGTATCCTTTATCAGGTGCCGTTGCCTTCGGAACTGACAACTCCTGGGAACGAGATTGATCGAGGATTCAAAATGAACAAACTCTCGATTGTCAAAAACTTACAGCTTTGATTCCACAGACTACGGTGGTATTGCCGATTTTGAAAATAGCCGAACTGTCGGCGTGCGTAATGGAAGAAACGTTAATGCTGACTGGGCGAAAACTGAGAAAATCCCTGCCATCGGGTCTGATATTTTGTGTCTGAAGAAATCATGAAAAAATAAATATTATGCTTTTGCACTAGGATTTGACGAATTGAAAAAATTTGGAGTCATGAACTTTAGACGTACAAGATAATCTCTTAAATACTTGACCGGGTAAATAGACCTGTCAACAATTTTTTTCGAATCATTAAATTCATGTTCGTGTTATTTTTTACGTTTTTTTTTTTCGAATAAAATTGAATATTTTCTAATAAAAATCAAATCGTACTTGTATAGTGAGGCCATTTTATTCGAATTATACTGCAATTATTTCTACCGCAAGTTTCTAAACCGCAGCGATGACACAGAAAACCACGTGGGTAACAGAGATGGTAGGTAGGTATGTCATATGGGCTGGCTCCGATTTACGCCCTCTGGCGGGACAATCATACGGCCAAGTTCTTTTACATTTTTCTGTATGCTTTACTCGGTGGACCGAACCACAGGGTAACAGAGATGAATAGGGAGATCTCCAATGCTATAGGGCTCAAGTGGTTCCTACAGAACATCGCTTTTTCGTAGCGGCCAAATAGTGAAGCTGCCGTAGATGTTCTTTTGCTCGGTTGCGCTTGCAGAAGCTCGATCCGATCGACAGAGAACTGGTAGAAAACTATTGTTCGAATTTAAGGAACAGGTTAAACTACAAAATTATACACTGGAAAACTCTATTCTTTCGAGTGTTCCTGATGAACGTTGACCAATTTTCCCTATAAGTTGACACCGCCATGAAAAGAAATTCCGCCTCGATTGTACTTTTCCCAACCACATAATTTTGCTCCACAGCCCTTTTAGTGTCTGAAACATATATCATGAAAATCGACATATTTTTTGTTTTTTTTTTTTAATTTTTGATTTCTAGACAAATCCCCCCGTACCCTTAATGCTATTCGATTGGGTACTTTGTCGGAAAGCTAAGGGATCGAACAAGAAGGCTGGATGTGTCTAATTTAAAGTCGAAAATTTTTTTGTTTTTTTTTTTTTTCCAACTTTTGATTTCTAGGCAACTCCACTCAGACATATAATGTCACTCGATTAAGTAGCTTATGAGGAAGCCAACGAGTGGAACGGTTAGACTGGGATTGTGTACTTTAACGTCGAAAAAAAAAAATTATTTTCTCGACCTTCTCCGGTCAGTCAATCGGTAAGACAGTCGATCGGTCGGTCAGTCAGTCGCACAGTTGAACGGTCGGTCGAAATTTTTTTTTTTTTTAGGACGTCCATCAGCTAGTCAGTCAGTCAGTTAGTCGATCTAAATTTTTTTTGTTTCTCTGTCGTTCATCAGTCAGTCAGTCGGTCGATCGGTCGGACGGTTCGACAACTTTTTTTTTCCATCCACTCGAAACTTCGATGTCATTCGATTGGGTAGTTCGTGACCTTTCCAATGAGTCAAACGAAAACCCTGGGTTTGTCTAGTTTAACGATGACATTTTTATTTTTATTTTTCTAAGACGTTCTCAGTTAGTAAGTCGGCAAGTCCGTCGATCGGTCATTTGGTTAGGTAGTTAGTGAGCTTGCCAGGGAACCAATCGAAAGGATGCATGTGTGCATGCGACCGTTCGACGGGAAGGTCACTAACTACCCAATCGAATGACATCGAAGTTACGAGCGGATTTATCTAGGAATCAGAAGTTATAAAAAAAAGAAAAGTTTGGGAGAAAAATTCTCTTCGTTCCCTTATGAATGTTCATGACCGACCAACCTACCGACCGATCGACGGACTTACCGACTGACTAACTGAGAACGTCCGAGAAAGAAATAAAAAAAATTTCGACGTCAAAATACACACATGTAGCATTTTCATTTGGTTCCCTGGCAAGCTCACTAACTACCTAACCAAATGACATCAAAGTCCTGAGTGGATTTACGGAGAGAAACTTTTTTTTATTTTTATAACTTCCGATTTCCAGAGAAATCCACTCAGGACTTTCATGTCGTTTGATCAGGTAGTCACAGAGCTTGCCAATTAGTCGAACGAAATACCAACGACCTGGAATACGAACGACCGACTAAATGCACTCAGGAATTTGATTCCACTTGATTAGGTAGTTTGTCAGCAATGTTCCCTCATGAAAATTTATGTCCGACCAACCGACCGACCGATTGACCGATCTACTGACTGAATAACTGAGAACGACGTCTTAAAGAAAAAAAAGTTTTTATTTCGACGTTAAACTAGACAGATCCAGGATGCTCGTTCGACTCATAGACTTGATGACTAACTATCCAATCGAGTGACATCAATTACCTGAGTGGATCTGTCTATAAATCGAAGGTTATAAAAAAAAGAAAAAGTTGAGGAATTTTTTTTTGTCCCCTCTTGAAAGTTCATGATCATGAAATGGAGCAACTCAAGGGATAATGTTCGAAAAAAAGGACTTGTTGGTAAGCAATTGAGATAATGAAATAATGTGATAAAAAGAGTCGATGCGCACATTGTAAATTGATCTTTATTACAAGAAATTACGTAGCTAATTTGTACATATAAAATATAAATATGGTACAAGAACTATCATACAAAGATGTTTTAGTGGGACGTAGAAGAACAATTTTCCCTTTATTTCGAACGGCAGAGGGATTATCATACTTCCCGATGAGCATAAATTGCCATTCGCGATCGATCAGTATTGATCGATTCCGAGCCATCATCATATCTTTCCACATCGTCTACTCGGACCTTTCAATTCTTTTCGTTCTTCAGTTATTCTCAGCAAACACAGCTTCAAAATTCATGGCGATGAGAGTACAAAAGATAAGAGATTCTTCGAGAATTTGATGCGAGGCTGAGTGAGCTCGATTTCTTGGAATATTGGTGACTCAGCTATTTCCAAACTTTTGTGTTTTGTGATCGCGATCGATAATTATATACCATTGGACGGGCCTGACGAAAAGATTTCGACAAAAGATAAAGTTGAGCATCATTTTTGAGTCCAAAAGGCACGTTCGTCGAGTCAAATGAAAAATCGATTTTCAGTTGTAAAATTTATATTATTGACCAAGAAATTAAAGATCGAGATACTGGGACGACAAAATAACTGAAAACTGTAAATTCTTTGTGTTTCTATGGACCAGACCTTTCGAGAAATAACGAACACGGAAATGGTGATAATTTTTTTTCTTTTCTCTTGAATTTTGGGGCGCCACTCAGCCGTGCACAAAAACCTGGAAATGACAGTTTGGACATGAAAGACAGGAGTTTGGTTTGCTTGCGTATGGATCTGGAGGGAAATGGGAAAGCGATTTGCAATTTGACTTTTCAACTTTAGATAACGTAAAAAAGATTGTTTTTTTTCCTAATTTGGTCGAATTCATTGCAGATGTCGCTTCCCACTGTGCCCTCCACGATTGTCCATTGCGATTACCAAAAGTTACGATTAAATTGCTCCGTTGACGACTTTGTGTTTCGTTTTTGTCTCTAAAGTGAATTACAGAGCGCTACGTCGTGCGGTAACTGCTGATTAACGATTAAAGCTACGATAATGTTACTCGAATGAACGTGCGTGCATTAATAATATATCAATAACGGCATCTCTCCTTTAATTAATTGTTAATCGTATAACAGTTTTTTTTTCGTTCTTCTCCTATTATTTTTTATGACTCCCGGTTTTTATTTGTTCTTCTATTTTTGGCATTTTGTTAATTCAGATCCCAGTGTCGAGAGTTTTTACTCTCGTCGTTTCTTAATCTTTCGTTTTTTTTTTTATTCGCAGTTGTTCGGTACAGAATCCGAATCGAAGGGATTGCAGATTTTTTCGATCGATTCGATGACGAACGAGTGGAAAACAACAACATTTCCTTCACTTCTTGCTCTTCGATCACGATCGACTTTTTCTTGGAGTTTTTTGTTCTGCCGGTTAAAGAATCGATCATCGAAATTTCTCGCAGAAATCTTTGCAAAAAAGTTTTTTTACGTCCTCGTCAATTTCTTCTTCTCCTGATTTTCGTGTTTATTTGTCTTTTTTTTTTTTTAATTATGCATTTTCCTACTGAATTGATACACTTCCGGTTGATGTGGCTCCGGAATTTAGCCACTCGGATAACGAGACAAACAATGCAACACTTTTCAATGAAAAGAAAAAAAAAAAAAAAACAACGAAAACCTGTCAACCATAGCTTGAAAAGTTTTTCGTCAAAAATTCGTTTTTAAAAATTCATTCATTTTCAAACGTTATTTATGAAAATTTATACTATCAATGAATAAACATTAGGTCCAGCAATCCAATAGACAGCCAGTCGGTTCCATTGGAAATAAACTTTTATGACGTTCATTTGTCTCTACAGGCCATTCATGCTTCTTCGTAAACAGCTGATAAAAGTTATAAAAAGAAACAAGATCATTTTTCGATGTTTCACGAAACAAGAGCCACAGCCGAGCGAGCAAATTTCGAAGCGAATATTTAGATGTGTGAGAAAATCATTCTCTGATAATTTCAATCATATGACAAAACCGATGACGATTTTATAATCATTTGTCATTACGATGTTACAGAAGGAGAATGACTCTCGCAGCATTTGACGATGCAAATTGCGCTGGAAATTTGTGGGAAAAATGCAGAAGCATTCTATTTGTTTTTTTTTACTCGGTTGTGATCTTTTCTGTATTTTTTTTGTGATTCCAATAAATAGCTCAATTGTAAAGAAGTGTGGCTTTTATTTTTCGTGAAAATACTTCGAGGCTGTAGCCGGAGTGAAAAATTCGCGACGCCAATAGATCCTCGACATTGGATGTTTAAATTTGTATCACTTAATAAATGAAGAAATAGAAAAGCCCCAAAAGTTGTTGAGGGTTGGGAAGTTACGATCATTTTGCTTTCGAGGATTGTTTTCCTGCTCGAAAAATTCTCATTGTTTCTGTAGTGGCAGTGTTAATTGGCTCGTAGATAATAAAGAAGATTTTCTACGATAATAATCAACGTGTATTAATAATGGACAAAGTGCCACAGAATGGATAAAAATGTTCGTCCTTAAAAATATGAATATTTCGTGGCTTTTGTACAGACTCGAAAATCGCAGACTTGTCGTATCAGTCGAGGAGTTGATGGAAACAATACAATTTGGCAAATGGCCAACAGTCTTGATTGGAAGTCGTGTGTGTAATAATTGGTTCCTTAATGAGCGTCTCAAGACTTTTGATCGGACTTATTCGTTTGTTAAATGTTAAATGTACGACGATGATTAATTTCAAGTTTGAAGATGATGATTCGATGATGTTGATGTTGATAATGATAATTGTTAATTAATGGACCGTTGGGATTAATGACGAATGACAATGACATGGCAGTGTGAAAATTTACTAAGCTCAGTGCGTTCGACGCACTTATTCTTCTCTTTTCGAGGCTCAGTTCGCATTTACCCTCATTAAGTGAATTTTTTCATAAAAATCCTTAATTTTTTCGAGGCCAAAATGTTTCAAAACGATTCTCGGAGTATAATAACGATCGAATTCGATCAGCACGCTGTCCAGCGAACTGATCCGAGTCTCCGTTATGTTATTCTGATTCCAGGCGGTGGTTCAATCTGTCTTTTTCTCTGTAGCAGCGGACAAGAGTCGAAACACGTTACCAAGAGCACGTGGCTCTTACAGGCTTCGACTCTTTTTTGTAGGATGAAGGTCTCGGACTCCAGAGCCTCGAGGAAGGATGGGTCGCGCCAGTCCATACTCTTTTCAACGTGCACTGTCCATGGAAAAACATAAAAATGTGTTAACAATTAATTCGGAGGAAAATTCGTGGCACAATTTCGTAAAAATAATTCTGAACTAATTAAGGAAGATTGCGGTTTATTTCTGACTCGCTAAATGTCGCCGAACACAAGGAAAATTGACTTTTTTGTGTCGTTCGTTAAAAAAAATTCCAGTAAGAGCTTCACGATTTATTTTTTCATGTTATTTCCAAATTTGATGCCTGAAAATTGGAGTCTTCGTGTTTCTCGTTAGTGACGCGTGGTCCTCTACGAGATCTCGTTACTTGAGTAAAAACGTTGGGGAAGAAAAGTGGGAAACTCACGTTCGTAGCTCCAACGATCGTCAGGGACCATGAGCCTTCTCTTGGCCTCTCGGAGTTCGAGCCTAAGAAGGAGCTGGCGCAGCCGCAGGTTGTGTATCCTGGACATCGTGCCACGGGGATCCGAGCGCAGTAGTGCGCGTCGTTCCAGAATTTCCACGTCCTCGTCGGTGTATTCGATTATCCCCGCGAGAGTTGGATGATCCTGTGGCAGCCGGTGGCCTGACTCTTCCACCGGTAGTACCACCGCTGAAACACCCGCACAACGTCGATGTTAGAACGCCCAGAGCACCACCTGAGAAGAATCATCGAAGGGGGGGACGTTTTTAGCGTTTTTATCTCTCTGGCTCGGCTCACCATTTTTTTAACGTTCAAATGGTTTTTCGAGGTTAATTATCTGTTTGATAATCGATACGAAAGTCCAGGAAAAAATCAACGTTGAGAAAAAGGGAATTAAGGGGCCAGGACGAAGAAAATTCAAGAAACTTCAATTTCTCGCTACTTTTTATCTTGGCTACGATGGAGATTAACTTGCGGCATATCATGAGAGTATCACGATGGCCGTTTGAGGAAAGGAACTTGTGAAGTTACGAATCGCGAAGAAATCAAGTATTCTTCCGATTCCGACGTGCAGTCGCCGCCACGTTGAGTGGGACTTGAAAAATTGATGAAACAAAGGAAATTTGAGGAACGATCTTTCTCCCTTGCAGCCTCGACGGCGTGAGCCCCTGGTCTCACGTCGTGATTAATGGGACGTTATTGAAAGGTGAAAGATCGTGAGAAATTATGCAAGCTACTCGGCACTCTCAAGCCTGCAGACTTCCCCCTCATTTTTATTTCCCATTCTGGCAGTCGAGCTTCCCAAGAAAGTCAATAAAGCCTGGGCAAAGATTGAGTAATAATGGATCGTTTGTAAAACCAACGAACAAAGCCAGAGCCTCGAACTGCCCGATTTTTCGTCAGTTAAAATTCGAATTTCATATTCAATTACGCCCTCAATTAACTATTTGATTAATCAACTTTCTAACTGATAATAATAAAAAATTAAAAAAAACAAATCGTTTCGTGCCATCGCGTTTTTTCGATCTCACGATTTTAAAACTTCAAGCGGAAAGTCGAGGGTCTCGTTTCCGATTATTCTGCACACCGACGACGTCGTTAATTTCGAAAAAATATTAAGGGACCCAAATCAGATGAAAAAAAGTGAATAAATAATCGAAATTATGAAAAACGATTTGGCGTTTCGATAGTTGGGGATTTTTTCACATTTTGGTGGAGATTATTTTCTGGGGACTTGATCGATACGTAATACGATGAAAAAGTCTGCTGACCTTGATGTTCTTGGAGAGCTCCTGTGTGTCTTGAAGAATCGCTGGCTATGCTGCTCGTCTCGCTGTCTCTGAGGACGCTGTCGTAGCCTGAACTTTCAGCTCGATGTCTGGAAAGTGTGGCGGGTGATAATTTGGCAGCTCGAGAAGTTGAATCAGCCCCGGAATCGGATCCTTCTCTATTGAGAACGAGTGAGGATCCGAGGCTGAGAATTTTACGCTGTAGACGTCCAGAGGACGGGACCGAGGACGGAATTGACAGCTGCAGGGGAACGGTCGCTGAAAACGACGTAAGGAGTCGATTAATTTTTAAGCAATGGATTGAAGGTAACGTTCATTGTGGGAACGAATAATTAATTATTGAATTTGATGTTTTTTTTTCTAAAAATTCATTTTTTGAATTTTTTTCGCGACTCTTTCTGGTTTTATGGGGTTTTGATACCTTAATTTTCCTCGAATGTGACTTTATCATACTATCATACTTTATCATATCGTTCTTCGCGTTATGAAAAAAGGAAAAGAATGGCGTCGGTTGCGTTAAGTTATCTCGAACGGGACAGATTTTGTGCTCAAACGAAGATTGGGGTCATTTTGACCCCGTCATAGACACGTGCTTCGGAATGCATGAGATTTTTTTTACATAAGGGGATTGGATCATTGAGCAAGAGACATTGCTGGATGAAAATGAAATTCACCTGGTACTTTGGCATCTTCTTCGATGTCCGACTTGCCGGTTACAGTTCTTTCGGATCTTTCCGCAGTGACGAATAATTTTTTAGCTTCGACATATTCCTCTTCAGGATCCGAGCCCGAGGCACCGTTCCCAGGTATCCTTTCGATTTCTTCCTTCAAATTCGGATTGGATGCACCGTCCGGATGTCTCAGGCTCGAGATGTTACACTCGCCAAGCTTGCCGCAATATCTTCGTGGACTGGCCAGATGAGCCACGCTGCTCGGATACCAGTACGAGGCTGTCGCCGGACGCGACATACTCTGACGACAATTGTCGCATATTTTCTCTTGGTCACTCTTTCCGGCTATGTATGCCGGCTCGCTGTATATACTGCCGTGATTGCTCGCCGCGTCGTTGAACAGAACGTCTGACAGCGACAGCGATTGGCAGCGCGAAGGTGGACGGAAGACTGTGGCAGCTGAAAAAAAATTTATATTCCTCATTCTCTACTTCCCCATAATTAGAGGGTACTCCACTTGGTTGGACAAAGCCCGGAAGAAACTCTGAAATGTCGTAACCAAAAGGTCGACAAAAAGGCTGAATCAAGTCAGTTTTATGGACCAGAAGATAGCGAGGACGAATACAAAAAACGTTTTTTTTACGACAACAATCGAATTTCGAGAAAAAACGAGTTCGAAAACTCGATTCTGTGAAATTTTACTCAAAAATTCAAAATTGCGGTCTCTGGACCGGCAAAAATGCATGTGCATCGATTTTTAAGTCAAAATTTTCGAAACGATGACTGGCAATAGCTTTTCATTCATTTTTTGACCCTCAGAGTTGGACGGTTGGCAGAGAATTGATTTGTGGGTATGGGGAACAAAATATTTAGAAAAATATTGAAGGATTCGTTAAAATGAAATTCCGCGAGGAAATATGGAGTCGAAGGTACGAGAGAGTCTTTGATTCTGCTCGGGGCAATATCTGTTATTGATTTTTATGCGGTGTTTATGCTCAGCTGAACTTATGACCAATCGGAAGTTTAATTTGTCTGAACTTACATGGTGTGTCTCGGACGCTGACGGAAGACGAGTTTTCTCTTTGGTAGGTCGCCGAATTAGAGACGTTTGCTAGGGCCAGTTTACTTTGATAAAGTTCGTGAAGACGTGCCAATTGATCGAACTTGTGTCTAGTCTCTTGCTCGAGAAAGTCTTCGTGGTCGAAGTAAGGCCGAGGCAGGACACCAGCAGCTACGGACGGTGGGTAGTGCGACCTGTATCTGTCCGTATCCGACATTACTGACATGGAGTCTGCAACAAATTGGCTAAATTATTTCCTCTGTGCGAGACAGATGTACGACCAGAATCAGCGATTTGGACGAGCGAACTCGAACGATTAATTTTTGCGGCAATAAAAATACAGAGTCTGAAGAGACTCACCGGTAAAAGTGGAGACGACAGTAAGATTTTCCTGACTGAGTATCCTCAGAGGATGTTCCTCTTGGTCGCTCTCGGGCAAGGGATTTTCTCCCATACATAGTGCAATATCTTCCTCGGTAACTTGAAGGCAAGAGTCTTGCATTGGAACAGGTTCAAGATCTTCAACTTCAACGATTTCGAGTATTTCGTCTTCGGAGGATACAGAATGTCTGGACGGTAGAATAATGTCCTTGTGGGATAGATTAAGGCTTTCCATGGAAACTTCTCGACTGACACCGTTGCTGAGTGGCTCGATAAGGGGCAGGGGAGGTGGAACGACGATTTCTTCATCGTCGTCCTCGTCGTATTGGGTGTCGACTCTGCTCTTGTCCAAGCTGTCTTCCATAACTGGACTGGCGGTTAGATCGAGACCAGAATCGGTGTTGGATTTGACGTTCAATAAATTCAATTTAGCACCTAATTTTTCAGTGATATCTTCGATATCCGTTGCCTTGAAGCTGTCGCTGTCAACAGTGGATAGTGAAGTGTCATCCTCGTTATCGTCGCAGCTTTTGAAACTGGTCATTTCCTTGAATATGCCAGAGGACTGTCCGCTCGTTTTGGCTTCTGTTCTCGAGGCGGCATGTTTGGCACGTTGAATCTGCGATGATTGATTCTCTACCCACTTCCTTATCATAATCTTCTTGTGATTATCCATGAAGCCATAGCCGGAAGAATGTTGCTGAGTGTGAAGGAGAGGCGGACCGGATAGCTGCATTGGACCGTCTATCCAGGTTTCTCTCTTGTGATGAGCATCTTTGAGCATGTGCCTTGCTTCGGCTACTTTGGATTTGGAGATTCTTGGTCCATCGATCCATTGTTCGTCGGAGCAGCCGCCAGCGGAAGCGACGACGGGGATTTTGCTCGTGGGGGAATCCGAAATTTTAGGATTCCCCGATGATTTCCCAGTCGCATTCGCTTTTCTCGCTGGACTTGCCTTCGGCGTTGCACTGTGAGCTGGTGAGGTTTGTTTCGAGGCCGTTTGCGTCAGAGCTTTAACGGCTTTTGAAGCCTTGTGCGCTGGACTCCGCTCCTCGGGTATTTTGCTGGGTCGTTCGGCCGCGGAACCACGCAATACTCGGCCCATTGCGCAACGTTGGTCACCGGAGTTCAAACTGGGCAGGTAGACAGGCGGATGTTCACCATCCGTGGCGTCGTCCGCTCCAGGTCCAACGTATATCACAGTATCAGCTGACAAATCGCTCGAGCTTGGATCACATTCGCTGGTTTGTCTCGCAGCAGCTTCTTCGCCGGAACTTCCACCACTTCCCGCACCCTGAGCGCCGCCACCGACGAATTTTATCTTGCGCCTTCTCATCCTGTGTATCCTCGAAGCTAACTGGACCGTCGTCAAAGTCTCTGTGTAATGTTGAGTGTTGGGTGAAACATGGGCGATCATGGCCGCGTGGCAGGTCAACGAGCCCAGGCATTCTTTCAGCAATTGCGTCAACTTGTGCTCTTTGTATGGCAAGTGCTTTTGGCCGTTGAATATTGCCAGGAGGATATTGCCCAAGCCAGATAAAGGAATACCGCCGGAAGCTTTGCCACGATCCGAATTGCCAAGATCCATCAGATGAAGCCTGCTTCTTCCACCAGCAACTGTGAATTTAGCACGATCATCCGTTTTTTATTCATTCGGCTTCTTTTGTAATACGATCGTACATTCGTCCGCGCGATCAGATAATCGAGGATATAAACGAGGAGCAAGAGGCAACCGTAAAATGTGTGCGCAACGAAAAGCCCATTAAGCTGTAGTGTCTCGGTGCCGGAGGCTAAAGTTATGACTTTTATAAGGCAATAAAAAACTCATGAACGATAAACATTTTTATCGTCACTCAAGATTTCCTTCTAGTCTCACATTTGATGCTGTAATCATATTTTACAATTGTCTCGTGCGTGCGCACACCCATTTATCAAGTAATTGTGGAATCCCTAGATCAAGCCACCGAGTGAGAGGCAAGCAACGTGTAGACAGACTTGACAATGTTACAGCGATACGATATGCGTACGAGAACATTTGCTGACACCAGCAAGTTCGGTCGGTTGATCGTAGGTAAACTAGAATTTGTCGGAGGTGCTGTCTTTGATACGTACCTCCACCCTTGCCTGCTACGCTGTACTGATAAACATGAAGGGTGTACAGCATGTGGGCATCACCGTCTTCACGTTGACGCCCAGCTACTGCAGCATCCAGATAGAAAGCTGCACGCTCAGCAGTCGGTGCTCTCAACTCGCTATGCTGCTGTAGCTGCAGTGTACCGAACAGAGGATCGTCCCTCAGATATACCGCAGGTGACTGCTCCGAATCTGCAAAAGATTATACACACGTTTGCACACGTCAGTCAACATTGTTCCTGTTTGCCTGGCTGTGCACGTCGAGTGCAAAAAGCCTAATTCAATGAGACACTTATTGTGCTCTTTAATTTATATTTCCAACGAGCCTGCCAAGGTCATCGGGGAGGAGGCTATGCAGGAGAAGCTGAAGAGCAGGGTCCTAGAACTCCATATTCATAGAAAAAGACGTTTGTAGATGAAAAACATCTTCATCGTCAGGCGGCACTAAAATTTTCGTAAGTTTAATCAAGCGGCTGTAATTAAGTTTCTTAGCCTCTATTCTGCAGTGCTTGATCCTCGAATAATGCTAGATATGGTAGCACAGGATTCCCAGGTGGCTTTATTCTCAGGATGGTCATGAAACGGGGAACAGAGACGAAGTGCAGAATAGAGGGAGCAGTTGGAAAGGTACAGGGGAGATTGGGTAGTAAGGTCGTATGCATATGATCATCCAGCAATGAATCGAGACAACGCAGACTGTCCTTGCTATCTTTGATGGCTCAGCATGTGCTGGTGGAATATACAAAGTCCTCGTAAATGTGTCAAGAACCGTTATAGTGCAGCACTTCTCTTCCTTGCGCCTGCCGTTTTAAGGCTTTCTTATCTTTGAAAGAGAAACTTATGAGAGAATAGAAAATAATGTTTGCAGGTACGCGGAGGATGCTATGGAGATGCTTTGTTAGTCACTGCAGTGTGAGGCGATTTTCTGCTCGGTCCATATGCTCAGAATCTTAATTTTCAACGCTAAGGAAATCAGTGAATAAAAAATGTGATGTTACCGAGAATATGAGGAGAATCAGATGAAAACCGAGCACGAGAAAAAAGAAAATAGGGTGGTAAGTAAAAGTAAGAGTGATAAAAGAAAATCGTCCGTTGCATTTTATGGCAGCAGCGAATGGGAACGGATCGATACGGCGGAGTCAGCAGACGACGACGTCGTCGTCGTAAAAGCGGCTTTTCGCACCTTCCTCGTCATCCCATACGCAGATACACATCACAGGTAAGTATTCAAGCGTATGTGGAGTCTCCTCCCTAAGGCACCTCTCGCCGCCATATGCTAGACCGAGTGTGAACATTTTATCCACAGATCTCTCTTCCACTAGCAAATATCTCCAACGGAAAAAATATTCTGTATTTTCTACGTGACATCTTCGGCTTGCATCCCCGAAGCTGACTCCAAGTGTCCACTAAAAAATTCATTTTCCTTATCCTAGAAATGATCGTTCCACCCTGATTCGTCAGACAGCATAACAAATTGCTGATTATGATTACCGTCTCATCCTAATCATTACCCTTGCCATTAAGATATAACTCAATGACTCCATTGGAACGAAGGCACTGATTAAATTCTGTTTTGTCGAAAATCTGCTTTTTGTCTGGATCCTCATTACAGCCTCCTCCGCGTTTTGGAAGGTCCATTAATTTTCATTTCAACCTGCTCTACTAACGAAAATCAGGGTTCCCATGATCTTCCGAACTCAGAAGTCTTCGTACATTTTCTGGTTATCTGAATGCTTATCCAACGGAGAACGTTGGCTCTAGGCAAGAGGAACAACCAGCGACGAGGATGACCTACGTAATATAATAATATTTCAGCACGTGGCATCCCATATAGTTTCCGTTTATAGAGAAAGGATCCAAGAATTCTCTAGACTTCTAGCATCTCGCTAGAAGTATAAGATCTCCGCGTAAGGAGGTCCCTTGCCGACTGTCCTGGAAGTGGTAGTAAGTACACGGTGGTTCCTCCACCGCGCGCGGCAATATCCATAAAAGAGACCGGGGGGGAGCGAGTAATATTGCCAGCATCTGTGGCGTGCGGTAGCTTCGATGTTCTATATATATATATGCTCAAGTTCTACGTATGCTTGCGAGCTCCCTTTTGCTGGCTCTCACTGTGCTGCGACGAAGATCGAAGGGTGGGAATGACATAAAACCGGAAACTTGTTGTATCTTTTTTCCTTATTCACCGTTGGTCCATCTTGTGCAGAATTTCGGCATTTCTTTAGTTCCAGGCGATGCTTCGCGCATGGTTCGAATACCAAAGAGGGCTGATGGCCAGGCGTTGAAGTTTTGGCACTTCTTTGTGATTCTGGAAGCTGGACAAGGAGGAAGATCCGGAGATTGGCATCAATGGCATCATCGAGTTCATCCGGTGCAGTTCGTACGAACGGGATCCCAGCGAGGGATCCAAGATGTTGCTATTTCGTGAGCTGCTGCTCGTAGGAACTTGAACTTCAAACGATCCTGAGCCCCAGTGGGAAATGATTCATCACCCGGATCACGAGTGTGCCGATCGCTGTCAAAGCGTCAACGAGGGCTTTTTTTTGGACTCCAGGAATTTTACAGAAACCAGCAACCCTCTCACGAAGATCGCACGTGGTGCGAGCGCAAGTGGGATTGAGGCAAGGGAACGATTTTCGTAGCACCGTTGGATAAATCGCATTTCCACGCAGGTCGAATTCCAAAACAGTTTTGTTGCTTTCACCCACATGCAGACGTTGATGTGCACGGGCTGTTGGTCCTCGCATTATTCACTGGTAGGTTCATACCTCTAGATGGCTGTGATTGTTTCCTCTCCATCATTCGCCACAAGGAACGTGCTTCCTCGTGCTGATATTTTTTTTTTCATGAATCTTTCCCCAAACGCGTTGGAAAGCACTAAAGAAAATCTGTGTTCACCCTGTGTCCAGTCCAGCTGCGATAAAGCTGCGACTTCGAATTAGGGTGTACATCTACACACAGACGTAAAAGACTAGGGCAGAAGGAGGCTGGCCACGAGGTGGCCGGCAGTTTGCAAGCCTGGGTCTTTACATAACCAACCAGAGGCTGGCCATGGGAGTGCCGCGGAATCTTTTTCCTGGGGAAGCGAGGACTCCACCTTATGCGCTCTTAAAGAACATTTCTTTTGGTTTATGCGCTCATACATTGTGCCGTTTTGCCGCGAAATAAACGCAGCCCCGTGTACCCTCTCTACGCGCATTGCACGTTCCGGATATCTATGGCAGTATGTATACGTGGCTCAGGGAAGGAAAGCCAAGCTAGAGGGTGCATGAGGCCATACGTTCCAGGATAAAAGAAATGATGGAGCAGCCCAGGGAGTTGAAATGAGGAGGAAGAGAATCGAGTCGTTTTCCACCAACGGGGTTAAACGTGGACAGGTGTACGAGACACGCGAGAAAGCTAGCTTAGCTCGTGGTAATAAGCAGCCAGGGCATGAATTTTCAACAGGACGCCAGGTAAAGGATAGTTCATGGTCTTTCTCCTCTTCTTTCTCTATCTATATATTCCGTTATTTTATGTCCTATATGCCTCCGCTTACACCTCCTGTGTATATTCGATGATATATATTTCATGTTTATACGCGTGTCTATGCGCTCTACCCAGTCTGGCCTGACGCTCCGTACAATTTCACGTATTTTATAAATCACTTGGCAACGCGAATACGCTCGGGAATGCTCATTTACCAACTAACTTTATTTATAACTGAGGGAGATTGGTTGTAGTCGCAATATCGGTGAGGGTGGTGTTGGCTTCGCCGGAGCTTTTAATTCGAACGCTCTTTAATTTAATATTTTTAATTTATTCCTCGGTACTGTACTCACGGCCCTGAAAATACCCCCGCCAATTCTTTTTCGACCATCTCTTCTCCCTCACACCCTTTCTTTCGTGGTTAAGCCTCTTTTTTTTTTTATCTTTCGGCTTCTCCTCCAAAACGTTTTATCGCTTTCTCCAACTACCTTCCTCTTAATCGTTCTTTGCCTGATTTTCTTCTTTGAATCTCTACCCTGTTCGCTGCTTCAAACGAATTTTTTTGTGGCCCATTAGCTTCGAATATTCAACCTTTCAAAGTCGCTTTATTGCTGAAAGAAACGAGAGACTAGAGACTTGGGAGTGACGTTGGTGACGTTTTAGTGAAAAGTTTCGTGGGACGTGCTCGTATGGTTTACATTCTTGCCGAGGAGAATGTTGTATTTGGACTTGATAGAAATCACACGTCATCGTGGTTGATGGTGGTCGGTTCCATCGAAAAGTAAATTTAGGCAGACTTCGGGAATTTACGGGGGTGAAAAAGTGGAAAGTCACTCCTGAAAGTTGGGATTTGTGTTGAAAAATCGTGCGGAGTACGAGTTGGACTTTTGGGATCGTGAAGAAAGCAGAGAAGTCCGGAAACTCGGATGTGGCGGGAAGGAAGCGAGATAAAAGCTTTGCCGCAAGGACGAATTCCTAGCTAGCCCAAGTTTATTATTTAATAAACTGGAAAATTAATTGAAACTCCCCGTCCTTAATTAGCCCAAGTTCGGGGGTGGAAACGTCGTTTTTAGAGCTCAGTCGCTTCGCGCGGAATCAGGGCGCGAAATGGCATAGTCAGTGACGTGAAAGGGAGCGAGACTCAAACTAAGGAAACCTCCTGGCACTGGAGAAAGGCAAGAAAAAGCCGAGGAGTGGCTGGAAAGAGGACAAACTCCAAAGTCACCAGTCACATCGCATCTTCGCTCTACAGACTCGAGCTTCTAATAACTTTTTTCAAGCTTTATCGCACAAAGCTACGCAACGGAATTTATCCATTTATACGAATATACTCTTTCACTAATTAACGGGCTTTTGTCATTAATACCGTATATTTAAAACGAAACAAATCCTCGCAGTTCGTTTGACGAATCCAAAACATTTTTATTTTTCCTACTTCATTGGAGTAGCCAAAAATAATCACCATTATCCTTTCGTAATTAATCTCCACTCATGTCAACAATATTTTTTCCAATATTTTTCAACCAAAGCGATGGATCGATATGGATCAATTTAGGGATGCTGGATTGTTCAGAAAGAATCGATTCTTAGAATTTAATTGAATTGTCATCGAGTATATCGATACCAATAAAACATCGATCGGAAAAAATCGATTCTTTTGAATTGTATTAAAAAAATAAGTGTTTTATTTATTTATTTTGTATTATAAGTACATTATTTTACATATATTTTTTTAAAAACAAACTGCACGAGGTGGCTACTATTTTTTACCATTACGCTATTATACGTTAATACAGTTTTTTTTGGCAATACAAAAGCAGTCTACGAAATCGATCCAGCACTCAGAGAATCGATTCAATATATCGATTATCGCCACTAAAAAAATCGATATCACGATTAATCGATTCACATATCGGAATTCCGAGATCAATTGTTTTAATACGAAAAAATGGTGAAATTTTAGTTTTTTTTGGTCTTCCGCTTAATAATGCTAGAAAAAATAGTTTGGCATACTTTTTCCTAAAATTCGTGATTGTGCGGGTATTTACTGGAGTTTTTGGCAAGAGTTCGAAGAGTCGAAGAAGGTTTTTTTTTTTTTAAACGTAGAAAACTCGAATCAACGGAGTTACGAGCAGGTATCGAGAGTGTCAACTTTAGGCAGACTGTTGTGGAGGCATCTCGATGACGAGGCAATCGTCGGTCGAAGGGTTTCATCCGTTGGAAACGCAAGCGCGAATAAACCAGACGAGTTTACGTAAATTGTGACAAATTTGCATTGGAACGATGGTTCGCGAGGCTCTTGTCGCTGTAACTCAAATTCTCGGGATTTCAGACACAACCCGCGAAAAATTCGCGGCGATGAAGCGAGCCTCGGAGGGTTTTCCTGCTGGCGGCGTTTCGTTCGATAAAGTGTTTTGCCCGATGCGTTCGTCCGAAGATATCCATTTCCGACCAACGACATTCTTCCCTTTGGCACGTGGAGACAAGCGCGATATATAACGTCCACGAAAACTTGGATTCTCAAGCCGAATCGCATCAACGAAAGATTTACTCGTGCGTAGAAAAAAAAAAACAAAAAAAGAAAAAAACAAGATCAATCTTGTTCTCGTATCGTTCAACGAAACTTCCGGAAATTACCGAAGGCGAACGAGATATAATCCTTGATACTTGCCAAAGCTCGTGTGTGTCTTCACCAAAACTTTTCCATCTTCCGATGAGTTTTCTCACAAGCACCAACCCTCATGGTCTTTGATTAGAATCTTTATTGCTCCTAATTAAACTTTGTAATTAAACTTTTACTCAAGGGCAAGTATATCGCCTGAAACGTTCTAATTCTCACGATGAAGTAACGAGTTGATGGATTTTCGATGTCGATCTGGAGACTGGAAAACGGTAAAATCTGAAGCTGTATTTTTACTGAGATTGAATTTTTTTCCCCATCAGATCTGAACTCGTCGTTCTGTGAGCAAACGATACAAGGGCCGACAGGACCAAAAAGTTGTGCAGACAGATAAAGTGAATTTGTTATTACACTCGAGAGCCGGAAAACAGAAGAGCGGATTGCGTGTGGTGGTTGATTTTTAAGAATGGAAGTGGACCCTCACTCGTGGCAGAAGCGAAGCGTGTTGACCCTTCGACTGCTCTTGCCCCGTACAGATGAGACGTAAGTGTCCACTCGTCGACCATGCAGTTCGCTCGTCTCTCTTTTCACTCTCCGGAACTCTCGTGATTCTCGCTCTTCCGGCTCTCTGCTCCCCTGCTCTGTTTCTTGTGATTCTTTTCTGACATACGCCCCGCTTTTCATGGCTCCGTCATTTCCAGTCAAATTTTCATCGGCCGAAAAACTTTTCAAGAGTCCGAGGCTTTCGGTTGACCGTCCATAAACGCGAGGGAGTATCAGAGGCAGCTCGAGTCTTAAATTGCTCATAATCCATGAAGCTTTTGGCATGTGGCCAAAGGCGATTGGAGTAATTTTCAAAATTCATCGAAATTCGCTCAAATTTGACATTTTTTTTGATTTTTTTTTTACGCTTTTTTTGTCATCAAGCGCGAATGTGATTGTCCAGAGTTCGCTGGCAGTTGTCACGTTCGAAGGAGCGCCTTGGCAGCGGAAATGAGAGGACGAATGCGTGATAGAGCAACGGGAACGTGAACGAGTATATTCGAGGACTCCGTGTCCTACATGTGACATCGGGCCGCGCACTTGGCTCTAATTAATCCAAACGATTATGCCAGAGCCGGTATTATTCGAAGCACGAAATTAATTGTAGGAAGCACACTAGTGTGTGGCCCTCATTGCGTACTCGTACGAGTACTCATAGAGGTTTATACACGAAACGAGAGATATTTTCGGACGAGGAAAGTTGCTGCTGCACACCAAGAGCGTTTATTGTCCCATAGTCGCTCCGGTGTACTCTGTGCGGAGCTTTCCAGAGCCTTAGGGTTGTACGAAAAGCTTATAGATCCCCTGTCTTCCAATTTCGCTGAAACGTTTCGCTCGTACAAGCCCCGAAGCTTCTCGAGTACCATCCAAAACGTGCCAGTCGTTTGAACGAACTCGTTACGGAAACGTAAAAATATTTCAAAGTACACTTCTCCTTGCGAATTTTACTCGACGCCTTTTTTTTCGCACAATATTTAATGAAGCAGCTACTCGAGAAGAGGTTCAAGTTGCACAAATTACTTTTACCCTGACGCTCGATCTGTTTTCCAATCAAACGATTTTTATTTTTTTTTATCGTTCTAAAGCGAACGGCTCGGTTTACAACGTGGGGCGCAGATCGAGTTTTTTAACCATGCAAACGATTTTCGGAACTATACCGCGAAAGAATTTGAAAGAAAATTTCGACTCACCATTCGCGTGAGCTGCGAGAAGATCTCTCAATTGTTGCTGGCCAGTAGTCAATTCCACACAACTGACCCTCACGCTGAATCGCGCTCCGGTTCGCTGTCTTTGCTCCGAAATCCCACGAAACAGCCACGCTATTGCACAGGGAATTGCCCCGAGGGTGTGACCAGCTTCCGGGGTGCCTAGCATCGTATGCGATTTTCCTGCAACATGACAATCCTCATTATTAACACTTACCACGTTTCACCACGATTATCTCTCGAAAATATCAGTTTGCCACAAAAAAAATCATAAAATAAAACACAAAATACGAATATTA
Source organism: Campopleginae sp. 14b (assembly GCA_030522525.1). Lineage (NCBI taxonomy): Eukaryota > Metazoa > Arthropoda > Insecta > Hymenoptera > Ichneumonidae > Campopleginae sp. 14b. The sequence goes on from JAPYYS010000433.1 coordinate 77,524, forward strand.
TTATTATATCGTGTGGAAATTGAATCAAATCGACAAATTTTTGTGAATTACATCTGTTTCAACAATGAATAATGAATTCGATGCAAAAAACACAACAATTGATATTTTTTTATTGTTCCATTGATCAATGAAAAAATTTGAAACAAATCTTAAGACGAAAGATATTTTTTCAATGGTATGTCATTCTGAAAATTTGCACATTAATAAAATTTTAATAAATTTCAAATAATTTTGATTTCAATCCATAAAAAAATGTGTTTCAGTTTTTATATTTCGTTTTATCGTAAATTCAAATTTAAAAAAATGATCGTTAATTAATTACGTTAAATCTTAAAACGAAACATATTTTTTTAAATGGTATATCATCCTGAAAATTTGCATTTTAATAAAATTCCAATGAATTTCAAATAATTTTCATTTTATTCCATAAAAAAATGTGTTTCAGATTTTGTATTTCGTTTTATCGTAAATTTGAATTAAAAAAATGATCATTAATTAATTACGTTTGTGATTTTTTATTTCGATCTATTTTCATACTTTATTGAGCTTGAAGGTTATTGAGGACATATTTGAGGTGAAATGGAGAGTTTCATTTTATGCGACATTCGTAGAGCGATTGAGAAACGGTATTTTCACGATTTCTTTCGCAGATCGAAAATTGGTTTTCATGGGATATATTTAAGCGTCACTTTTGTGTGAATAGGTCGTAGTAGCGTTTGCTCATTCGGAATAATTATAATAGAGCTGGGGGCGGCGTAGTGTCGTGTCGAACTAATTTACCGAGAGTGCTGTACAGCATCCGGAAAATTGCGGTTCGGCGCTGAATAACGCAAGCGTTGGACGAGGCCCGGCGTGTTCGATCGCTCCTCCATAATTGCGATGTTTGATTTGTGGCCGAGTCGTAGGCAGCTTCGCGTGATTAATTTGTTTACAGTTTAGTGGCTAGATGTATCGGACTGTGCTCGTTCGGTGATTGTGGCCATGCGGACCGGCTCTGCTGTGACGATGCGAGTTTTCGCGATCATAAAACTTTTCCCAACCGAAGCAACAATTCGATCGCGATATAAACGCAACAAACGCGATACTTTCAAACAGATTCGTCGTGTACAGTGACGCATCATATTTCGAAAAACACTGATGACCATTTCACGGGATCGAAATTCTACTCGGCGGCTCGAATGCGTTCATAATGCACAAAAAACAAACCGACAACAAGATCGACGGATATAATGAACTTTTGTATACGTAACGCTACATGACCATTCACTGTATACACACGCGATTCTCGTAATTGAATCATCCGACGAGTGTCATTACCGCTGGCATGAAAATTCTGCAAAATTATTATCGCTACAGCTCATTCATTTATGGAATAAATAACCAGTTCATTAATGGCAAATGTGGGGCTTTGCTACATCGTTAAATCCAGCATAATTGTCCGAGCAATGAAGTTGAACATTTTTCAACACGCTCTCATGATTTTGACAGATATTATCACAACTGTTGTTCGCTTACTCGTAAAACAAAATGAAGGGACTGCGGGATTTACTGGACTGCCGCCCTTTATACAAAAAACACGAGCGGGTACACGGTTGAGCGGTCACCCAGCCAGGTATTGGTTTTTTTTTAATCTCTCCTCTTCCCATGAGATATTTTTGAACCGAAGTTTCAATCGATACGACTCGAATCAATCGAAGTTTTCTCCATCAAGGATGCTGAATCCTAGATTAAAAAAAATATATTTTTTTTTCCTGAAAATTCGATCGGGAATTCGGATATTAAAAGTTGTCCTCTGATAAAATGGGAGGATAACAATCTGACGGTTCGATCGCGTGGCACGAATTAAAAAAGACGTAAAAATGCTGTTCCGAATAATTACAATCAGGATCTTAATTCATTACGTAATGGCGATGGATAAAAAAAATGAAAGCTATAAGGATTTTTTTATGTGGTATGAATGTTGAAGGGACATCGCACGATAAGGTTTCCCGAGGGTGGACAAAATTTAGAGAGAATAGAAGCAAAAGAAAAAATAACACACGGAGGATAAGGACGCTTCCAATTTTACGAGCTTTCACGACCATGCCACCGTTTCCGGGACAGGAAACGAGATCCGGGAAAGATTTAAATCTTCGGCACTACGTTTTCTTAATGAAATGAGCGCCTCGAGCACTTCCGTCGGGGACGTGAATGCTCTGCTATCTCATTTCAAACTGAGACTAACACAATTTCTCGACGAAGATTGATAATCGAGCAAAAAAACGATAAAAAAACGAGATGAAATTTTTTTCTTCCGACCGTCTACTGGCTTGATCATTCCGGAGATCAGGGAACAAATGATTTAAAATAAAGGGGCTGAAGATCAACGATCTTCGTCCACAAAATTCGAAACCAATTTGATAGCCTGAATTTTTACAAAATCGTCGTCAACAAAAGCCACTGAATTGTTCGGACTCAAAGTTATTAAAAAATGACTATTATTTTCAACATTTTTTATGGACTTGTTGTAAATTTATCATAATAAATATATTACTCAACGGAGATGTTTGCTTAACGAATTGCGGCCGTCACTCGGGGGAGAAATAACGACATTTATTTCTCCCTGGATAAAAAGAAAGGAAACGGAAAGAGAGAAAAGAGGAGAAAGGAATAGATGAAATATAAAAGCTCGTAGATATCCCCTGCCTTTAAGGTCGCACCTCCGTATTATAATGCACATATATATCTCGAGCGTGAAACAAAAATAATCCATAATCTTGTGCGATGAAAACCGAAAAATACGAGAAACTGTCCCAGAAGCATATTTTATTTTAAGGTCCTATTTCCCATCCTCCTTTTCTCTTTACATCTCGATGTTTTCTGTTGCATTCTCTTGGCATCTCGACTCACGGTTCATCGGTGTCGGGTTTTTTTTCGAATTTTTTTCTTTTCATCATCGAAACACACCCTCTCGTTCGAATTTTCCTTCTTCCGGAATTGCAAATAACTGTATCTCTACCACGCCCTTCCCCCCAACAGTCCATAATTGTGCATTTGCATGTAAACTCGATATCACTCCTTAAAATGTAAAACAACTCCGTGGCTCACGGTGTTGCTGCACATATTTAAAGTGTATAGACTTGCAGTCGATACTCCACGATCACATTCGAGCATCCTGTGTCGAGACAACAACATGGAACGCTTCAGATAGCGGAAATAAAAATACTACCCGGAAAACCTGGAAAAGCTCGTCCGGATTGCGAGCGAATAAATAATTCGAGCTCTATCAATTTTTAATATTTCTAGCTGCTTGTCTGATTTTAAAGTCAAGATGTTGAGGCTACCGGAGTGCATTTTTTTCTTGGATGCACAATTCTTTAAGGTGGTCGTCTCGAAGGATTTTTTTTGCACATTTTTTCAAAAGTCCGAAGAAATCTCATTACTTTTTTGTTCTGAAATTGAAAAATTCATCAAATTTTCAATTTTTCGAGAAATAAAATAAGTTTTGTAATTAAAATTCAATTAGTTGGTCGATTTAAAATGTAGAAACGTTACGGTGTCTTGAAGGATTCAGGGAAATATTATTTTAACGAATTATTAATTGGTCTTCGGTCTTCTCCAGATGCTCGGAATCTCATGATTTCTTGGGCGATGGGATCGATGACATAAAATGAGCTTTTCCGAATTCAGAGATGAATTTTTGATTATTTAATTTTTCAATATCTTTTTACATTTGGGGAAGATTTAATGTGGAATTTTAAATTCAATATCGGACGGTTCCTGGTAATTGATATTTTGTTTGTGGAGATCCAAGCACCGAAGCGTGAAATCAATGAATTGCGGAGCAAATAGTCGGAAATTTCTTATCGATAAATGTCTTTAAAGCTGTTGGTAAAATATGAAGAAGTAAAAGATCGTCGTTGATTTTCTTTTAGTGTCTTTCGTTTTGGGTAGTCGTTTTCCGTCTTCAGCTATTCTTCGGTTTCTTCCCTGATTTTTTCTTCATCTCGTTCTCCATTCTACTGCTTGAGTTGTTCATTTACGTAATTATCTCGTCTCCGTCCGGGTGGATTTTCTTCGAGATAACAATGGCGTTTTGTCTACGAGGACGTCGAACTCGAGATAGTACCTGGGGGTTCCGGGAGCTGGAGGGTGCGAGGAGTGACGTTCTTGCTCGTTCACTTCGAGTCTTGTAAAAGTGCGCGGAGGGAGACGAAAAAAGATTGCAACAAGAAAAAGCTCGGAGGATATCATCTCAGCAGGTCATGACTTTCGCCCCATTTCTCCCTCCTTCTCATCGAAAGGAAGAATATAGAGGCTTGAGAGTTTCTAAGAACCTCACGCACGTCACTCTCATTCGTTCTCATTTGAAAATATTTGTATTTGAAACGCTGAACTCTTGATTACTTTCCGACTCAGTGAGCGGGAATAAACAAAAGTTTTTGGCATGGCTGCATTTTTGTCGCATCTCTCACGACATTGGAGTGCAAGCCAAGTCTCCGTTTGCAAAGTTTTATTGCGATACCCTAAGCGTACACCTCTATTTTCGTAAAGGGCCATCGAGTTGTGCTGTGTAGCGCATTTATGAGTTTGAGGATATGGAATGGACGTTGAGTCTGGCTCGCGTGACCAGACTGGGTCGGAAGTTGCTCCGCTCAGCGCTGAATAATCGATATTCGGCTGAGAATGAGAGGGATTACGATAATAGAGGTTACGAAAAGAGAGGTGAATTTTTTTTTTCGTTTATTCGACTGATGAATGGCAAAGTACTCACCGAGGCCCGCATGACCGAAGCAGAATAGACAGCCATCGGTTCCGTTGATCACAGCGTGAATGACGTCGGTGAGGGCGCTCGAGCAGATTTCCGTCTGAAATTAACGATCTCGAGTTAATTCTCTTGCTGATAGGTGGCGTTCGTATAGCAAAAAATAATCACAACGAGGAATCTTGACTATTGTGTAGACAATCGCAAATCCCTAATTATTCATAAAACAATTAACAATAAAAGTCGTTACTAAAAATTGAATAAACAAAGGCGTTATTTTCCTTTTCTCTCAACTTGCAGTTATCGCATGAATTTCGTGTCTTTTCCGTCGGAGATGTTGAGTTCTGGGCCAGGGTGAGCCCGCGGAGTCCCGGAAAATATTCAGTAAAATTGAGGGCGCGCAAGAAGCTCGGGTGAGAAGTGTGGGATACTTGAGAATAATGACTGGCCGCTCTCGTCAAGTGTTTAAGAAAGCGTGGGAGGACGGAAGGGTCGGTAACTACCCCGGTTGCGAATGAACTTGGCTCGGGACAACGGAGTACACACTCAAGAGATTCTCCTTTTTTCTCTCCTCATTCTCTGAAACTATTCCCCAGTCCCTACGGTACATCGCCTCGTTTTCTTCGTAATATATTCATAGATCCTCGCAACCAAAAAGTATTTCGCCGGAGGCCCCACGAGGTGAAGAAGCTTCATCGTAGATTCGAACAATTCGCACCTAACTCCTTCGGTTCCCGATGATCCTGGAGCCGAGATGTTGGTCCTTTGAGGGAGTGGAAATTCTTTTTTTACTCACAAAACTTAATCGAATATTTTATCGGGCTTACGAGAAGCCTCGATGTGGCGTATGGAATTCCTGGCCGAGTTAGTGGCCGCAGAAAAACTCCGCGGCAGTTTGGATCGTCGATAAATAATGCAAAATCATTTGGGTCGTCGCTCATTCAAGAAATTCTCCAATTTTTCTTGTCATCCTCGTCAGCATTGAGTTACGAACAAACGACTTTGATGATTGTGTGGATTACGAAATCGAAATGAAGGTCTGAACGCTGCGTAAGTGTTCGTTGAGGAAGGAACTCGTGTACGCGTAGGATTGATAGGAATTGGAATCCTCGTACGTATCGCGAGAGGAGTCGAGCTTAAGGGTGTCGCGCGGGAGGGTGGTAAATTCTCGAATTTCCTGCACAACCTCCTCCGGATGTTTCTCCCTTTTTCATCTAAAATCTCCTTGTAAAAAATATATATATATTTAGGAAGGACGCTGTACATATTGATCGCTACCGGCGAACTGGTGTACCGACGGTTTTACCATTAAGCCTAGGGGGGACGAGTGCTGGTCTTCTTCAAGGGCATAGATCTCGTTCCCCAGGATGATGGAGAATAAGAGTGAGAAAGAACGTGTCGATACCTCGGCCAAACAAGATTGAAATCTTCGCCAGGACTGTGGGTATGAGGATCGGATGAGCTCGGCGCGGAGAACCAAGATGGGAAATAGGAGATGAAAGCTGAGAGCGTTAGACATGAGTGTGTGTTCGTGTGAGAGAGAGAGAGAGAGAGACAGAGCGAAGGAGGGGGCAGTATTCCGTGGTGCAGGAATAAACCATCATCCTCCTCGGTCCTTTTTACTTTTCTCTATTTCCTTGGTAGCCTCTCGTCGGTATAGAGAAACGTAAATGCAGATGGAGCGAGTGAAGCAGAGGAGAGAGTGCGAGAAGATGAGAAAGAGGAAGAAGATTGAAAGGAAACGAGGAAAAATAAGAAAAAAGCTGGCGTGTGGCATGGGTCGAAGAGGAGAAAAAAAAGACCAACTCACTGTGGTCTCCTCGAGGTTTTCGACGTCGCGTGTGATCGAAAAAACGCCGGAATAAGAAGTCCGGCAGTCCCTTTTTCGATATGGTAATTCCAATCTGTCGCGGCCATCTCTCCGAGGGCTCATGCTGCATTTTTACATTTTATTTCCTAGGCCAACGACTGAGGAAACTCCAATCGCTCCAGCTGGTCATCGAGCCTGCACGTTTTTCCAAAACGTTCATATTCTCGGCGCAACTTTTAGTGTCACGAACATTTCTACAGGAAACACCGACCCCATATGACGAAGGGAGTCGTTGAGAGCTCGAAAATGGCTCTGGCATCACCGAAACCTATGAAATTCTGCTCATTTATGCAGCTGTCGATTAAGCTGTTCATTTTAACGATCCCCGAAAGAAGCATGCCGTGTTTTGGAACACGGTCACGTAAGACACTAAAGTGATCCAGAGGCGGAAAGACGATACACAATAAAAGCTCATACACACACAAATACAGAGTTTTGCTGTACCACGTTTCTTCGAGCCGTGAGAGAAAACAATAAATGAGATTCATATAATTATAACGGGATCATCTCTCGGGGGAAGTGGAAGCAGCATGGCAAACAGTCTTGGGAGATATATGTATAGAAATGGTAGGACAGAGGAGAATATATAGGAAGGAAAAGAGACGTTGTACGGTCTCGATTCCGGGGATCCAGCAAAGGGAGAAAGAAGCCGTTCGGGGTCTCTAGCGGCGCGGATGCTGATGCCACTCTCGGTCCTGTTCCCCTTCGCGCCTCCCAGAGCAAGCCGTGACGGTTAATGAAATACGTGACCGGAGCCTTCGTCATAATCTCAAACACTTGATTCCTATGGGTCCGTGTGCTTGCCAGGCAATGCCGAGAGCAACGAAATAGGAAGGGAGCGAGTGCGTGCAGCCAAAGGGGGGGGGGGGGGAGCAGGGCGGAGAATCGGAGAGGTTCCCGATGATGCTGCCCAGGTGCATCACAGAGTAGGCAAAAGGCGAGAGGATCTACACAAAAGCCTTTCTGTTCTGTGCTCAACTCCTTGTCCCACCGCAGGTCTCTCGTCGAGGACCTTGATGGTCCTCTGTAACGATCCTCTGCTTTCCGTTTATACGTTCGAGCATCCCTATCCTTTTGCTCTTCGTGCTAACACGATGACGAACTAAATTTACATGCCGGTGACAGCAACAACGGCAAAGCCGACGACCAAGCGATCGCTCGATCGTCGATCAGCGACAAAGCTTTTCGATGCAACCTGGTAAGCAAAATCTAATCACTTTGATAAACATGAATCTTCTGTCTCACTCTCGATCTCCATCTCGCTCCTTAACTCTCTAGTTTACAAAGTTCCCGATCGTCTCTACAAGGGATCAATGTTTACACGATTCCAAGACAATTTCCTAGACGTTTGTTTTTCAAATTCTCGTTTATTTGTCAACGAAAAAACCTTCGGCCATTGATTTTCAATTTTTATTGAATTGCTTGACATTTCCCATTACTTCGTCCCCGGAAACGGTGCTGTAATGACTGCTCCGAAACGGCGGCTTACGGTGTCGTCGAGAAACGAAAAAAAATCGAAGATTTTGATGGGGTGCCAAAGCTTGAAATTAAATTGAAACAGCCACGTCTCAATTGAAGTTGGAGGGGCGAATAATAATAGCAGAGACATTAATTCCGAGGGGCTTTGGTCGATAATTAATATTTTTGAAGTCTCCAGATAATTAAAAAAAGAAAATTTGTTCAGTTTTGTGGAAAATTCGATAGCGAAGCTCGATCAAAAAGTGCTCGCGTCGTTGAACTTGTAATGAGTGTAGAAAAACTTGATAAATATCCACAGAGACCTCTCAATACAATTTTCTCCTTTCGGTGTTTTTTTTTTTTAACTCAGACGTGAACGAATTTCTCTAAGAACAAGGCCCGAGCCCGGGTGGATGAAAAATCGTCGAGGAATTCGAGGGGAGTGCAGAGTTGGGAAAATAAACCGCGAGGGACGGACAAGTCTCAATTAGGATTGAGACGGAGAGCCGGTAAAGCCATTAATTTCGTTGGGTGTAAATTAAAAGCGAAGCAACGGTAAGGAATACGTGTCAGGTCTTTAGTTTATCGTGCACGTGTATGTTTGTGTGTGTTATGACTTACGAAAGCTATAGCGTAGCACGAAAAGCTCTTTCGTGGTGGGATAGGGCACACGGAAAGCTTGCACTGTTGATGCCTGATGTCCTCTCACCCACACCCATGGATTGAGCTTCAGAGCGCGTTCTCGTAACGCAATATTGGCGTAGCTCTCCTGAATACGAATCATCGGTTGGGATGCGGGCACGGCCGGCGTGCTCTCGCTCTCTCCAACGACGAATACGTGTAGGCACGCTCTTGAGCAACTTGTGGAAGGGGATACGAGCATCAGTGGATGTAGATACAGACGCAAGCAAAAGGAGCGAGAGGATAATTTTTTTTTCCAGCTATGTAAACGATTCACCTGTCCAGAGATTTTTTTATCGAGGATTCAAATTCGGAAGCTCGAAAATCTTGCCACGAAACATTCTTTTGGTGTTTTCAACATGATCAAACGTTCGGAAGGGTCGAAAATCGATTGTGTCACTTGTTTTGGACGTCGCTGTAAATTTATTCCGGGGGAAAGTCGCCAAAGGGCTGGGGATGTGTTGAAACATCGATTGACGTCGAAGGCTGAGCGACGAGCTCCGACAGTCTCCTTGAAACACTCCTGTCCTGTTTTCCCGCACCTGAAGTTAATTTTTTGCGAATAACTGGCTCGTCAATGACGCCACAGAGTGGAGAAAATAAAATATTCTAGAGAGCTGGCCAGGGAAGAATTCCTGAGGATGGGAAACTAATCGGAAAGTTGTGCCTTAATCGATGAACATTTTTCTCACACGGATTTAATCTCTCGCTATGTGGAGCCGGAGCGACGTTTCACCCTCGAGAGAACTCGGGTCTACAAAAAATCTCGGATTCTTTCTAATCTCGTTCCCCCTCAACGAAAGCCCGTGCGGAAGAGGAAAGAGCGAAGAATTAAGAGCTTTGAATTTCCATCCGTTTTTCCGCGCCGGAGACAATGCGAAAGCCTTGTCAACGCGCAAACTTTCTCCGGGATCCATGGTTTTTCCCGAGTGGCCTTTTTCGGAGACGATGGATTCTGGGAGGCTGGAGCGAGAGAGAGAGAGAGAGGGAGGGGGAAAAACTTGGAAGCTCGAAGCTCTTCAACGGCTAATGGCGGGAAATAATCGAAAGGCGCCATGTGCATTCCCATCCTTCTTCGTTGTTTCTTGAAAATCGTGACAATCTCTCAATTCACAAGATTGCTGTGTGAATCATTCACGCACTTGTCGCCGGCGTCGAGACCCCGATTCTCAGCCAGACGAAACACACGTACCGAAGACCTTCGAGGGTCTTTGAGAAAAAAAGAAGATCGACCCTTATTCCTTGAGGAATCACTTTATAGAGAGATCGAGGAAACATGTTATTGTGACCCTTTTGGCAACCCCCGCAGTTGGTCGTTGATGTGTGTTTCGACAACAAGGGTTTGCCACGAACTCTCTCTAGAAAAAAAAAAAAAAAAAATAGGCCCGGAAATGATCAAGATCGTGAGTTCGGAAAAAAAACCCACAAATCTAAGATTTTCATCTCTACGAATCCTGATCCACTTTAAATCGCCTTGATCTTATATTTATCGTCCTCGTGGTGTTCTCGTTTCATGGTTCTCCCATCAATTGGTAAATACACGAAAGTTACGAGAGATTTGAAAGAAAAGAAAAATAAAAAAATATTTTATAGTGCGTCCCTGAAAAGTGCATTCGCTTTTACCTTTTGCGAAACATATTCGTAGCCGCATTCCAAGAATAACTTTGCACTCGAATCTCGTACGCGTTAACCCTCGCGAGCCCTTGAACAATATTTCTCGAGAGATAAAGAGTGTGATTCCCACGGGACGACGTCGTCGCACACAAAGCACGGCTGTAATGTAATGTACGGCGAATTCATCCTTTAACGATAATTTTATGCACCGACACACGCTTTTCAAAGAGATGCGATAGGGTGGGTTCGGATTATGTCCGTGCATATATAGATACGGAGCTACGTTTACGGAAGAGGCCACCGTAACGCCATAACGCTGTTACGAGACTATTAGAGGGGAAAATGTTCGAGATACAAATACATTTTGATGTATAAATTTGATAGTTCGCATGGATCAGGCATTTTTGATATGCAGCGACAACGACAGCTTCCCTAAAAACTTTCACAAGTTCCGACGCTTGAGACGTCGCGAAAAATGGTTCGTTTACGCGTGAAATTTGCGACGATTCGTCGTTCGGTTTCTGTACTGCTGACGATTCGATGGATGCGCTCGAGTGAGATTTAATCGCATGGAAGCTTACGTGAATCGAGTTTCCTTGAGCGTTTGTCACGTGACCCCTTTATTTGGTTCAGAGTCGTAAAATGAGAGATTTCTTTTTGTTCAGGAGGCTCGCTAGCCTCGATATATGCAGAACAAGTAAAAACGTGGATACGATACGAAAGATAAATCATCGATGCGTTTTTTGAGGGGGTCCAAGGAGAAATCACGTTCTCAATGGCAACGCGAACGACTGAACCGCAGGATTTTTTTTCCCCATTTTTCCAAGGGATAGATCGGAGTTCTTTGGTAAATCTTCAAGTTTTAGATTCGGCTATAAAATCAGGATAACTGGGTGGGCGTGAGCCCCCAAGGGCAGGGAGCTCGATGTAACTTGAAAAGTTTTGGATCCCCTTAGCCAAGAAACGGCTGTGGCAGAGCCGCGACGATCCGTCGCGCCACCAGTTTAGCCAATCGAGGATGGTTTCGGGAGGTCGAGCGCTCGGTTTATGCCGGTAGGATGCGGCGAGAGACCAGGAGAGAGAGAGAGAGAGAGAGAGAGAGAGAGAGAGAGAGAGAGAGAGAGAGAGAGAGAGAGAGAGAGAGAGAGAGAGAGAGAGAGAGAGAGAGAGATGGAGCGCTCGCACCCCGATCGCCCCTCCTCAACCCCGCGTGTCGTGAAATATGTCGCGATTTACACGGGAGATTGGCGTCATTGGCGCCTGGGGAGCAGCAAGTGCGTTTGCTCTTCCGCCCCCGGCGAGAGGCAAGCTTGTGAGCTACCATAATGTATATCTACACATATATAGGGAGTGCGGTACCGAAGATAGTCCGATGGGAACGAGAGACAAAGATTCGACGTGGATCGAACGAGGGAGATAGGTGAAGCGACGAGGCCTCGGCGGCCAGGGATCAAAAAAGCATTTGGGCAAGCCGGACTACTGAGCGCCGAAAGCGAGAAAGACTGTAACAAGCGGAGCATCCAAGAGAGAAAATAAAGGACGAATACTCCGAACCACACGCTATACGCCTCGTTCGGTATCGAATAGTCCCACCCACAGTTTTGAGGCATTCAAAATCGAAACCACTGTCGACGCTCGCTCGTATTGCGTGCCCCCACAGTACATCGCAATGCCAGTGAAAACAGAATCTAACTCGTACACATCTATCGAGCTATGCACCAGAGCATTGTGCGTTCTCGTTTTACGCAGTTATACTGGGATTGCATTGCCGCAGCACTAGCAACGACGGCACACCAGCTGTGCGATTCTATTCAGCATGGATGCGCAAAAGGGATCTACCTATTCGCCAACCGATCACTCATCCTTTTAAAGGATTTCGAGAAACAAACCAACAGGACAATCCAAATCTGTGTCTCTTTTCCCAACCCCTTGCTTGAGCTAGACCATCAAATAGATCGATCGTTTTCAATTGTAACTATAAAGACTTTCTGCTGGATGGAATCTCTTAAGATACCAGATATGTAACAAATTTTAGAATCCCATGGCTGGCCGAAACCCATTTCCAGCAGAACATGTCCATCAGCGAGATACACCACTCATGGGATTAAGTAAAATTCAGTACAGCGCGTAAACTCGAGAGGAAAATTAGAATATCTTGGACATCCTGAATATCTATAGACGTGGGCGAGATCCATAGTTTACAGCGAATTAATTACAGGCTGTAGCTCATGAACAATGCAGACCTTTGTCCATCTGACCAAGGTATTTACGAATCTTAGCCCATTCTCATCACAGCCACCTCGTACTTTGCTCTCAGCTAACTATAGCTGCCAAACTTGATCAGCATTCCTAGCATGGAACAGGATTAATCCAACTATAGCAATATGGAAATGCGTATGGGTTTGATGAGTAGCTAGGCAGGCTCTAAGGTCAGGACCACAAGCCAGGAAAACGAAGGATCAATGGACTCTAAATCTATGTTCTTGGATCTAGGTCCAAGGGAAAGAAATGGAAGGGCATGTAAAAGGGATGAATTGGGAAAACATAACGGTTCCTGGTTAGCATGTACCAGTGCCCACAGACCCGTATGATCAGTTTATTGATAGCGGCTCTCGCTGGGCTCCGTCAAGTCGATCATGCCTGTTTGGCAAACCTGCTAAGACCACCGATGGAACTGATTGATGGCAACGTCGAAGTAGGGACGAAAGGGACAAAGTTGTGATGCTCCATCCGGGCGTACATGTCAGTCCTTGATACCGTAAACGCATCGTCTACCTTCCAAAGAGATAAACCACCAAGATACGCGTTGCGTGTTAGAGCATTGGAACTCTGGTTTGCCATGGAATCGTATCGCAGCTTGACAATCGCTCCGGATCCCTGCTGATGGCATCATAGTGCTAGTCTTCCCTGGCTATAGATAACCACTGATATCTCCTATTCGTAGTATCGATTTCCTTCTACGTCTCGAATTCCCTCGATCCCATGTACCAAGCCTGATCTCGTTATCGTGTGTCGCTCTTGATTCCGGCTTCCTTGCTGCACTTATACCCACACTTGCCACCCGCGCTCTATCTTATATCTCCGGAAATGATCAGTGATACTCTATCACTTGCAATCATGTTTCCAGCTTCGACTTTTGATCGTGATCTTATGACCATAGATTTACCGAAACCAGCTAACATCAAGGTATTGTTGTTACAAACGAGTTGGATCAAAGTGCGTTCTACCCATGGAGGGAACTGGTGAGATTAATGAGTTGCAGAATGTTGCCAATGATTCCACGATCATTGGACACAATGGGGAGGTCCTGGCCAATTGGCATGCCAATGTTACCAAGCTCGATAAGGCATATCTTTGGATAGGTTCACTGTGGCATACATTTTCCTATTCACTGATCCAGCGAGTCCCGAATGGCATTGAAGCATCAATGCGGATGAAGATGTCCATGGAAACTCGTGAGTGGGTGAATAGTCACATCATATTCGGGAAGTGTGCTGATTAAATATGTTGGGAGGGATGACTTATGGGTCTCGTAGGGCACCTCGTTCGATCAGCATTCGGCAGCAAACGAGCAATAGATCGCCATTGCTTTGGATATAATGGCATGGGAGAAGGTAATGCTCAAGGCTCTCTCGGTTACGAAGGGATCCCCAGAGCCTTACTCCCACAGTCACTACTTGTGCGAGGCAACGCACGTGACAATGCACACTCATGCACAAGTCTGGTGGATGCATTGGAATTGGCATACACTCGAGTAATCTACTGCGTGACTATTAGTCGTAAGTCAATAATAAAGCCCTTGTCCAGCTCGAGTTATAATGGTTACGGTGAATTATACTGGTTACGATACCAGGGGGGTATAAGTAGTCGCAGGCTCGGCTGGCTAGGATGTAGTGGCCGGTAGGTAGGATGGAATAGAATTGTCGATTCGAGTCCATCGGTACTCGGCCGTGGCTGCTGCGGTGCTGGTACGCCTGCAACCATAGTAGCAAAAGCCCGCGGCGATATGTGTCGAGCGTCTATATACCGTGCGAGTAATTGAGATGGATGTTCGGTTGAATCAGCTAGAGGTTTCATTTGCCCATCCGCGGTTCCTATCTGGCCCCTTGGGTAGCTGATAGTGCTCAATGTGTGTGCTATCCCATGTCTCTGTATCTCTTGGCCAATAACACTTGATTCGTTATAAAGCCTTAATTCCATCGACCATACCCTCGCCAAATTAAATTCAACATCTTTTTATAAGCCTCCGGAAGACTCTAGACCACCGAAAATGCACAGCTCCTGCATATGGGGGGGGGAGAAAAAAGGAATATGATTATCCACCTGTTCTCCATGAAAGTGGCAGTTCTTTGGCTGTTCTGTAGACTCGTCCAAGGCGAATGAGCATACTCAATGGAGGATGAAAGGTAGAACCGTGTGAAAGTAATTTCAGGAGGAATCCCCAAGCATCATACGCAGACTCTTCTTCACAAGTTCTTTTGTCGGATATTGTATTTGGCAAACTGCCTTACGTGTGTGGTAAACCGAGTTAGGAAAGCTCCTGCGGGTGTCCCGAGCGAAAGGAAAAAGGGACTTACACGAGGACCTGAGTAGAGACCAGAGAAACAAGGAATACAAAGAAAGTATACAAGCAAATTGGACCTACAAAGAGAATAAATTTTCAAAGAAAGTCTCCGCGTTAGGCGACATGGCTTACTCGTTGCTATTCCGCTTTATACTTGCCTCACAAATCGCTCCGTTATCACACGCAAACTTCTATAACGTTGGAAAAGTGATGACAGTTCTGATCGTCGCCCCTTTGCCAATCAGTATTCTTATCATTCGGCACGACTGATTGCCAATATAAACTTGATAAAGTGCATCATTTTATCCCGAAGATATCGATTTGCTGAGGAGCGCCAACCAATGGGTGCGGAGCAATCAAGCCCCACTTGAAATTGACGACAAAGTTGAAAACTTTATTTTGTCGTGCCCAAACGAAATTTAGTCGACAAGCTTCTGGTTAACATTCTTCGGGAAAACATGATCATTTTCTGGAAGGCTAGAAACAAAATGTGACTGGACAATCACTCAATCATCTCCTACGATCGTGAGGTCATCGAGGGAGATCAGAAAATAAGGGCACTTAATTGCGATGGAAGAGGCGAAGACATGCAGAAGTTGGTAGAGGGTTGGTCTCTGAGAATCGATACAAGGGAGTCCAAGTAGGTGGTCATTTCCAAGGAACTATCGATTGGCAGCAGTTCCGATCGATTTGTTTGGATTGCTGGGTCGTGAGGGAGCGTAGAGACGAGTAGAAGGCAGCAGGCAATAGTGGAGGCTCTCTCCAAACACCTGTCGGCGCTGTAATACAAGGGGGAGCAAAGCTTGGGTGCACAGAAGAGAATCACTCCGAACCACTTGACCCTCTTCTTCTTGGTTGTACATATTTGTCTCGTGGTATGTCGTGGTCGATGCTACATTGTTGGGAAGCCGTATGCAGCCCACAAGATGTTGCCAATATCCGACGATCAGGTTTAGCTCTCAATATCGTTGACAAGTTGGAGTTGAGAGATGAAAAAAAACGTGATATTCTTTTCAGTGTTGATTCTGGAAACGGTGTCCAATGGTTGCAAAAGTTTAATAGCCACTGCGGTCAAACCGCAGGCTCAACTACGAAACACTTGGATCCCTAAAAAACGTGATTCCTCTTTGCCATACGAAATGGAATGACAACTTCATGGACAGGGAAATTTCAAGTGTCAGGTTTCGGTGGTCATCGATCCGGACCAGATTGTTTTGGAGGAATCAGATTGCTGACAACCACCGAGGTTTGGACCGGAAGGACCAAGATGGAGATAAAAACGTCGGGAACAACTACATCAGCGGCGATCGTGTCCTGCTCGTAGGGGATTGTAATGATCGTCTCATTCCATATGTAGAATCAGTCAAACTGGAGAAAATGGTAGACAACGAAAAAAATGGGAAGCGGCGAGACAGAAACAGGATAACAAGTTAGGGGAAAGATACGATAACGAGTCTGCGTTTGACATGGTTAGGTTTAGCCTCGGTGTGGATTTCTGGCAAGTCTGTGAAGCGTTCCCCATAGGACGCGTAGGCAGCCTTTCGGTGATCGACCGTCCAGCCGCGATCCGTTGCGCAACCGCGCCCTCCAAGTCCAGTGGACCGACAGAGTCTATGGAAACTCGGAACCACCATATATTCTCGACTATTCCTGTTGTAAGCCGCAGCAATGGCAATCCATTCGGGAATGAGAGACGGAAAGCCTGTGGGTCTCCCATTGTGTCTTTCCATGACAATCAGCTGCAGGCATTTGATGGAATCAATCGATTGCTCTATCCGTCCTTTCTCTCTTCACCACTTCTCTCTGCCTCTCTCTCTCTCTCTCTCTCTCTCTCCGTGTCTCTCCTTCTAGCTGTGTGCTATCTTGTGTGCTCTTTCGATCGAGTTTCTTCCAAACACATGCTATCGGCTCGAGATAAAGGCCACCACGAGACAGCTCTGAATTTTCGACGAGTTTTGAAGGCCGAGAGGTGGCACAACAATCGATGCGTGGCGGATCAGGCGGAGGGAATCGGCTCGTCCCTTGGGGAAGCCTCGTTGTCGACGGCATCCAGAATGCCAAGGGAACCACCGTATAAAAAAAAAAAAAAAAAAAAAAAAAAAACAGCATGTAAACCGATAGGTAGAGCTCTAGCTCGCCGGCTATAAACCGTAGATAGCGATGCATTGAATCCACCGCTCTATAACGTCCCTCAGGAGTCCAGAAAATTCCTCGATATATTCTCAGCTCGAGCTTAAATCCATCTCTTTAAATTCGTCGCCCTAACATTTCCGTCGTCCTGAGTTTGCAATGGCTGGAATGTTCCTCATCAGCCTGGAGCATGTGATTTTTGCATTTTTTTGAAAGTCGACGCTTTTGGAAACGTCTGCGGTGAAAAATGAGGTCGTTCGAATATTGAAAAATTGTCTAAACCAATTTCGTGTCTAGTGTCTTTCACCAGCGACAGTTTCTTCGACCCAGCTCCGGCGCAATTTATTTACATATAGAGTTACATTATTACGGAGATATTTCCGTAAAAGTCCGGAGATTGCGAATACAGCGTTACCCTTAGCCGGGACGAGGGAGCAAACCAAGGAGAGAGAAGTTCTAGAACACAAGCAAAGACCAACATTCGCCTGGAGGGATTTACCGGTCTTTGGACTCGCCGGCGAGAACTAGAGGAAATGCGGAGGCAGGGTTTAGAGATCGGGAAATTAGTTTAGTTATGCGCCCGGCAGGGACGCTTCTCACTCGCTCGCTCGTTCCTTCTTCCCCCAACACGTCGAATCAACTGCACGGGTAGTTCGCGAAGCACGTACCGGTTTCTATCGCTGCTTCTCTTTTGAATACTCTAATGCTCGTCCTCGTTGTCTTTCACCATCTCTCCAAATTCTCCACTTTTTGCTCGAATCAACTTGTGCCTTCAGGCAAACCGAGTATTTCGTCAGACGAATCTTCAAGGATTTTTGTAAGAATTTTCTCAACAACGAGACTAAAAGTCATCGTGCTCTTTCGAGAAAGTCAAAATGAAACAAATTGATGGAGACGCAGGAAGAGATGTCAAAATTTATTTCATTTTCAGTGAAAAAAAAAAAAAATCCTCACGTGAAAACTATAAATTTTATGACGTTTGGTCAAAGGGAACTCACCTGAGAATCCTCTTCAGTGAAAATGGCATCAAAGGCGAACATCTTGGGTGCGGCAACGGTGGGTCTTCGATCTTCAGCTGCCGACGATTGACCCGAGGAAGGGTCAACCAGGGTCACTTGTTTCTTACGCTTGTCCGCATTGAAAAAACTGCCACCCTCACCCGACGACACCCTGAGCATCACTTTCACCTGGAAAAAAAAATACAAAGCCCATTAAGCGCCACAGATTGGAAGCTAAAAAGTGTTGCTCATCGTAATAACGATCTCATGTCCGCCATAAATTTTTATGGCTGGATCATTGATCTCGTCTTTATCTCTGAGAAAATAATTAAAAGGTTTTTCAATTAAAAAATCTGCAATAACGTTGGTTCTGGTAGTTTCAAAGGGTCGCGGATAAATCTATGGACGATCTGTGACGAGCAAGCCATGCTAATAACCCAACGTTTTGCTTTTCCTAGCCATATTTCGCGAATGAAACAATGGCCTCGTTAAAATCGTCTGACAAAAGCATTTTCGTGGTTAATTGAGAAGCGAGCTAGGGAGAGCCTGTTGCTCGTAGCTAAGGGAGTGAAAATTATATTTTCCTCAAGCCAACCGATCCATGTACTCGTTCCAATCTTGTTTTCCTTCCCACGGTTATACGTTTTTGGTTTTTCAGCTCTTCGCAAACGAGCCATTCCTCCCATTCGTATTACTTCGTAAAAACTTTACGAGCGAGATTATGGGCTCGTTAATCTTCTCGTAGACCAAGTGTAATTGACTAAATCGCAGTCCCACGCCCGAAATAATCGTCTTAGCGATCGAAATCATTTCAACTGTTATCTCCGTGCCTTAAATATTCTTGGAAAAAAAAAAATGAAAAAAAAACGAGCTCAATAAATTTGTAAAGACTACGGAATGTCGATTTTGCGATCAAAGCTCATTGGCCTTTGTCTTGCCTGATAATGTCGCCGGGGACAGCAATAAAATGAAAATTTATCGAGTTCTCGTGTGTGTTGCACGTTCCCGATCGGATTCATCGATTCATTTCTTGATCTGAAATGTTTTTTCGCTATTTCTGTCTCTGCATAGAAACGTTGAACGTAGCGAGAGAAACGAACGTCTATTTAGAGTTTTACCATCGTCACGACAATGGGAACGAGGTAGCTCTATCTCCACAGAGCAGTTGCTAGAGAATGCACATAAACGTCGAAAATCGCAGCTTCGTGAGACAATATAGAGCAGCAATTAGACGTCGTTCTCATTTCTACTGAGATATTCACTGAAACGTTTCTCCGATAAAGCCTCAAAACATCTCCCTCTCCCTCCATTTACCACTCAAGCATCAGACGTGCCATTGAGGAGGTCTCCTCAACTCCACCGAAGCCTCTTTGGCACATCGATGTTACTATTGTCACATCTTTGTCGTTCGATACAAATGAATTATACTCGTAAGTACTCGAGATCCAGATTGTCCAAAAAAATAACGAAACAAAAACTGAAAAATTTTCAAATTCAATCTAATTTTTTCTTTCGCAATATTTTTATTGATTATTGATATAAAAAAAAAAAAAAGTTTCATACGAAAAAGGTGGTGGATCCGTCTTTTTTCAGGTCCCACAAAAAAAATGAATTGTTCTCGTTTGTTTTTGTTCCTACGGCCAGACGAAAGAAAATGCACGTTCGCAAGGATGAAAAATTTTAACTTTTCTGTGTACGATGGATTCTAAGCAGCCGGTAGATCGTTGGAATTCTTACGCATGAAATCTTAGTATCTATTAGTGTTTTATGACTCAATTGTTTTAATTCCCTGCTGCTTTATTCAACATTGTGGAATATTTATGATCTTAACTGTTTTATCTGATCGGTATTCGTGAGGAAAATGATGTTGAGCCTGAGGGTTGGAGAGACTGGAAATAAACGTTGGAGAAATGGAGACAAAACGAGAGCGAGAGAGAAAAGCTGGTCGCGGGGTTTGCTCGAAACCCCTCACCTCCTCTCCGCGGGCACGAGTCTCATACAGTTGAGAGTTCTGCATGCGACCATCGATCGATTGCGTCGTAGAACTATTCCGGTTACGTATGTACGATTATATACACGAATACACACACGTGCATCGCCATATATATAGATCAATGGGTTTATGTTTAGGGTGAATCGACGATGAGGCTTTGAATAATCGCTCGCATTCATGATCATTAATAACGAATATTCCACTGTCCCGAGTTGAGGGCCCATGAACTGAAATACTTGTGTGTTTATGAACAATAATGTTGCAACAATATTTAGTTTACCAGTTCGTCCGTCTATGGAAATATATCGCATTCGACTGGTGCGAAGCAGGCATTTCAATTTGGGCCTTCGAGAGATCGAAGAATCCATGATGATTTATTTTTTTGTCAGTCAAAAAAGACAACGTTACAATTTTCAATTTTTTATTTTGCAATAAAAAACGATCACCCAAAGAAATTTCATCATTCGGTTCGTCAGAGTATTTCTGGTCATGTTACGACAATCGAGGTCTCTCGGAAAATGAACCTGCATCGACTCAATGCGACGAAATAAGAAAAAAACAATGATTCGTCACTTTTTGATGAGAAAAAAAACACAAAAAAAAAAAGTGACGAATCATTGTTTTTTTTTCATTTCGTGGGATTGCGTCGATGAAAACTTCAGGCTCATCTTGAAAAATCGATACGTCCAATTTTTTATGTTTATTCTGAAATGAAAAACGATCATTTTAAGAATTTCTATCATTTATCTACCAGTATTTCCGGTTACGTCACGATAATAGAAGTCTCTGCAAAAAGCACTACACGTCAAATCTCTAATTTTCATCCTGGAATAGAAAGCGATCACTTAAAATTTTTTTATCATTTATTTGTCAGAGTATTTCTGTAGCCGTTACGATAGTAAAGGTTTCTTGATTTTGTATCACTGCACATGGTTTGGACGTCGTCGTATATAACGATGGCTCGTCGGACATAGGACGACGGTCATATTTGTCGGGTCCTCGTCTACCCGGTGCAAGGATCTCTGCTGGCAAATTCAATTTCACTCGTCACATATTTTCACATCTATATGTATATATATGAATGTCACGTTCCATCCGTTATACACATACTCAACTGAAATACTGACCGGAAAAGCTATAACACCGTATTGCGGGCGTACCACTCATCATATGAACCATCAACATTTTCTCATACACCAAACCAACAATTTTCGGAGCTTCAATTACGAATATAAACTGATATAGAATCCACCATTTTATTGCTTATTGTTTTTATTACCATAACCGAGAGCTTTGGCCTCGTGCATCGTTCCGTCTCAATTTTCACGTCAGACTCTATAAATGACGTTGTTAAAGGCTCAGGGTGTCCTGGCAGCCATTTTCCGAGGCGATATTATGGCCAGACCGAGGTTTAGATTCATTGAGATTTTTAAAATAGAAAATTCGTTCGATACATACAAATGTGAACAACAAAAAAAGAAGCGATCTCTTGGGGTAAAAAAATGACAATTTTTTTGCTCCTCAAATAATTTTTTTATAGAAAAAAATCGCTGATTACAAAAAAAGTTTTCCTTTCCCCTTAACGTCGAATTATTCGGCGGCACATCTGAAATTGGTGAGCCTCCGTTCTACCCCTGTCTTTCATAAGCAACGATGATGATCTTGGCTCGAGTTTCCAGCCATAAAGTCCGGATGCGTATACGTAGCTCATGTCTGAGGGCGGTTTACGACTCTATATCGAATTAAACGACGTTTACGGTTGACGCTTAAGGGCTCCGTCAACGTATCTCTCGTCGAGCCGAAACATCCACGAATCAATTTAAGGGGATTGAAGCCTCGGGCTCTTTCAAGAAAATGCCGCAATGAGACGCGCAAATAAGGATTCTACGCAGGGAAATAAAGTTTCTCAAGTCTCCGAAAAATGGTTCATTCTGCCAAAAGCTGAGATTTTCTATCATCAAACTTTTTTTTTTCTATTAGAGAAACGACAATAATTATTCGACCAAAAAATTTCACCGTTTCTGGTTCAAAATTTCACTGCAGTCATGTGCAGAATTTCAAAAATCATTTTTTTTTCATTTGCATTCTGTGATTTTTATTATTTTTTGATATTTTCCTGCGATTTTCGGTTTTCGGTATTTAGAAATTCAGTGCCTCAATTCGTGAAAGCTTGTCCAGTGACTCCTCCATATTTATCACTTTTTTTACAACATATTTCGTACTTTTAACTGAGGAAAAGAGATTCGCATGATTAAATACATAAACCAGTAAAATTTACGCCCTTAAGGTTCAAGCAATTGTTTTTATCGCCGTGTCTATATGTTCGTCGGAATTTTCACCAGAAGTGCACATGTATGCTTTATTCTCGCGTCGCGCCTTTTCCGACAGCTTCGGATTCGCAGACTATCACGGGAGCTCTACTCTGGACGTTAGAGTTCATAAATGTTTTACGAGAGTTCTCGACCGATGGAACATTATCCGCCAATTTACGATCCGACCTATATGTATACCTTTGTCTTCCACGCTCTGTATTTTCCTTTATACAGAAATATACGTGTCACGTGTAGTTGATGAAACGAGAAGAATAATCCTTCGGATCTTTGCGACCCTCCCTTCTGTTGTAAATTATTAATAAAAGTCCTGGACGTATCGAACAGCGTGACCATTTTTTTTCGCGCTTTATTGCGACGTTCGGCTGGTAATAAAGTTTAAGAATATGTAGATTTAAGATAAAATTTCACTTTGTATTTCTCGGCTTCGGGCGGGGACTTTTTTTTTACTTTCTGATTCGAATCCCACGCGGCAAATCCAATCAAAGTTTTTTTTATTTCTCATCAAAGAGTAACAAAGATGCTTGACAACGTGAAATAAAATTTTCGGAATAATGGCTCGGTGTCCGAATAATCTTGGGACATAGGAATCCTCGACGTTCTTCTTGGCTCGTTAACAAAAAAGCATTTGCATTTATTCAGTAATTACTGCAGTCGATTCTGATGCACAAAAGTGCATCAGGAAACGGTTCTACAGGGTTTGAAGTTTTTTGCTGTTTTGATGGAATGGAATGGATTTAGGGGACGAATCTCACCGTGAATGGCACGTGGAAACTGCCGTTAAAACGATAGTCGCAACGTCTCGTATCGCCCAAGGCGATCTTCACGAATTTGAGGATGAGAAACGACCCAAAATCTATTTCTGGGTCTATACGCGAACAGGCAGGATATTCGATAAATTGAGGCTCGCACAATGAACTGCAGGAACTCTCAGAAGTCTGTTGATGAATGAGGGATTTTCGGTTTCGGGATGTTGACAAAATATCGAAAAAAATCGAAGCAGCATCGTAGAAAAATGAGAAACCTTAAAAATACTTTCGTAAAAGTCTGGAAACAAATTCAATTCGCTTCGTCGTGGAAAAGAACAGAATCTTGTGCAGTTAATCGAGTATTTTATTACGTCGTCCATGAAATTTCACATTCGTTAGGAAATAAATTCCGCGACAGAGGTTTAGTGTCCAGATTTCCATGAGTTCATTTTCATTTCCCGGAGCTTCTAAACAGTGGGCGTCTCAGTGGAAGATTTAACCGAACTTTCAGGAGACAACGAGGCCTGAAAAGAACACAAAACATTTTTCAATTTCTCGTAGCCTTTTTGTCGCTACAAAGAATTCGATTTTCGAGGCACGACGTACTCCCAAAGAAAACGAAAAATTCGCAAGTCCGCCTTTTTAATGAAAAAAAAAGTTTTAATTTTGTCCAAAAAATGGCTCAATATTTTAAACAACTCCGGGTACACGTAAGCCCTTAATAGCAACTGACGTACTTCAACTTCCTCGAAACACTTGAGAATCTTGACGCCCGTGTCACAAAAAGTTTCCGCTTCTGTGATCGATAAAAACGAAACAATAATTAGACACGATAATCCATTTCAATAAAAAAAAACGAAAATATTCATTTTTTAAAATTCCTACTCGGAATGCTGCTGCAGAGTTTCAAGCCTGCCATACGTTTTTCGAACTGAGCCGAAGATTGGTTGAGTATACTGATGGCATGATCCATGTTCAGAGTCCCGTCGTCGAAAAACTACGAGAGATGATTAAATTTTCCGTTGATAACTAAAAGTCTGATCCACAGTGAAGCGTCAAGTTATGTTTGTTGAGAAGATTCGATAATCTGATTTTCCTTACGAGTTCATTGAGTTTCATCATGCACGCAGTAAAGCAATCGGCTCTTGGTGAGTCTGGTATATGTTCAGGATCGATGCCAGTTTCGTTGGCGCACTTGAGAAACTCTTGCCGAAGTTTTGGATCTTCGGGTCTCGCGTAAGCCTGGACTCGCACGATTTCGGTCAAAAAGTAGTGCAGACTGGGCTTGCGATTACGTGAAAGAATATCGTGAAGAATGTTTACTTACGGACGAGGCGAACGCCACGAACAGGAGGAAAGTAACAAAATAGTTCATCGTCGAGCCGTGGCTTTGAAAATTCTGAATAAATGTCCGAGATTTTTCGCTCTTTTTATACGAAAAAATGATCGAGCAACGATTTGCCATCGTTAGTGAGTCCGCGATGTTGTGTGTGTGAGAGTGCTCGCAGCACGTGAGTATCAATTAGTCGCCCTCACAGTTGTGCCGAGATAATTATATCCGTTTTGTCATTACTCACAATTACATCGCCCGACAAAAGATTCCACAAAGTAAACATTCGAACGACTGACCGGAAGTTCAATCGACGGACGTGATTGTGTCGTTCGCATCAAACTATTTTAAAATAAAAGTACATCTGCTTGGCGAGCAAACGTGTGAATCCGACGTTGACATGGCCATTTAGTTCCGCCATATGAGGCAGAAAGAAAAATGCAACTATTTTCATGGATAATTTCAGTCGCCACAGAATTATTTTCAACAATCACGTCGTTTCTCAATCATGACTTTTTTGATTCCAGCAGGATTATAATTTTTCTGTCGCGAAGCCATTAGCCAGGGGTCGCCGGCAATCGATGGAAAAAAAAATGAACAGATTTGAATAAAAACCTTTCAGTTTCATTCAGTTTAAAAAAAGAAAGAAAAAAAAAAAAAAAACAAGAACAAAACGAAAATTCACAAAAAAATTGAAAAATCTAGAAATTTTGGAATCTTGATCGTGCGTTAACTGTTTAGCCTTTCGCATGGTTTCATTGAGTGGTTTTAAAACTTTTAATTTTGAATTCCAATTTTTTTGAATTTGAATTTTTATGAAAAGTGATTTTCCAATCCCAAAAACGTTTTGTATTTATTTTGCATTATTTTTCCAGCACGATGACACTTGCTGAAGTGGTGGAATATTTTTCGTGTCCTGCTACACTCGTTATGTTAGTGCTCCTTGTAGAATTGATGTTTCGGGGAAGAAAAGTTAGTCCGGATATGGCGTGAGTGTCGTGGGAGTAAAGCGAAAACCGAAAAGCTGGGTGACGCCATTTTCACTCCGCTTGGTATTTATGCGACTCCTGCTGAGAGTCTCTTCCGTATCTAAATATCATTGCCCTGGAGGCGCAGGGAAATGTGCCTCCTGCTCTGTTCTGCCGAGTATCGTGACGGAATTTATGAAGAGGGCGGGAGGAGGCGAGAGCAAAGAGCTACTCCAGCCGAATATATATATTCCGGAATATAGAGAGACGCTTTTTCGTGAGGGGGGCCGGAAGCTCCCGCGGGCAATGTACTCGATCCAGCGGAATTTTCGCTCGACGTCTCACCGAAATGGGTCAGGGGTGAGATTCGTTGCATTTTCTGTCCCCCTTTCTGCTGACGGTGTTACGGAGTGCGGATGCTCATGGATCGAGAATCCATTATCACTCAAGCGGAAACTCAAATGAAGCTTTTCTGTCTTAATGCAAACAAAAAACTTTATTGTCATAACGATTTTGCGGTTTCCAGCAAAAATACCCCTTTCCGACGAGAGCCAGAAAATCGACAGTTTTTTTTTTATTATCGGATACGAAATGTCGATCAGGAGTCGATGAAATAAAATATTTGATGATTCGTAGTTTTCTTTTTGATTGAACAAAAATTGGGATTTACTTGGAATTCATGGCTTGAAAGGAATAACTTGGAGAAAATCAAGAGCCCCTTTAGCGAGCAGCAGCGAGGCCTTTTGCGTATACGTCAGTTAGGCTAGTCAATCAGTCGGACGATAGCGCGTATAAAAGCTGCTCGAAAGGATCGTGTCACACGCCATCTTGCTTTTCCCTCTCGCTCACCTTTTTCTCTCAATGTTTCTGCTTTGCTTTCAAAGCCTCATCGCTGTGTAGAGCTTGATGCTATAGAGAAAATGGGAATTCGCCTGGTTTCCTCCTTGTGGACCTTCCTTACAGAACAACGTGACGTAACGGCTGTGAGTAACGGTGTTTGTTGTACAAATACGACGTTGTTATAGCCATTTTGATATCGCGTCGTCAAGTGACGTGGAAAGGAGAGAGCAACAGTGGCAGCTTGTACTTTGCAAGCGACCTCGCTACTCGCATCAACTGTCTCGTCCTCTCTTTTCCCAACTCCTCCTCCTCCTCATTCTCCTCATGTTTTGCTTCGTCTCTCGCCTTATCAAGTACCAGCGGTCTATTAAATCTAATAATAGTCACGGAAACATCCCTCCAAATTCGTGACGCCCTTGGAATAACACTCGACGAATAATAAAACGAAAAACCGCGATTGTCATTCTCGAATGACAAGAAAAAAAAAGAAAATTATTTTTTTAAGCATCACATTTTACTCGATTCTGTTGCATCCTCTCGAATAACTTTTCCCTCTTAAACTTTATTTACATCCCTTCTGTCTAATATCCTGGCTCGTGGAATGAAAAAAAAAAAAACGCCACGACACAAAAGCGAGTCCTTACGAAGGCCTTGAAGTATGACCGCCATTTATTCCCAAACTTGACACTTTCCTCCGGAGCTCTTGGAGCTTAAGAAAAAAAAAAAACAAACATAGAAACGCATTGAAACGGTCCCTTGATTTATCTGAACGCAAAGCAAATCGTCGCAGGTGCCGTGCCATCGATTCGGAGGGCTGGATAAGCCACGGAATCCTGTTTCTATTATTTTGACGTTGCGTTGACTTCGGCTCGCCTAAACGTGAAAATAAAAAAAATAAAAAATTATTCGAATAATAGGAATTAATGTCCCGCGAGTCCAGAAACTCGGGGATTCCATTTTTCTTCAATTATCAAACGTTTTCCCATGAAACTGAAACTTTGTCTTGTAGAAATTCGGGAGAAACAAACACGAAAGTGAATAGCGCGACACAAACCGATGTAAATGCAAGTTTTTGGGAGAACGACGATCGCTGGTTATTGAGGACGCAAACCGTTTGACGAGAATCGCACACCCTCGACGCAACGAGGGTTCGTCGGGATATTTCCAGCTTCTAACTCGATTGCGCCCTCCTCGGTAATGACGGTAATCGAATTGCGATTCAACTTTCGCACCCTCGCACTTGAGTGATCGGATTCCCTCGATAGCTCATAATTTCCGTCCAGGATTTTCACTTCCTGCTTTATCTGTGTAGCGTACTAACACTTGCGAAAAGAGAATCTCGGAATTGTCACACTACAAAGTTGGTGTTTCTGGGGGAGACGAAACCAACGGCGAACTGTCATTTCTCATTTCCAACGAGTGCCGGTCAATATCGATGAAGAAACATTTCTCCTCGGCACCTGCTCATTTTTTATCGTCTTTCTCTCCAAATATATATTGAACATTAAGCTACTCGAGGCTCGTCATATTTTTTGGACATTCTAAGGACTCACGATCACTGCAAAAGTTGATCGAGCCTTTTTGACTAAATTTTGATTCCCGAAACTTCATTATTTTTGGAGTGTGTACTCTCGGACGGAGGGAAGAGCGAAGAAAATATGTTTTTTTTTTTTTTTTTTTAATGTGACAATAACATCGCGATGGACCGAACGATTTTTATTCGGGCAGCGAGCAAAACTCGTGGTTGATCATTGAGACAATCGAATGTATTCCCTTGCGTCTGAGACCGCAGGGTTAGTCGATTTGATGAACGATTTTGTTGATTAAATAAATTCACGTGAACTAGTGACTAGTCACGTGACTCTGATTGCCCCAATATTTCCGTAATGAATGCCATTCGTTTTGTTTTTTTATGACAAACCAGCCTGACTCACGATAAAGTTGGATTTGGTGAACATTTGATAAGGGAAACCTTGGAGACTGAGAAGACGTTAGGAAAAAAGTAAAAATGAAAAGAATTGGAAACACTCGTGGGCGGGCAACTAATCAGGACGTGGGGGATTTTGAGAGGAATGTTCCAGATTGTTTGAGCGAATTTCCCAAGCCTCATGTATCTTCTCGCGTGCTCCGTTATCGTGCCTTTGGCGACGATCCGAGCATTTCCGAAGAATGGAAAGAAGCAGAGCAGGAGGATGAGCGAAGAGACTGAGAGATAAAGAGGAGATGGAGGAGGAAAAGCGGAAGGAAAGCTCGTAGGCGTCCAATCCCAAATTCAAATGAGGAAGCAAGAGCGCATCCTCGAGTCGAGCCTTTGAAGATCCTCCCATCTTTGAGCATAATAGTGGACACGGGGCTCCATTAGATCCTCACTTTGAATGTTAAAGCCACGACTGCTCGTCAGACTTGCCGAAAATTTGGCGCAAAAAAGCGAACGATATGGAAGAGAAGATGAAGCCAGAAAATGATTATCAATCTTGACAAGGGGTCGAGAGTCTGCGCGACATTTACGCAGACATCAAGCAGTCTGGTGAAAGCAACGTAAGAGCTTTCAGTTTCAACGAAATATTTGGCCGAGCGAAGCTGTTGCTTTAAATTAGTCGTTCAAGCAAATTAAGATAATTAATTGAATTGCGATTAACGAATCTTACGAAAATAATAAATCGTTGGCATTCCTCCAAGTTTATCGTTCTCCAGAATTGCTCGTCATCGTTGATACTTCATGGGTAAGTGCCTGTTCATTTTATTCGAGTGATAAACATTCCTCAGCACGTCTAAACTGTCAATCGATTCAAGCAGATCGATCGATATCACGCAAGTGAAGATCGCGAGTTTCGAAACAACGTAAAGAGTGAGAGACATCGGTGAATAAATGAAAGTGTCAGTGAGACACGTCATTTGCGTGGCCGATCACTGCAGCACGTGGCAATGTGGCAGAGATCTGCACCGAGGCACGTACAAGCGAATGTAAATTGCTCGCAAGTCGTGGCTCAAGCTCTGCTGCAATAAATCTCCGTGGAAGAAGCGACGATTGGCGGCATGAGGAGCGAGAAGATGAAGCGATAGCAAGAGAGAGGGAGAGATAGGGAAAGAGGAGATAGGATTCTGAATACCTTGCTCTCGGCGTTATACGGAATCGAGGAAATCCGTTTTCGTGTTAGCGACTCTTTTGTGGCGAGGAACGTTGTTCGATTTCCGCTTTGAATAACTATTCGGTGAAATATTTATCGGCTTATTGACTCGGCGAATGAGGCAATTCCCATGTGCGATAGAAACTCCCAAGATGATAGCAAAGACTTTGTTCGTTGCCTGACTGAAAATTTATTTTCTTTAACGAAAATAAAGTCACGATACGTTGAAGAAAAAAAATTGTCGTGTTCGTCGATGACAAAGGGATTTCTAATAGCCATTTATATCTGGCAAATGGGAACTTCACCAACCAACGAAAAAACCTCCCTGAGCTTTCCCAAAAAAATGGAAAACTGTTAAACTGCAAGAATCAGGATAACACAAAAGACGAGATCATGCCGCCCTCAGGCTCGTCGGATGATTCAACTGGCAAATGTCGGGACTCACCACCAAGACGCCAAGGGCAAGAATTATCAATTTCCCCTGTTTAAAGCGAAGGAAAATGTTCGAGTATGCATCGATGCGGAGCAGAAGACAGGAAGAAGTGCCCACGATGTGCTACCAGAGACGCGACGATTAAAGCGATAGAATGAAAGAGAGAAAGATTAAAATTTTCTCAGGTATTGGCTTTTCCTGAAGGGAGGAAATAAAGCATTTATCGGATATCGCCCGAAGCGATTCCTTCTCTACCTAAGAATTCTACGACGCTTCCATCATTGAATCAACATTTTATTCGTTAACCTCCGCCTTGACGTTAAAAATTCCTTAACTAAAAGGAAGAATTTCCGCTCATCGAAAAACAAATGCTCCCTTTATCCAGAAGTTCATGAAAAAATTCCCGATCAAAATCAGTGAAAAATAAAAAAAAGAACTTCGCTACAAAAAAACACCAGACTCTTGATTTTTTTTTTTTTTTTCAAATTTCCTCCCCTGCAGAACTCGCTGAACTGTCCATTGGTGTTACTAGGAAATGAGGAAAATTATCTCGCGTTTTATGAGCAAGTCCGTGCATAGTTAAACGGACACCTAACCCGCGAGTATCGACTTGGCTGGAGGCTACGTAAATTCAGTGATTGTCGAAACCACAGAACCATTTTCGTTTCGGTGTTTTTTTTATGTGATTTCCATGGATAAATGAATTTTTTTTTTTCCATCTGGATTTCATTACATTTGGAGGAATATCGAATTACAAATATGAAATTGTTTGGTAGGACCACGGATTATGAGGATTTGATATCGCGTTCGGTTTAGTTTACAATTTGGTGGGAAATAAAAATAAATATTAAACGTTCGTTGCAGATGGACAAAAAAATTATAATTAAACGAAAATCGATGGAAAATACGCAGGATTTCATGTTCTACAGAATATCCCGTTGCTCCAGGCACAAACCCAGTGCGAGTTTTATATTTTTTCCGCAGTTGGTCTGGGGTCGGAGCTGCTCGATTACGATTTTGCGTGCGTCCACGTAGCCGCTAGGATGCTCGAAACATACATTTATCTGGGCGACAGAAGCGAGAATAAAAATGATGATAGTCTAATCAACGAGTTCGAGAGAAAAAGCGAAGGAGAAAGAGAAAAAGTGAATGTACGTGGTAATTATCCGAGCTGCAGGATAGTGCGATTGTACACGCTGCGACCCCTTTATGAGATTTCGTCACGCAGATGACTCGGTTAGAATAATAACAAAAAAACACAAAACACGTTTTCGATTTTTTCTTCCAAGTTTCACTCATTCCACGAGCTTTCAACCCTTTTCGTCGAATACATTTCTCTCTCATGCTATTGACTCGAAACTTCCTTGTGAATTTTCGACCGTCCTGAAAGTTGCAGGTTCTAAATTAACATTCGCACCGTCTTTTTTTTTTTTTTATAAAAAAAAAACAAAAAAACAAAACAACTAAAAATTTCGACAATCATTTTATTCTTTTTTCCTAAACTGGGTCATTTTTTTTTTTATTTATTATTATTTTTTTTTAAATTTGGTTCGAAAATGAAAGAAATCTTTTCCTGCCA
The DNA here is from genome assembly GCA_030522525.1 of Campopleginae sp. 14b. Classification (NCBI taxonomy): domain Eukaryota; kingdom Metazoa; phylum Arthropoda; class Insecta; order Hymenoptera; family Ichneumonidae; species Campopleginae sp. 14b. The sequence goes on from JAPYYS010000433.1 coordinate 108,933, forward strand.
AGATAAAGATGGCCCTGCATTTGACAGCAGCGAAAAAGCCAGAAGACGAAACGATTTACGAGATTTTGGTTGAGCCGCAAATAATTTAGCGTCGATTCGGGGCGATGCGCTTATCTCCATAGCAGTAAAAGCCTCTACATCGCGACTTAACCATAAAGTCTATACATCTTTTACACGACGAATGGGGGGATTATTTCTCCTACGAGGCTGATATGGTTTTCGTGTAGGAACGCGGCAGGGGGTGGCTGCACAATGATCCAGAACCGGGGAATCTCATTCTCCACACGAGCGAGTTATATTCTCGTAGAGTCTCGCTGGCAACGCACACATTGGATTTGGAGGTTGAAACTGAAAAATAGTGCGACGTTTTTCACTGGATATTAGCAAATCCGTTCCTACCTGTGCGGAGTAAACCTCTTGGCAAATATTCCGGAGCTCCTTGCTGTTTTTAATAATAAAAAATACAGAAATGTGGCCAAGAAAAGAATAATCAAATTTCTTACACGACGTCCAAGTTTTCAAAGAATCTCGAAGATAAAATCTCGTTCTCCCAGCTTCCCAAAACAGACAATTTAATCATTCTTATTTATTTACGAGCTACGTACTACACTTAAATACAAACAAAAAACAGAGATAAGAAAAAAGTGAAAAACGAGTTTTGGGAGAAAATGAATTGCAAATTTGGGAGAAAGAATGACAGGTAAATTTATCATCTGGCTGTTTTTAGAGCTCTTAAAGTTTCTCTCTTACAGGCAATCTCACCCTTCGTGAACTTGCTGCCTGTTTTTTTTCCTTTCGGCATCTCCTAACCTTTCTTTCTCTCGCTTTCTCCCTCTCTCTCTATTCTCTGTTTCCTTCACCTCGAAATAAGCGCGTGCCTACAGTCACCCTTTTATATTGAGTAAAGCTCCTAACGTTGCTTTCCTCTCTCTCTCTCTCTCTCTCTCTGTTGAGAGAGAGAGAGCCTTGTAGGCACAACATTTCGAACAATTTTTCATTTCACGCCCTCTGGCTGCTGCGCGTGTTTTCGCGTGCGTCGTCGCAAAATAAGCGTGTGATGGAGAGGCTCGTCCAACTGCCTCCAAGGATAGAACAGCACTCGAAAAATAAAACATATACATGTTCGCTTAATGCTAAATATATGAATAAATATATATTGTCAAGTCTCGAGTTATTAATGGGGTGCGTGCGAGTCGTCGAACATGAGGGTAGGAAAGCTCCGGTGCCTACTTTCAATTCAGGACTCAAGAGTCAATAAGTGTCGAGAAATGATGTACAGCAGCTTGGCGCGGCTGCGTTTCTCTTTTCCGGAGTAAAAGCCAGGCCTTCGGACTTTTTTTGTGTCCGGAGAATTCGCCCTCGTGCAGGACTCACTGGAGATTTTTGTAACTTTGAAAATTGCTCGAAAGTTGAGCTTTTTCGTGTCGATTGAGTGACGAGATTCGATAAACGGTTGAATCGCTTGATTGGCACAGATTCCTCGGACATATTCCAGTTAGCATATCGAATTTTCACGGCCGTGTGAAAAACATGATCAAAGAGTTCTGCAATCTTCACGATTCGTCCATGGCGTGAGGAGTTTGCGGAAGTTTCGATTGAATCGTGACTGTCCTGACGATTCGTCTGCACTTAGCGGTTTTCGAAACTTAACGAATCTCTTCATTGCATGCACACGAAATGTTTCGACGCATCTGGATCTATCGCCTTGACTCGTTCTCGTGTTGTTTTTGTAGTGCGAGTTCCGCAGTCGGTCAAAGTTGCCTCTTGAAAAATTCGGAGGCTGGAAAAATTGATTTATTCTTGAAAATCGAACGAACGATGACTCGAAGGAAAATATATGTTGGTAGTTTCTGCGTTGAGCACCGAAGGGCAGAAAAAAATGTTGATACGTTTCGTTGGTTTGGTTTTTAGGCTCGCGGTGCTAAAGATGAAAGCGAAGGATCGAAGGTTTCCGAGGGTAAAATCCGTGCAGTAAAGCATCGCATGTCGCTGTGTCATCGTACCATGTCCTCGTCTCCTTTTTGCCAGAACTGGTGCGATGCTTTCCCAAGCGTGGATAACGAAAAAAAAAAAAAAAACGATTTCGAGCGAACCGTTCAATCCGTAATCTTGCCTGCCCTTGAATATTTTTTTGTGTCCATGATCACAAAATTCGAAATCGTTTTTCTCTCTCCACGAATGCACTTGTTAATCCTTCGTTTAATGTTTCGTTTGATTCTCAAGTACCGAGAGCAAATGTGGAGGCAAAAACTATTTCAAATCACGTAACGAGAGCTCCCACTTCCTTTAACGCGCAATGAATTGAAAGAATGAGTTTCAAGGTACTACGAAAACACCCTTTTTCTCTTCGACGAATCGACTCGATTTTTTAATCTTTAATTAGTCGCTTAATGATCGAAATTAAAAGTCAGAAAATCTTTTCTTCACACTGACGTAGAAATGACAATCCCAATCTCTTGCTCATCCAGGTCACTCAATATTTTTGGCATGCAAACATGAAATTGAACATTAGAGATCTTCTCAAGCGATTAACAAGGGTGGAGACGAACATTTCCCTCGTTCTTGAAATTTTTCGCGAGTCTTGTAAAAGGGACGAAAGACATGGCGAGTACAAGTTACGAGAACTCGTCATAAGCTGATAATTCTTGGGGTCCGCAGCAGCTGTTGCATCGAAGGGGCAAGAGAAGGAAGCGAGGGAATCTCTCTGACGGCGAAAGCCATGCTGCACGTCATGGGGAACTCATACCAGGGTGAATGGCGAAAGCATCAGCAGGAAGGACTGCTGTTTGGATTATAAATCCCACCTGTCGACGAAATCTCAACGCATATCGAGACGCTTCTTGCGAATTATCGTGACGAGGAAGCTCGCTAAATTTCCGGAGATTGCTCTTGGCCGAAACTTCGAGTTCTCGATCCTCCTCGTTATCAAGTATGCATGATTACGCACATTCACATTTTTACCATTAAGCACAACGTACTCTCCATCATCTGGTGGAGACGTAAAAGATTATCTTCCTGCCTGTCTCTCACTTACGATGCTGAGCTTCACGCAGACATTCGAGAATGAACTGCGTGCATGAAAATCTTCAAACTAGAGTCTCAACTTTTGTCATAAAATTTAGAAACCTGCTGTCAAGAAGTTTCGGCCCGAGAGCCGAGAGGATTTCCTTGAGAGTTAATCGTCCCAGAATTTCGTCAATTTTTTCCATCCTGGTGTGTGTCCTCCGCTCCATTTATTTGTCACACTTGAGTTTATCGGTGAAAGTGGGCGATGGGGTGAAAATTACGAATTTCTGTCACCGGTGAACAGTGTTTGACGACTTATGCCATTATGGTTCAAACTTGAAGCTGATTTCTTCGTCATTTTCGATTCACGTTGAATGTTGAGTGAAGAAGATTGTGTGAGTCTTTTTATTCTTGGCAGAGCCTCCGAGCTAGAATTCTTGTGGACATATTTCTCAGGCACTTTGGTCGTTTAACGAGACAGTTCGTCAGGCTTGATCCACGTTCAGATATTTTTCTCATCACCGGCGTCGAATCGCTCTTTCTTGTTCGTTTTCGTGCGAGAGTCGAGGTTTTCGAGATCCAGGAAGGAACTTTTGGCTCAAGGGCGAGGGGCGGAGAGAGAAGCGGAAAGCACTTACTCGTTTATTTTCAGCAGCCCAAACCCCCCGAAGACTCTTCTCAAAAAGCCCACCGGCACAGTTTCAGGCTCGAGCATATTTTTCGGGAAATTTGTCGCGACTATCTGCGCAATGGGATCTCCCCTCGCCCATAATTCCCCCGTTGGAATCATCGAGACACGAAGGAGCTGCAAATCTCTCGTCTAACCTAAGGAATCCCCTCCCCGACTCATCTCTCATGAACGCATTTCTCGTATGTTAATTTCTCTCGCCGCACCATCCCCCGCTTCTTTACTAAGTTGCTACGACCCTTAAAATCCAATAGAACGTGAAACTTAATCTCTGACAGTTGACGGAAGCAACTAAGATTTTTTGACGTGTCTATGATTTATGATTGACTTCTTGGATTCTTTTGATGGAGATTAATGATCGACGGAATGGAGAAAACGCCTGGGAGAGCTTCTGTTTATATTTTAAAAGCTTCAAAGCCATGCGATCCTGTTCGATGATTTTTAGCGCAAAAAATTAAGAAATGTTTTTCGAAATCTGCTTTCTGGTACTCGACAGACTCCTAAAAGGAAAAGTAACGAAAATTAGTTTAATAAATCGTGATCCTCTGTCGCGTGTGTGTAAACAGTGAGCGGGACAGTAGAGCCACATGCGCGTGAATCTTCGATGTTTAACGCGTTCAGCTTTGGCTATTAAGCTGTACAGCGAGATTTCTGGCTCTAAGTCTGTGAAGATTTGTGAGTTGGGTGTTTCCCGGAGCTTTCTCTTTTGGTGTCCCTCGCGCAGCCGGCGTTCGCTCTACACCCTCGCACTTGTCGTGAATCTTCGACTGGTTTTGTGTCTACTCTTTGTTTCCTTCTCTCGCGCACACACTTTCGATGTTTCCCATGCTCTCCGGTTTCCTATAACGCTTAGCCTTGCCAATCTAATCTCTCGGTTTGGTTCGAGTCGTTTCCCTTCCCGATACTGCTACGAGGTGTTGCCGAGACGAAAGAGCTTTTACGCACTTGAGTTGCGAGAGGGACTTTGCGAGAATAAAGCTCCGATCCCCCTGAATAGGCCGGATCGTTTACACCAGTTTTTTTTTTCTCCAGGTTAACAGAATCTTCCGGATATTGAAAAATTTTCATTTGCCGAAAGCAAAATCATATTTCTTGAAGGGAACATAAAAAATTGTGAAACATGGCGACGAAAATTGGAAAAAAACTCGTTGACGATGTTCTACGACGTCCCGACTACTTCGTGCTCGCCACCGGCGATACTTTAATCCAGATCACCAAGATAAATGTTGCCCTCGATGCTGGACATTGAATCGGACGTTGATTCGCCCGATCACGAGTTATTTTTCGGTCGGACATAAACTTTTGAAGAAGCTCGAGCTCTCCTCGGATTCTCGGTACCCAGCATGTTCCATATTTAACGGAGAGCTGTTTGAATAATTGAAGAATTCGAGGCGCCAGCCATTTGTACTTTTGCTCGTTACTAACTGCTGCTGTTTAAAATTTCACGCGGAGCCGCCTTTTTGGAATAGCTGGAGTGTTTCTTTCTGCTCCGGGGCGGACCCAGGTGCTTGAAAAGTATTTTCTCCAGACTGCGCTACGACTGCTGTGTGTGAACATACAGAATAGAAACAGAGAGTCAGACACATACGTGAATCCATCGGGCGCTCGGAGAGCAAGGGAGAAATATATAGACGCGAAAACACACAAAGAAAAAAAAGACATGGGCTCGAATGGGAAAAACATGAGGGTACTCGGTGCACCACCGAGAACAACGAAACAATGTATTGGTGTTGGCAATAGAAGAGACGGAGCGAGAAGTTTTACGGTCACCACGAGATGCGAGTTCAGAGAGCACTCACCAGCCTGTACTGCCCATTTTTATCTCTTTTTCTTCGTCTATTTTCTACCTTCTTCATCCCTTAACACGGCTACTTTCCCTTATGCACTCAAGAGGGCTCTTTGATGTATTTATCTTTATCTGCAGCCTCTGAGTGCCCAGAGAGTTTCCCACCTGTCGGTTTTGTCTGGAAGTAAAGTCTCACTGAATCAAAAAAAAAAAAAAAAAATAGTTTGTCTAGGAGACAGCAGACTTTTTTCATGTTTACGAATGAACAAATGTTCTTACTGCTGTTCTAAACGTCAAGGAGAAAATTATATTTATTTTTTTTTTCATTTTTTTCGTTGTTCAAATGTATTTTCCACTGCAGACTCTTCCGGAGAATCCCTGCACGATAATTCCTACTCCTCCTCCTGCTGCTCGCTCATTCTTGATTTAATAATATGGCCCTGCCAAGCTACCTAATTATTACAAATACGCGTTCCCTTTCACCCTTATTTTGTCTCTCAACTGTTAACTGCCTAAAGGGTTCTCTCATACTTTCCGTGAGGGACTGCTGTACTAAACTACATCAAGACTAACGACCAGCACACAAACTTTACTACTTCCTCCTTTGACATTAAGCACGTAGGAAATATCTCGAACGAGCTTCACGCTCAAACAATATTTTCTAACTCGTCCAAAATTTTCTCAAGTTCCATCATTTTTCTCAATTTTCTTGATATTTGCAAAAATTTTCATTGAGAAAATAAAAACTGTTGATTCCAGTGAGCTCTGATAAAAATATCATTACAACGATCGGGCTTCTGAATTCTTTCCGATTTCGTGGATACGGCGTAATTATCAACTCGTATTTCTTGTTATTTTTCATGAATAAAAAAATTGACACGCTTTTTACAAAATATGAAGAAAAAAATGTTCTGCACAAATGAAAATGAATTATTTTTATAATTTTCACAAACATGGATAAATAAATGTATGATCTCATTGAAATATTAATTGAAAAAAAAAAATCTATCGTACTCAACTGGAAAAAATGAACATTCCCAATTCATTTTTTGTTTGACGCGGAATTTTTGTACGTATGATTTTTTTTTTCTACAGGAAGTGTGAAAAATCGTTGTCAAATAAAACGTGGCAGGCTACGAAGGATTTTTGTGTCAAAGTGACAAGATTCGTGGGCTTTGTTAATTAAGGCATTTGTGGGAGGAAGGCAACGATATAGAGGACTGTACAATACGGAGACAACAGTTTTTCCTTGTACCTGACTGGAATCGGCTCCCTTTTACTTAACCTTTTTATGTTTGTTGGAAGAAAAAAAAATGGCTCGGTTTTCCATCGCTCCGAAAAAGTCTGAGCTGAATTTAAAACGGATCTCGATTGAACGGTAGCGGGAGTTTAATGCGTGTGGGAGCGTCTAGGGGGTTTCCGCGGGTGGTCGGATTAGATTGGGTTCATGAATAAAATCGTTATTTTTCAGATTGCACAGGAATCGGTACTGAACTTGACGTTACACCGAAAGGAATAAGAATAAATGTGAAAAGAAAAAGAAACACAGCTGAACTCGGAGTTGAGATCGTTCGCCATAGATAGAGCAGAGGAGGGTTAAATTCGAAAAAGAATCACGATATGGGAGGTGGCTCCATTAAATGAGAAGGGAGAATGAGGTCCCTTGCTCCTCACCTAGAACTTTATCGCTTGGATTTCTCCAACGATCGATCATTGCTTTCCTTCTCCTCTACGCTCCGAAAAAAACTTTTTATGGAACTCATAAAGCAGTCTATAAACGTTGCTGATCAGACGAATTTGAAAAATTTATCAATGATTGGCGAAAATCAATAATTATCTACTGACGGAATTTTTTTTTTTTCGTTTCATTATTCATCCAGGCATCCGAAGATCCCATGCAAATCCTATGATAATAATATTTATAAAATATATAATTGGGCTAAATGTTTCCCTCCTGATTCATAATTATTACGAGGCTCAGGATCCTTCTCGAGACTCCTACTCCCCACATATACAGGCATGAAGTCTCCTGACGATATAATCCTTTCCCTGCACGCACGCACTTACGCAATGTAGCCGAAGGCACATTGATATTAATGTTTGAGCAGCAACGACGTTGAGGCAGGATCCTTTCTCGCTTAACATTAATATTCATCGCTCCGCTTTCGTAATAATACATTTCACTGCGAGACAGGATCCATCTGAATATTGCTTAAAAATCGAAAAATCGAATGCTAATGAGTAATTTGACGAAATTCATTTTTTTAAATTATTTTAACTAATAATTTTTTTTCTCTATTCATCGGATTTTTGTTGGGAAAATAAAACAATTATAATTCACTGCGAATCTTCTGGGTGTTTGGAGAAATGGGAAGGAGCACTTAATGTTTTTTTTATAAAAGAAAATCTGTGGAAATTCATTGCACGTTTGCGTTCGTTCGTCTCGGGAAGGGCGACGTTCCCGTACGCACGAATTGCTCCTTTCGATACGTCCGATCGAAGGCGCCATGGCAATTCTCTTCGCTATCTTTTTCCATTTATTTATTTTTTCGTCGAACGATTACCCCCTCGAATTTTTACTGAATTCCAGCAGGCAACGAACTACTGCCAAAAAAAAGGTTAACAACAGAGATGCACATGCAGAAAATTAAAAAAAAACGCGTCCGTACTGAGTGGCGAATTTTCCAGTCCAAAGAATCACGAGCCATTCATCTCCGCTATGGAGTTCGTTTCGTTGAATAATCTCTATGTCTGTTTGTTTTATTCACTGACAATTGGTTCACGTAAAAAGCATGAATTCACAGATCACAGATCTTTTTGCTTTTTTCACGGTTTTCCACCCTCGCCTTTTTCAAGCCGGAATTAAATACATGGGTGAGGAACGAACGTGTTCTTTCGATCAGCATTTTACTCATTATCGATCCAAGTGAAAAGAATTAATTCTCGACATTCCTTTTGACCAATTTTCTCTACGAAAATATTTTCAGGTTCTAATGCATCGGTTTTTATGGAAATTTGGCACTCAGAGATTCGGGATCGCCGAATACTCTCGAGAACTAAAAATAAAGGCCATCATATGGAAAAGTGACTTGGAAACGTCAATCAGAGACGAACGAGAAATTGCTCGTTTATTCGTTGATTGGATTAAAAAATATTTTTATATAGATGGAAGGGAAAAAATGTAGGCATGGAGGAGTAGAGTGACGTCGGATAGAAATATTTATAGGTTTGTAAACGGAAATCCACTATAGGAGGGCAACCGTCCGCATATTTTGGTTCTCGCGCTCGACCGACCAAATCAATTTTTCCGGTGCATCGATCTTTCTCTTTTTCCGCGCGCTGTCTCCCGTTCAGCCTTTCGTGGCTCGTTCTCTCATGGCCGTTTTGCATAATCCAGATGGTTGAATTTCAAATTTCAGCGAGTGCTTCCGGCTCCGAAATCGCACGCACGCGGTTCTCGTCATGAGCGAATTCCCTTCTCCCCTTTTCTCCTTCTGCTCTGCTCCGCGCTCTCTGCATGCTCGTCCCCCCTTTCGGCTCTCTCGTTTCTCCGTCTGTCGCTTGGTATCAAACAATTGTTTGCGCCAAAATTATGACCCGCTCTTTCGGAATCACGAATCCCATCGATATGCATTCGTTTGTTCGAGAATTGGAATAATTTAGTTATTTTTCCGACGTTTGTCAACCCACTTCTTTTTGTCACTATCGATTTCAATGACAAATCATGAAAATCAAGGATCAAAAGGTTCCACCATTTGCATTGTTGGCATATCATGAGATTCCTATAGGATTATCACGAAGCATTCACGCTCATGGACCCGAGGGAACAATAAAAAATAAAAATTGCATGTCATCACTGCGACTTGATCGAGAATTCTGATTTCTACGCAATTAAAAAAAAACAACAACAACAACAACAAATTTTTTTTCGCCTTCGAAAATGCGTTCCGAAATGATTTCAATAAAAAACATGCAGAGTGGACTGTAAGTTCGTTTACTTTTCGTTTTTTATGAAACCTTTCGAGAAATTGCGTCGATTTTGCGATCGTTTCGTCATCATGGTGCAATTGATGGAATTCAGGAGTTTCGGAAAATGCGATCGGGACGTTCCATCAAAGCCAACTTTTTGCCGAGTCTCTCACAACCCTCTCTACGTTATATTCTCACGCTTCAATGTACACCATACACGTCGATATCCGAGTGTCTCGCCAACACGTTTTACGACGGAATGGCCGAGACAGCAGAGCACACGTCGAGAATGTGGGCTAAAGTTCGTTTCCGGTCGCAGACGGTTTTACGATTCGACATTAAACTTTAACGCATATAGTCGATTTGTGCTCTATCCCTCCAAGTTTTATATACATAAAAAGTTTCCAACGCCACTCTCTGTTTCTCTCACTCGCTACCTTTCGATCCATCGCCCTGCTTGTCGTACATGTAGCCCCTCAATTTCACATACTCCCTGAGTGTACACTCCGGGACACACTTTCTGCCCATATATACGGAAGCAATCAAGAGCCCAATATCGATTATTTGTTAAAGTAAAGAAGCAACCACTGACCAATGGAGATATCAAGAAAGAGGACATTGTTGCTATTTATAAATTTGCAATTATGATCGGAATTGCCAAATATTTTATTCTGTAATAAAATTTTTTTTTTTTTTTTGTTACTTGAAATTTTGAAAAAATTGTAAAACGCAGTAAAAAGTACGAAACTATATAAAGCGACGTGAAGCAGCAACTATTTTGAGATTGCTGATGAATTGTCGGAAAAAATGGTAGAAATTGAAAGAAATCTTGCAATTTTTATAAAGGATTTTTTTTATGGGGGTTGCCATCTTCGGATTATTGTGATCACAATGTTTCGTCGATATGAACATTTGCACGATTTTAAATATTGAACAAAAGGTGACAGTCGGGATTTTTCGATTTAGTGTGTAATTTTTTGTTTATGGATGAAAGCTTCGTGTTGTATTCATGAGAGGCAGTTTCCTTTTATTTTCTCTTGCCTTTTCCATCTGTTTCTATCGAGTAGCACGTAGAGGTTGTTTATCGCCCTGACCGACACGCGAAATTGAATAAAGTTCTCGATGCTGTGCAGTTGGTATAGTTGTTAAGGGCGCATGGAATACTCAGCATAACAAGAAGCTCTAACGCGTGTCGCTGGTGGTAAGAGCAACAGGGACGGCGAGTAGAGAAGAGCGAGAGAAAAGAGAGAATTTATGTGGACACGTCCGCGTGCATGGATATCGAGTAAAATGATATATTCGACGAGTTTCTTGTTCATATCGGTGGTACATATTCGAAAGTACAAAACGGTACGATATCGCGAGAGCATGGGGGATCGGTAGACATTGTGGAGAGCGCTGAAGAGTCTGCTGGCGTAACTTGAGCCGGCAACCACTTTGCGGTTCGTCCTTGTGAGAAATAATTCGTCATGAGAGACCTAAACACGTAAATATAACATATGCCAGGAATCCTCGAGGACGATTGCTTTACACTGTGCGCCTTGAGGTTCGTCGCAGTGATGAAGAAAATTCGACGGGGAAACGAAGACGAACCGAGCGTCGCTGCATTAAATTTACTGGCTCGTTACTTTTTTCTGCTTCCTTCCAAACTGCCCACCGCTTTCCAATATATCTGGGAACTCTCTCGCGAGCTTTTAACGTCCCGTCCAACACCCCACGTGGACTCGACGTTTCATATTTTTATTCGTTCCACGAAGGAGACTCCCTGCGGTTGAGCAAGCGCGAGACAGCAACGTCCGAACGACGCGACCATCGTGGAGTTACCACTGGAGCAGGGCTGACCATACACAATTCTATGTTTACTTCTTCACTGTGGCCTGTACCAGGACAGCCAGGCAAAGAACAACGCACACGCTCTTGCCAAACCTGATGTCTGCGAAGCCCTTTTTACCTCCCTAAGCGCAAAAGTACAGAGCAAGGGAGAAAGCCGAGCTCGTTCTTCCCTTAGCACGCTGCCGCCTTCGTCGGGGGCACGGGACTCTCATGAATATGTAGAGTGTGCGAGATGGTGGTCGGACACCGGAAAACTTGGCGTATAGCAGCCCCACCGCACACCATGAATATGCTAAGCATCGAATGAGGGGTTAAATAACTCAACCCTCATTTCCGTATCTTTATTATTTTCTTTTTACCCACTTTTTTTCGTGTTTGTTCAGGTTCCTCGTACTTTTTATCACTCATTTGACAGCTGACACGTTTTGACCGAGCAGTTGCGTTCTTTGCTTTCGCGGGAGAATCGCAGGAAGGATTCCACGACAAAATTTCATGGAAATTGCGTTCCATATTTTTTAGAATTTTAAGGCTACATTGTGTGATGCTATTGTTTTTTGGGACTGACGAGGTAAACTGCGTTCAATGAAAAGCTCCATAATCGTCGGAAAAGCTGCTCGAAAACCTTGTCAAAGGCTCCGCTTAATGAGTAAGAAAATACAGCGAAGCCGTATGGACAAAAGAGAATTCGATACCGCGCGGAGAAATGTTGATGAATTTCCAAAATATGCTGGTTCCTTTTACAAAGAGAAAACGATGGATGGTTTCCGAGTAAGAAAAGCTTTCTTGCTCTTAGGGATGATCGCCAAGAGGCAAAGATAACGTTTCGAGGAAGCTCGATGGCAGGGGCTGCAGGGATAGCCGTCGCTGTCATGGCGGGTATTATCCATCTCGTTAGAGGCACAAAAGACCTGAAGATAATTAATTTCTCGTTAATTGTCAGTTCGCGTTTCTCGTTTGATACTCCGAGTCTCCTTTCTCCTGCATTTTTATTTACCAAAACCTGTCGTGCCTAAAGTCATTAGATGCATGGCAAAGATTTCCCTAGTGCCGTTTTCGTTGATAAATTTTTTTGTTTGTGTTTTTTTTTCTTTATCAAAAATTGAACATTCGAGTGAAAAAAGTTAATTAAAAATTTTATCTCGTAGTTTCTCGTAATCTCGTAATTTTTCCGGCTCCCAATTTGATTCCCGCACAGAACTCAGTTACCGTTCGAACTGCATGTGCCCATTTTTGTTCATTTTTTGACTCGATCCCCGAGAGCTTTTCTGTTTGAGAAATCTTTCGGGCAAACTTCACGGGAGTTGAACGAATAACGGGGGGTAAAGGTATCCGAGGTTTTCACCCTCGGGTCACACCAGCAATCTATGTTGTATGCAATTCGTATAAAATATGCTACGATGAAGTGGAAAAGGGTCAGTTCGGTGCTCGAGAACCATGGGAAACGTGTTCGAGGATCAATGGAAAAAGGGGATGTCGGAAAGGCGGTATAGAACGAGAAGCGATGAGATTCAGGTGATGTTCGCCTGCAGCTAACGTTTCCTCGACGTCTGGCCTCAACAATGCACTCTTTCTGCTTCAAACGACCATGTTCATTCAATAGTCTATCCGCTTCGGTTCACGTAGTACATCAGCGATCTTTTTCTACCTGATTTTTTTTTTTATAGTCATTTTACATGGATGGGCGTCGCTTGAAGAATCCTGAAAAAGAATCGAGACTTTGATCAATTAAAAATGAAGAAAAAGGCCCCACAATTCTTTTGATAAATTAAAATTCTGCCGAATTTTTTTTCGCTTGAAATTATTGAACAAAACCAAGAATTACTTTGATATTAATATTGTTCGTGATCGGTTCTCATAGGGAAGCTCCGAGGAACACTCGGGAGAATCTTTATAACGTCCCGATCGAAAAAGCACGAGAATACGAGCTCAAAGTTTTTTTTTTATGCACCGAGTAATTTTTTTTTGTACAGTCAATCCCCAGCAGATGGGAACGTTTGCTTTTACATTTCACCACCTCGACGGGGAACGTCTTATCGATGAGTTTTAACGCGAAACGTGAACGAAATAGGAAAGAAGTTGGAGGCTCTCGAATGATGGGATACATGGTTTCCCATGAGAGTTTCATTTATTGACGCTTCGATTGATAGTTGCAAACCGATGTAGCTCGTATCCCCGTAACCAAGGAACCCTCTAGCTCACGTGCAGTTAAAGTCAATGAGCGTGGTCCGACAGGCCGTTTCTTCTTTCCCCATTTTCCTTCACTGCAAACAGTTTCCTCCTTTGTCGCCCCCTCTTCCTCTCACACCGAGCTGTGCACTCGGAGAAACATTCGTAAATCGATGGTACACAGCACACGCACTACGGACGACCTGAATGCAACTAAAAGCTCGCGATATCCACCACCTTCTTTCGCTCAGGCACTCACATTGATTTGTTCGCGAGGCTTTCTGCTTTATAGCTTTTTCCTCGTACGTGTATCAATAGCTCCATAATACTTAACAGAGGAACCAGACTAAATAAACCAGCTGGCAACGTTTTTTTTCCAACAATTTCAAAAATTAATCTCGAGTAAAAAAAAAAAAAATGGTTAAAACTACTAAAAAAAAAAAAAAATTAAACAAATCAATAAAAAAGAATTCTTTTCATTAATGTTTCTGCGAATATTTTTTCCGAAATTTATCATTGTTGCCGATTAAAATGCATTATCACCAATCAATACCCGAAAGATGATTGGTTTCTTTCTGATAATTGCAAAAGTTAATGTCGACCGATCGAAAAATCGTCGAAGCTCCTGGACGAAAAAATTGAATGAAATATCGAAAATTGAAAAAGTTTTTTGAATCGTTTGCTGTGAATATTTTTGGAGCAGTTGATCGTAATTGTGGGGAAAAAATGTATAGAAATTGATTGGCGACCATAGCTTAACGGTCACCGAACCAAGTACCGTCATTATCGAGTCCTTTCTCATTTTAATTAAAAGTCTTTAAATTTTTGGGCATCTGGTGTTTTCGAAATGAAATAATTTGGTTGACTGATGATTTTCTTTGAAAGTAATAATGATCCTGGAGTGAATGAGTGACAGTTGATTGCACTAAATTCCCTGTTGGCTGTAATCGATCGAGCAGGCAACGTCGACGAGTTAATTTTCATATCTCTGCATATCACAGCCCTAATGATTAACAATTCGTGTTGGGGCCTCTTGTCCGAATAATCCAGTGTATAGACATCTGTATGGGTTTGGTAATAGCGCAGTGCTTCGTGTGGTATCCTTTATGCATCATCAGGATATTACAAGGCGAGGCAACGGATCGGATGCTTATTCGAGCAGATCCAGAGGATTCACATGTTCATCGCTCGGGTTTATGCATATTTCAGAGGCACGTCAGTCATTCCAAGTCTCTCGTTTCGCGATATGTGTAACACGTACGATATCTACCGAAATATTGGCCGGCATAGCGGGCGTTGCATTTCCATGGATGAATGTTTATAGAATGCATGTGGAATATAGTCTCTGGCCATATTTTCCGGAGCTCGTAAAACCGTATGACTTTAGAACACACGGTAAAGGTCATCGTAAACGGGATGAACTCTTAGAGCTTTTTTTTTGGGAACCAACCATTTTTTTCCGTTGCAGTTAATATTTTTGGTGAAAGACTACAGAGGGTAAAAAAAATGGAGAAAATTTTATTAAAAAGTTTATTAAAAAGTAAGAAAGTCACTCAAAGTACAGAAAGGGAAGGGAACTATAAAAATTTGATTTTAGTACGAATGGTGTCTATAAATTTGAGCAATTTACCGAAAAGTTTTAATTATTTCGTTCATTTTTTTTTCCTTTTAATTTCAATTGGTTCCTGAAGAACATTTAGATTTCTGGTTAATTATCCGGGCTCCGGAAGTGCTTTGCTAGTGGGAGGCACGAATCAAGGGCCAAATCTATCAGGGATGTTGAAAGCTACGTTAAGATCGTATAAATATCGAGTTGTTAGAAAGTGCATATAAATGTTTCTCGTAGGTTCACGCAGATCGTTTGGAGGTTAATATACGATAGCAAAAGAGGGAGCGAGGGCGGAGCTAATTAATTCAGCGGTGAAAAATTTATCGCACCCGATTGGCCGCACGAAACGATGAAGCGAGATGGAACTATCGGGGGAGAGAGAGGGAAAAAAGAAAAATAAAAGGAGTGAAGGCAGAAAGTGCGCGTGTATGATAACATTTTTTCCGGCTACGTCGTTATTATTATTATTATTTTTGCATAATTCGCTGAATGTCTTTCCTCGTGAACAAACGTGACACTGATCGGTCGCCGATAGTTCGTTTAATTAAGAGACTCTCGTTGACTCGTTTAAAATTCCATTAACGTCGCTAACGCAAATATTATTAATCATGAACCGAGATTTATTTATTGAACACATTTTACAGAAAAATACGGATCCTCGAGGGATTTCGTGTCGCGATAATTTGTGATCAAAGTCAAATGAAGTGCGACAGAAACTCAAATGTTTCGTGAGTTCTGCGGCAAAGAATCGATTTTTTTTTTTTACGCGCGATATTTTATTATTGTGCAATCAATAGTTTTATTTATTATTCCCGCGGATGCCCTTGAAGGTTCGTACCCATAGCTGTCGTACATAAAATTTGTATTTTTTCAAGATTTTATTAATAAAATTTATCGAGCCAGTTGATTATCGGGAAATAAAAATACATGTTTGAATTCGTTTGCAGTTTGTTTTGTTCGTGTTCCGACCGTGACTCCGTAATTGTTCACGTCAATCCTGACGCTCCTCCGATCTAGGATTTTCGGGTTTATAGCTTCGTTTTCCGAATTTTCTCTACTCGACGTCGAACCAACGAATAGAGCGAGGGAAAAGGAATCTTTTTCTATCGCCTATTCCACAACGAGTAAAAAAAGCACCAGGCTCAAGAACCGCTCACAGCCGATTAGACATCGGATCTAATTAAATTGTCATCGCGATTGGCACACGAAGTGCGGGAAGCTTGAGCTACCGCATCGAAGAGAGAAACTAATCAGATAATTCGCACGTTCTATTGGCGGCATGATCTCAATATATTAGCGCAAAGAAACTGTAACGGGGAATGTCTCATGCGACGTTGATTTTTCAACGAGAGGATTCCGAGGAAAAATCTCTTGGTCACTTTGTAAGCGAGACTGATCGATAAAAAAAATAGCGAAAATGCAAAATCGATATAATATCAGTTTTCAAGAAAAGTTCGATGACCATTCGAGTGGCTCGAACATTCCATTGGAGTTAAGCTTCGTCCTACACTTTTTTCACCTCCATTGATTTTCCCAGGCAGTTGATATTTCGCAGGAGAAGAAATCGTAATATTTGTCGAAAGAAATTCCTGATTTTTGAGATCCTTTGCTTTTCTATTGTTCGAGGATGAGACCGTACCACGACGACGAGATCTTATCTCCCGAATTCTGAACATACTCGTTCACTCGTGTGTCCCGAGCTGAAGCAATTTCATTTTCAAGATTTTTCGACTTAAAGAAAGGAGCTTTCTGACTCCAACAGCAGAGCCAACGTGTTTTTCCTTTTATCATCTCATTTACATAATGCAGTTGGTACTTTGCCACGTGGATTGCGAGGCAGCACAATGCATATATTCAGACCTGCATGTGTAAGTACACGTGTACGAAATGTATGCAATTTTGAAGAAGCGTTTCACAGAAAAACCCAAATGATAAACATTTATTAAAAAGAAAAACCTTAACAATTCAAAGTTTCTCATAAATTCAACCCAGAATAATTCAATAATTACGCCGAACACTGATATTTATTAACAAAGCAACCGTTACTCGATCGATCGAACGGACCAAAGGTTCCTAACGGATTCCCTAATTTTTATAACGAAAATGACGAATTTCGTAAAATTACCCTTCGACCTCTCTGTTTTCGTAACAGTTGTGTACTACTCGGGAAATCCTTGATCAGCATGTCTCGACGGATATAAAATGAAGGTGGATGTCTACCTCACGAGAGGTAACGTATCAACTGGACTGGGTCAGAAATCTCCTTCACCCGTAGCCACGGCGTGACACAATGTATTTGCTTTTCAATTATTCGGAGCTTGTTTCCACATTAAACCGTAAACGTAAATCCAACATGTTTGTACTTAAATGTCTCCGTTTCGTGTATGTGTGTGAGGGTGTGTGTGTGTGTTGGTTGTACAAGTTGGTTTTGATGGTGGAAGTTCGTCAAATGTGCGTAACGTTGATTAACACTTGGAGGGCACAAAACCGCATAATACCCACGAAACGGGCGGCAACGGTTCGTGAGTTGTTAACCTCGCTGATTTTGGTCGTTTTCCACCGGTGCTGAGCTCGTAGTGCGATTTGACCACGAGGCTTGGTGGCCTCTATCGTCATGCTACAATCACGATGAATCACTAAAACCCACGCATGTTGGTAAACGCACGCGTTGTTCAAAATGCCTGTGGTTTTCGTCAAGCAGCCAGGGATCAGGCGGAAACAATCAATTAAAATTCGGCAACCAAAAGATTTATTTATTTTATTCTCGAATGAGGAGTCATTAACACTTTCTTATGGGCTGGTCGTGTTTTCTACGACGAAACGCCTGGTCGAGCCGATGATTATTTTTCTCAGTCGTGAATCTCGCGTGCAGTGGGTCAATTGACTCGAGTCTGATTTTTGCTGCGGCTACGGGTATCCTCGGTATTGTCTGATGGAAGAGAAACCGATTTATACGATGAAGCGAGATGGAGGGAATTTTAAATGATACCAAACAGTAGAAAAGCGATGACGAGTCGCGATGAAAAATGGTGAGACCGAAGTGGACTGAGAATTTGCATAAGCTAATTAAGAATCCAGCCGGCTCGCGTCTGGCGTGGATAATCGTATGGGAAATTGTGCCAAATCTCTTAACTGCAAAGCTCCGAGGGCGGTATATCTAACGTTGTGTAGATTCTATAAATGAACCGAGTGAAAAGTGTCGGTGCACGGGGAAGCAGTAGAGTACGTATAAGTGTTTAATATACAATACCGTATATTTTATGAGAGATGGATGGAGAGTGACATAATCGAAATAGATAGTAACCGCGCGGGAGGGCGTCGAACCGCGGGTCCTCGACCGGGTTAATTGAATTTCCATTAAACACATCGGTTATTCAGTGCCCGCGGGGTGGCAGGGATGAGTGTGCTTAGCTCCCTGATATACACCAACTGAACTCTGCATGTAGTGTAAAGGGGACTGTGAAGCAAGAGGACTTTACTGCTGCAAGCTCGAGCTGGAGCTTCCCGATTCGAACAAGCCCTTTTCTTTGCTAGCGAATAACGAATACATATGCAAATCTATACATTTATATATAGATATAGATTTTCGTATCAGCAATGAGCGAGCGGCGGAGCAGTCATCTCTGCTCGGGAACGTCTGATACTCGTCGTGAACTCTGACTAATTTAGAGAGTAACCCCAGTGGCAGGAGCAGAGCCCAAACACATATCCACGAAAGGTCTTTCCGTATACATAAGAGGTAACACAATGTTTGTGTATATATGTATGTAAATTGTGTCTGTGTGTACGTGTGTTTGTGTGTGTGTGTGTGTGAGAGAGAGAGAGAGAGAAAGGGGGAGAGGAAAGATTATATGCACTTTGGAATGGTGTATTGTCACACATTTTCAGTTCGCACATTCGCTTACAGAACACACTGACAAAAACGTACAAGCTGGTGGAGGACTCGGCAGCCTGTGTCAGATAAATACCGGCATTACAGACCAGACCATCCGGACAGGCTACTGAATAAAATGTGAACTGAGTGGTTGGGCGGTCGAAGAGAAAGCTTGGCTATATATTGTGGATCGATCCTGGTATGTCAGTTGGAATTTGCGAGAAAATGTCCGAAAATTAAATATGAAACATCGCCAAATGGCCCGACGAAATCGATAAAATTGTGAATTCCTATCTCTCTTTTCACTTCACAAACACGCTTTTCACGCTCTACGTCTCTTTCACTCTTTCACTACGATTCCCTACGCCACAGACGTTTCTAGTTACTCTTGCCCCAGGGATCCTCTTTTTCACCTTTATCTCTCTTTCTGCTTCTCGCTCTCTCTCTCTCTCTCTCTCTCTCTCTCTCTCTCTCTCTCTCTCTCTCTCTCTCTCTCTCCCTTGCTCTTCCTTGGTCGGGGTTGGTGACCGAACTCTGGACCACTTTTCTATCACAAACTCCTTTCCTCCCCCACCCCTTCTCTCTCTCTCTCTCTCTCTCTCTCTCTCTTTCTATCTCATGGTGTCTGGTGGCTTTCGTCGTTAATGTATAATAGGATATCCGTTACCCTCTCCCCTTTCGTGGTATGACTCCAATAACGTTACCGGAACCAAACTCCCACTGCACGTCACCGCAGACACGACAACCGGCGCTCTTGGGGCATATCCTAAAAGATCGCGTTCACGATCTATTAAAAATCCACCGCAGACTAAACTTTCCGAACGTATTTCGCTTCCACCTTCCCCACAGCAGGTGACAGCAATAAATTTGCTTCTTTCCCTTCCAGCAACGTTTTCCTTCTTTTTTTTTCATTTTTTGTCCAACATTTCTCATTTAAAAATCAAAACTAATACTCCATGAACTCCCATCAATCCCTTTCATCTTGGAATGAATCTTCTCAGCGGCGTAGGACAACGTTCAGTGTCACGGGGTCTCTGCCCAAGTCCCACCAGAGCTCATGGGGTCGAAAATATCGTCGTCGTTTTGTCTAATTTTTTACTATTTATCAACTTTTCCTCACTTCGATCCTCATGCACTAAAATATGAGGAAATTTTGGTTTTCATCAGCCACGAATTTGTATCGGAAATTTGACTACAAATAATGATCAATAATCGAACAAGCAGAGTATTGCGAAGTAGTTACGCTTGTTTAGTCTGTTAGCGAGCACACTGCAGATCATATCCCTAAATTTATGATACTCCAAGTTCTACACGTTGTGTTTTCATGCGTCGACTTGCCAGGAGTTTATACACGACGATGGACCGTTCGATTTGTATATAACAAATATCTACATGTATACATTGGAAATGGGGAGGAGGTTGATCAAACTATCGGACCGTAAACTCGCCCGTTCATAGGAGCTGAGCCTCGAGAATCTATGAACTGCTCCAGGACAGTTCGGCAGGATACAAAGCAACGCGATGGGCGAATAAAGATTCGCCAAACTTTAAAGCTTCGTGGATAAAGTTCTGGATTTTCAGACAGATTAAGGGACTTGTTTCTCACGTGTCAATGACGACTCGAAACGTCGAAATTCAGGCTCTTCGATGTTTGGGAAATAGAGACAAATCATTGAACGATCGATCGATTAATATTCGATTTTTGAGTGGATTCGAATCACGAATGAAACGTATGTACTCGACGCGCGTATGATCTCTTTTCAGATTTATTTTCATCGGCGATGCTCGTCGATTTGAAATCGCGAAAGAGTTATCAAACTTTCAATAGTCTCTTCTTTCTGCTATACTGTTTTCAGGGTCAAAGGGAAATGGAGCTTCCGTCAGGATGCAGACGATGGAGGGCTTAATGAATAATTCCCATTGCCTTGCCCATAAATTCCTCTTCCCTGAAGCGGTTTTTATTGGAGGAATAAAATATTAAGCAATTTTTTTCATATTCGACGAAAAATTCGATAAAATGACGTAATTTTTTGATTTGCAAGATAGCTCCTAGTGTGTGGGCTGTAAATCGGATTTAGTACATTAAGAATTGTCTAGGCGAATAGAGGAAACTGTGAGAGGGTGGAATGGAAAAATAATGTGGAGGAAAAAATGGGAAAGTGAAAAAAAGCCTATCAAAATAAAGGCTAAGTGTTTCGATATTTATCGTTTGGCACTTCGGACGATAGTATTACTCGGCGTTTTCGAGGGTCCTCGTATTCTCGATCTCGTGGTGTGAGGCTGCAGTTCAATGGTACGATTCACTGGCTGGCATTTACCGCGAAAAAATAAAAGGCGTAAATCGCTCAATTTAACACGCGAAGTCACGAGCGACTCGCCATTTCATTTTCCAACGAGTGTGGATTTTTTTTGGCACTGATCCAACGGAAACTCTGTGGCCGACGAGTATTCTCTGTTCCTACACGGAACAACCCCTGGGGAGGTGTGGGACGGACGAGCACGAGGATTCCCCACAGCAGGGATAGTGGCAGGGATTCTTTTGCCTTTTTTTTTAGTCGCCAAAAATATTAGTGCTTTGCGGAGCGGCAGCACTGAGAAGAATGTCGAACGGGAAAAATGGCGATACGGAGAGGATTTCAAGTGGGGAAGTGTCCTGAACGTGCCGCTTCAAAAAATGATATTCGTTAAGGTGGTTGGCCAGGGTTTGGCCTCGACGATTTGAGCATTTTTCAAATTTATAAATTTTAGTCCTTGAGATTTCTTCCAGTCTTTCCTCATCTTATCCCTTTATCCAAGAAATTGTATACTCTCGTAACAACTGGACAAAAGCCAGACAGATGGGAGAGAAAAAAATAAAGAAACGTTGCACCAAGAATATTACGTGAATCGTTTTTCCTGCACTCTGACATTCTCCCATTTCTCTTTCTCATTGGAGAGTTGAAAAAACTCCCGATCCGGAACAGGTCAACGTATGTACACACGTGTTCGGGAGCTTTTATCGATGGATATTTTTTCCCTGTCTTCGCCTCCGCTGCCTCGTCTTTCTTCTATATATACACACATGAGTTTCGATCTCCAACGAGAAACGAAATCCTTGCCCGATCTCTCAGATTACCATAAATCTCGTATTTCAAATTCATCTCGAAGGATATAACGAAAAGCTTGTCGATATAAAAATGCGTTGGATCAAAATTTATGAAAAAAATACTGCAAAATTCGCAAACACTTTTTTTTTTCACTCGCAGCTCAAAATATCAGGATTTTAATAAAAAGGACTTCGAAGCAGTTTGAGGTTTAAAAGTTGGTGGAATTTGGTTCGATAATTTCAAGCTTTCGACCATTTATCTATTT
Organism: Campopleginae sp. 14b; assembly: GCA_030522525.1. Taxonomy (NCBI): domain Eukaryota; kingdom Metazoa; phylum Arthropoda; class Insecta; order Hymenoptera; family Ichneumonidae; species Campopleginae sp. 14b. The sequence goes on from JAPYYS010000433.1 coordinate 131,215, forward strand.
TTTTTCGAAAATTTTCACTTTTTAGCAGGAAACGTTGATCTATGAGATGGAAGCTTATTCAGTGACATTCAGACGTTTTTCTCGTCGTGGTCATGACGAAATTGCATGCGGCGAGAATGTGCGACGATAAAACGTCCCCGTGTAACGTTCCCTGGTGCTAATGGCCCGAGGTTTACATAGGTGAACTTTAATGTTCTCCAGAGGAGTTGCAGGGTGTGGATGATAATGTAAAACTGGCAGTTGCTTACATTTGACGACGTTGAGCATCACGAACGGGCTGTAAAAGAGCCGCGATCCTTGCTGCGAGCATATTCACCGTCGAATAACACTCTGCATTTTTTTTTTCGTAACAGCAAATGGTCTCATGATTAACGTACATTTTACGACGTATGTTAAGAATGTTTCAAGTGCGATGCTGTCATCGTCGTCGTATAGATCGAGTTTTCAATTTATGCACGGAATGAAATACATTGGAAAGTTTTATTACGACGTCTTAAAGAATTTTATCGAAAACATCGTGAATTTCCATCCAGGATTGAGCAAAAGATTTTTTCGACAGTCCGGAGAGCCTGACAATCCCCAGAGGAGAGAAAAAGCAAATTTTGCAATTGCAGTAAAGCGTCCTTTTTTTTTTAAATTAAAAAAAATGATACTTCGTTGATGAAAATTGTTAATCAGGACATTGGAACGTTTTTTTTATGCAAGATTGTCACAGACTCATTCGAGGCTGTTTTTTGACACATGTGTCTGTTTTTTTTCTCGTCTAGATCTCACGATGAAAATTCGAGACTTAAGGGTTGAAATTCGGGACTGGGAATTTAGTTCAGAATTTTATTACAATGAAAAAATATTAGACTCGATACATCGAGTACACTGCCACTCAGTAAAAAGCTTTTTGACTTAGCCTCTCGGTCGGATGCATCCTTGGATGCAGCTTCAACTCCCGTTACTGTCTACGTGACAGTAACACGTGCGAGGCATCATCACACCAGTAAGTTCCCTCTCATCTCGCTCGTCCATATTTTTTTCCGTATTTTTCAACTTTTTTTATCATTTGCTTTCGTTGCTAGCTCGTAGAAAGTTGCTCGTTCACTTCAGAGCTCTCTGTGCGTGCGGTTGGTCGAGCAAAAAGGTCTTTTCCTACCGCACAACTTGTTTCAGTCGGCAATTACGTACCCGCTAAGTGATTTTATTATCTCAGTGAATTTTTCTCCCCCTCTGTCCAGAAGAAACTTCGTAAACAGGTTATTGGCTACTTTTTTCAATTTTTCGTTACGAATGAGGCATTGAAAGTTGTTTATGCGGAAAAAACATCGTGTGGTAAATACTTGAAAAATAATGACAAAAAAAAATAATGAAAAACACGGAAAACCCAATAAAATCGATCAAAATAAAAAAAATTAAAAAAAACGACTAGGAGCCGTAAAAATCAATAAGAATGGCAAAATAAAAATTGCTAGGATGCGAATTTTTCAAAAAATAAAAAATATAAATACGAGTATTGCATTTGCTTTTGAAAATTGCCATGAGCCTTTCAGCCACTGCACAAACTTTGGATCATCGAAAAAATGCTCTCGATCGATGAATAATAAAGTTTTTCGAAAATCGGGGTTTTTTTATTATTCGTTATCCGTGCTACTCGTTTTTCGAGTATATTTTGAACGAGTGAAGAGACAATCGTATCATACCACTTGTGATGAGTATTCGCCATAAATAAAAAGGGACAGTGTCCATAGAGAGATTATTGTGAAATGCCATGCCGAGTACGAGGCTCACCTGAAACAGATGGAAAACAAACAGATATGTATGAATGACGTAATGATCGATACAAATACGAGATTTGAAAAAACCTTCTGGAGAAATCCAGTAAATGACGCGATGGAATGAAAAAGTAAAATATATCGAAGCATACAAAAGCTGTCAGCGTGAAGAGACGGATTGAGAATGATTTAGGAGGTAAACGCCAGAATCTGTCCAGACGAAATGAATATGGATCGTCGCAAAACGTCCATGTTTCGTATTCACAATATTAGTCGTGACGTCGCCAAGGGAGTGAGTGCAAGCGGCAGACAGGGAGAACGAGAGGGTGGTGTTCATTGCCCGTGATCAAATGAATGGAAGCAAACTGCCCAATATGGATATCGAGGAAGCTCTGCTTTGCTAATAAACCTATCGAATACGTTATTAAAATGAATGAAAAAACAAAAATACAAGGGATCAATGAAACCTGAATCTCTCGATCCTCTTTTTCCCTGGATAACGATTGGTCTGAGCCAATTATACAAAAACCTCTATTTGTGTAATTTCCCTCACCCTGCGCCTCGGGAGACACACCGCAGGTGTGGAAACATAGAAATACACGTATTTACGAGTGCAACGCGGAGCCGGTATCGTTTCTGTTACGAAAATAGAGGTCCCGGGATTATCTTGACGTGTTAATTATCAAAAATGATAAAAAATTAAAATTATCATCTCCAGAACATTTTTTCTCGCTAACGGAGAAGAAGGTCGAGTCGATGGCGAAAAACCTTCAGTGCAGTTAATCGTGAGCACTCAGAGGTTTCCTCTAAGGTATCCATTGTTTTTAGTCTCGGTATCGTGAATGGCAATAGACATTTTTTAGGGCCAACAGAAAATTAGTTTCCGACGACGTTTCGATCATACATTATTTTTTATCAGCAACACAGAGGTCAAAAGCAGGGACCGAGGGCAAAACAGGAGTCATTAGATAATGGGATTATGGGACTTTCGAGTTTCGCTGCATGCGGAGAGACAGAGAGAGAGAGAGAGAGAGAGATAGGGAGTAAAAGGGGAAAACGGAAGTTTCTTGTTTCGTTGAATGCGTGGAGAAGGACGTCAAATGAGATATCTCTCTCTGTTAAAGATAGCAAGGGTACGTTATGGGCGTTTATCAATGATTTATTCGAGTCTGTCTCGATACCTTCGAGGGAGGGATGTAGAAAAGGGGTGTGCACTCATAGTCATGCGCCCCAGGGCTTTTCTGTATATTATGGAGCAGCACAGCGAACGTGTACGAGGCGATTCTCGCGCGACCACGTTCGGAATGTATGGCTATGCCAGTCGGATATTATTCCACAAGGCACGCGACCGAACTATACCCTTTATAAATATTTCTGTGAGCTGACTCTGTGCACATTGCAGGTCAACGGAATCGTCATCATCTCGACTTTCATTCCCGAAGCTTCAATCAGTTGATCAAACAGCGAAAACGTATCCCAGTGGATATTCAAGACTCCGGCATCTCATTTTTCATGCCTCGCTAGGTGTCCCGCAACAAAATTTATTAATTCATGTTCCTGGGGCTCGCTCAATGATCATGATCACGCGATCAATGTAAATTCAAAGCATCAACAGTCTGTGTGGCTTGTAAAACGATTGGCCTGTCCTGTCCTCGTGGGGTTGAGGGCGCGATCGGTATTTGTCGGCTATGGTAATCACCGAAATTTAGCAACATCAATACTCGGATGGGTGACCGTTCATCTGAGCTGGGACTGGGATTCCAGGAAAAAATGTATAAAAATCCTACGACTCGTGAATCTTGGTGCATAGATGAAAAAAACGTTTGCAAGACTGCTGGAAGTCTCGGAATTGTGATGGAGAACGCTCCAGGGAGAAAGGAGATGAAGAAAAGGCCAAAGAACTGTAGGAAACTTGCTGGGGGTTGAGTAAACGATACAAAAGAAAGGTAAAGGTAAAAAAGGGGTTGAGTAAACGATACGAGTGGATGGTAAACACAAGAGAACTGAGCGAACACCGAAAGCTTTAGCAACATCACACCATGATGTAAGAAGCGTGTGCGTTCCTTGATACTGTCTCGGAAATCACAGCAGCATGTTTATGTCGGTGACTTAAGCTCGACGACTCACGCGACTAGTTCACATGTCCTTTCCGCCTCTTTCGCTCTCTTAAACTCGCAATCTTCGTCCTTCTCTCTTCCATTTTGCCTCACGTGTAAAACTTGCCTCTTATCGTGTCACATTTCCGCCATGACCGAGAGAATCATTGCACGCGCTGATATATTTTTATTTATTTTTTAAATCCAAAAACACACCTTTATTCTCCTGCAGCTCTCTTTCCGTCCACAAAACGCTCACCACATAAGTTTTTGTAGTTAAAAAACTTTGCGGTGCACGAAAAAAACAAATTTTTTTTTTTTTTCGAATGTCGTCATTTGTACGGAAAAAAAACACATGTGTGTCTCTGGATTGTTTATGAAATGCCTAAGAAATGAATTTAGCAATTTAACCGTTCTGATGAATTGGAAAAAACTTTTCGTCTCGTGGTGCATGAACTTTGGTTTTACGCAGAGACGTAAAAAGATATTTATTTTCTCTGGCATTTAAATCGTTCAAAATTGCCAGTTGGATGAGAAAATTGTGTCTGTAGACTGACTCGATTGTTAGCTCCGGCCACGAGAAGCCTGAGCTAACTAAAGCGGTATCAGTAATTGCTTTCGTGTAGCTAACGCACATGTAACATGTTTACAAAGTACTCGCAAGCTCGATTCTCCTCGTGCTATGCTTATAATTCCCCTGCCATTGTACACCATTTCGCAATTCGCTTCGCTACTCTTGTATGTTTCAGAGATGCTGTTCTGCATCGGAGCATGGGCCGTTACACGTCCGCCCGATCTTCCTGAATTATTGGCTGGACGTCCCGGGGAGCCAGGAGCCATAGGAGCTACGAATATCCATGGAAAATAAACTCATGCAGAAAAGCATCGAAGTAACTGCATCGCAATAATCTTCCCAAGAGTTGAGAAATGAAAAAATGTCCCAAATCGTCGGAATTAAAACGTTAATCTTCTAACTACGAAATGCATTTTTTCTATGCATTTTTTTGCATCCCGCGTGTGTGCATCGCCTTGCCAAAATTACGAGACTGGAATTATCGCGATTTCCTGATATGCGCGGTTCTTTGGGTTTGTAGAATGAGCATGTAAGGGGCATGGATTTCCTGGCATTTCTACACACGTCACTTTCCTCACACATGTCAACTGTCGTGGTAATGAGAGTGCTTCAACGTAACGCACCCCTTCAATATCGTCTTGCCTAGCCTAGGGGATTCTAGTTAACGGAAAACCGACTGTATACATCCGAATATGCACTCTGCATTTTTTCCCGTGGATATCCATGCGTTTGTATAAATCGAGGAAATATACGGGAACGTTAAATGAGAGCAGGAGGAGATACAGCTTGTTTTCTGGAGCGCCAGTATGCAGGAATCCAGCAATTTCAGGATACCCTTTGGAGAACGTTCGCTATGCCGCTTTTGGTTTCGATCTCGTTCTCTCCCCTGCTCTTTCTCTTGCTGCCTTTTCTCATCTCTTCGTCCTCTTTATCTTCGGCTTTCGATGAGAAGAATTTCTAAAAGCTCCGAATAATTAGACTCTCTTCTCCCTCGAAGCTTCATCCCCATCGAATGACATCTCATGATATTATTATGCATCTCGTAACTGAGGATGCTCGTAAACTTTCGCACCTCGAATCACTCCGACATGCACGTACTCAATTGAATCGAATCACGAGCATCAGATTAATTGCCACCGCTTCGGTGCATCTCGATGGATACAGCGAAATTCGCATGAAGATGAATTATGATTTTTCGTGTTGCACTCAATATCGCGTCTGCTCTGAGTGCGACGAACCGAAAGGGAGCAAAATCCAGGGAAATAGTTCGTTTGAAAATTCAAGTTTCTCTCAAACTTTCGATTCGAACAATTTCGAATTGCAATTCTCTCGACGATAAGTAAAAAATTGAAAATTTACTTGACCCCTTACATGCCCCTCGTAATATTAATCATTCTCGCAGATATTTTTCTTCTCTTATTCGTTTTTCATTTCATATACACGTTTTTCCGGCCAGACGTATCGATAGGAATATTTTTCGCGCACCGCATAAATCCCAAAGTATAGCACGAACATATGGAGTGCGAAAAGGGAATGGGAAAGAAAAAAAGCATTAAACGAGGCTGTGCTCGTGTATATCGTTTTATGGATAGATTCGCTGGTGAAAACCGCACCTATCGATATTCGATAGTCGATAGAAAATGTCTACATCTATATGTTGGTCAGTCCGGTGTGAGCGTCGCGGCAGAAGAGTGGAAAGAAAACCAATGGCATTCTCCATATACGAAGCTCGTGTCACGAGCAGTGAAAAAGAGAAAGAGAGAGCAGAGGAGAAAGGACATGGAGTACTTTCATGAGTACGAGTGGGTGCTGGACATCGCGCGGAGCTCATATTCGTGCGGTCCACTATTTTTTTTCCTCTGCTCAAGCGATGAGCCTGCACGGCTATTTATTTCCATAAATTTCATTTTTATGTTCCTTTTTCAATAGCATTCGGAGCATGACTCCGCGGGCTTTTTTTTACGTTTTTCAAAAGGTCGGGAAAGCTTTGAAAAAGTGCGAAAACCGATAAGAATGGGAGAGGAAATGAAGCTCGATGAAAATAAGGGATGCTGGAGTAATAACGAGATTATTTGTGTCCCGAGCAGAGAAATTTGAAACTTTTTACACGATATCCCAATCTTCGCGACGGGATCAATAAGAATTAAAAAAAAAAATTCATTTCGAAAGCCGATTTTGAAGGATTTTTGGAAGTCGATTTTTTTTTTGTTTTTCCAGTCGTACAAAATGAATTTCATTCACTTTGCAGTTATACAATTGTACTTATTCGCATATTATTTTGTATGGATTTATATGGAAATGGGTGGAATGCGCGAGTGCCTGAGAAAGCGAGAGAATAGAGCTCTCAAGAGCGAACAGCACTAATCCTCAGGTTCGGCTTAAGCACACCTACCCCTGTGCTGCTTTGCCGCAATCTCTCTGGCCGTGAGTAAGGCTTTAAGCCTTTTCAACCCTTCGCTCGTGCTCTTCAATCTTTACACATGCATATATATTCTCGACAACTATCTCTCTTCGTTTTGCACTTTCTCTCTGACTCTCTCTTCACCATGTTTCTCCCTGTTTGTGTCTTTTCGGAAAAGGGATGCTCTGAAACAATGGAATGCTTACGTCAAACTCGCGAGAGCGTCACGATTTTACCGCGCGTTCGTATTTCATGTCTCAATTATTACGTACAAAGGATCGTGCCGACGAGCGACGCACGTTTCGTCCAGCAGTCGCATCTCTCGCTTGTCCTTCGTCTCCCGTATTTTACAAATATAATACGCGCAGGGAACTTGAATTTCCTAACTACAAACCACCGGCCATTATTGGTATTTCTTTATCACGCTCATGCGCGAATTTATTCTTGTCACTTCACGAACAAAAGTTCATTCGCTCGTCTCTTCTTCGCAGCATCCGCCAGCCCAGGATCTTACGTGAAATCGCTCATTATTTTACGGTTTCTTTTGCAACAATGACTGGCGTTAAGGGACCACAACGGTGACACGAGTAAATATTAAGTGTTTGTCGTGGTCCACACTTCAAAATATTTACTCGGTCGATCGTTATTCGGGATTAAACCATTTTACGGAAAATTTTCTATGAATAACGTCCAGCTATTATTTTCATTGCTCGAAACGTTCATAACGAGATTCTCGAATTTTTCGTGAACCCAGATTTTACTCGCCGAACGACCGCTTCGACTCTCGATCCCAAATAACCAACTTAAGCCAACGAAGTTCGCAGCAAAAGCCGCGCGCCCACTCACGCACACCACTCGCATCTTTTCAGGCATTATTTATTCCTTGTTTAATAAGCAATCTAAATTCCGTCCATTTTCGCACTCGCGGTACTCTCAATGCCCCTCTTTTCGTTTTCATCGTCGAAACTCAAGCATAACCACCAACCTGCGGATATACGATTCTGCGTCATACGCATTTTACACTATTGTCTACTTCCGGTCCAGTGTGGGCACGGGGAAATTCAATGGAATAACCCGACGAATTTTCGATCCGTTCAATCTCCCCCAAACCATTCCCACACATGAAGAAAACAAAAAAACTGGTCACATTGAAAAATTTCCATAATTCAACGCATTTTTTGTTATTGAGTCAAGAAAAAAAGTCCAATTCATTATTTTTCGTCCAAAATTGCCGTGGAAAATGTCGTCATTCGTTGTCAATCGAGGGATTTTTATCGGCAAATAATAGGGACGTACGTTTTTGCAAGATTGAAAAGAAAAAGTCCATTTTTCGTTAACAGAGGGTCAATTTTGTCTTGACGTGCCAGGCGAGGGTTCCGTGGATATGCATCGGTCTACGGAGCAAAAAGATTATCGAGTAAAAGTGTTGAGCAATGCGTAGGAGGGGTGTGAAGATAAAAGAGTTTAATGAAATTGCCAAAAACCCGACGCCCATGTCCGATGTTAATTGAACTTACTTTCATCTTTTTGGAGCGATGACGACTCGTCCGCCTTTGTACAAAGCATGAACATAACGCGATGTGTTATATTTACTGGACACAGAGCTATACATTCCCCTTAATGAATTTTCCACTCGAAAATTTCAAATTCAATCAACTCGCGTTGCTCGTTCGTTTGTTCTGCAAAAAATTTTCTGCCTTTGGGTGTTCACTGAAATCTAAAAATTCAAGCTAGTGTGGAAATACATTTTTTTCAACAGAATAAAAAAGCGCGTGAAGTTGGAACGCCATGATATGGTATTGCTCCCTTGAAGCGAGGACATTTTCAATGGTTACTAAAAAAGAAACTATTTTTTTCGTATTCAATTACGATTGAAATGAATTTTTCTTCAATCAAGCATTTTTAGACACTCTGGGTCAATTTGACCCAGATGAATTTTTTCAAGCTCACGGAAGCATCAGCTGACATGAAAATGCTTCCGTTCGAAAAATCGGTCAAAGACACGTTGAGAGAGATCCGGGTCAATTTGACCCAGTGTGGGAAATAAGGAAAAAGTCAGAGCTTTTGTTTACTATTAAATTTGTCTCGCAAGGAACCGTCGAAGCGTGTTCGAAGAAAATTCGAAAGTCAGAGAGTCGACTGAATTATTGGGTTAAGAGAAGTAGAGGTTGAGAACAGAAAACATAAATACATATAGCGTTGAGTTATAAGCGTTGTTAGTATGCATCGTTCCCGTTATTACCATTCGTTCTAATACACCAACCATGGCAGGAATCGTCTCTCCGGGGTGTCGTTCCCGATTATTACTCCGAAAGGGTTGCTGGACTCAATTCCTCCCTGTTCTGGAACAGCACCTGAGGGTGCAACTACCCTCTCCCTGTTAGCCCACTTTTCATCCTGCTAGGCTCATTGTAGAGCCGCAACTGGATGCAAGCAACAGTCGACTGTTCTCTGTGTTTGTTCGTCGAGGTTTTGAGGTTAATGAAAAATATATTTGTGGCGAGTAACGGAGTCGAGAGAAGGTTACAGCGACGGGTAGAGTTAAGCAGTTCCGGGCGAGGTCAATATTTGCTGCCTAGCCATCCAACTGACGCTGCGACTGAGTAAAACTCAGTAGAAACTTAGGCGCCTGTACAGTTATCCTTAAAATCGTTGTTCCTTGCCACATTTTTTTTCATCGATGCAGCAGACGAGCGTGTACTTTAAGGACAGGCGAAAGGTTATATTTTAGATGAAGCAAACATGCACCCTTAAAATTGTTGATATTACTTACTGACTAACTTTTTCCCTTTTAGAATATTTACATATCATCAGGTTTCTCCCACGTCCAGTTTTTTTTAGTCTGCACTTAGTGCCATTTCAATTTCCTTGCCCTTTATTTTTTTTGGCACTTTTCATGCTCTTCGCCACTTTGCACCGTTCCTTTTGAGGTTCTTTTCGGTGACTCGTCGCCGAGTTATATGTTCGTCGGCAAAGGACCTTAATTAAAAAATTCCCTCTACTTCTCTTGTGAACAAAAAACAATAATAATAAAAAGGAAAAAAATGAATGCGGAGATGTGAGGAAAGTTGAGGACTCTCAATGTCGCATGTGCGTTTTTCTTTCCAGCGTAGAGAAAAGCACGCGTGAACGGAAACGAGAAGACATAAAGAAACGAGCGAGGTGACTACAATTCCGGACCTCGGTCGAGCATTAATTAAAATTTCCACCCGCCCTCCATAATGGAATGTAGGTCAGAGTCCTCGGGCACTCGGATGATACTGAGAGTTTAGAAAACCGCTCTTGGTGACAGCAGCCCCATGGAAAGCACGTGCTTTGCTCTGCTTTTCTCTTCAGACTTCTTTTCCACGTGAAATAAAATGAAACTATGCTGCAACTCATTTTTTTGAATCGCGGTCGAGACGGTTTGCCTCTGTGCCCACAAAAACCTTTGTTTCATACAATGCCACAATTTTCATAAGAACAACATGGAAACCTAAACAATGCAAAATCAACACCACCAATCTTTGTGAGACCAACAATCATTCTTTATTTTTCTTTCAAAGGACAAATCTTTGCATGGTCTTGACTGTTCACACTGGGAGCATCATTCTCTTCAGTCGTCTGGAGAATCGAGGTCGAGTTCGACATGAAAAAAAAAACAAAGATTGTTTGTTCTGCTAGGAACTTTCTTCTGATTAGAATTCTACCTGAACAACAATCTCTATTAGGACCTGGCCGGATCGATTCAGGATAACCAGAGACCAGTATAATCCAAGAAGGCCCAGAAAATGCTAGCTACTAAAAAAAATGAAGGTTTAGTCAAATTTATGTGATCAGGATTCCATCAGGATCAGACCGAGGTGGCCAGGGATAAAATTTAATGAAGTATGCCAACGTTTGCCTGATGAGTAATCATTCTAGATGAGGTCAGGATGTCCGGAATGAAAATATATCGAAGTTTCGGTAGGTGTACCCATGAGGATTGACGCAGGATCAGGAGGTCGGTATGACCAGGAGGCAAGATTCTCATCGTACGAAAATTCTGATCAGCATAAAACAGTAAAATCTCGATTGGAACTTTCTGTGACGCTAAACCTCGTCAGAACCTGCTTGTTTGTCTGGTCGGGATGTTAAATCCTAGTGAAGGTTCCTTCACCAAATAATTTTGTCTTCTTTTCAGACAAGCCTTCTTTTTTCTGCACGCTTCATCCACCGGCATCGAAATATGAAGCGGTCCCCCACGCTGCCTTCTGCCTGGCTCATAATTAAGCTTCACCCACAGAGCTTTTTTCGTACATTTAACATGTTCCCTCTGAAGGTTGATATATTCCGTTATGGCAGGCTCGCGATACGAACAGCAGGCTTGGTGTATTAACCAATAGGCAGAGAGACGTTGTCGCTTCATTCCCTTGCCTCTTAATCCATCGTCCAGAGTACTCCGGGAGAGCACAGTGGTTGGATTCAAAGTACAATTAAGCCACGACCATTAAAAATTCACCATTCTCCGAGTCCCATAATATGCCCGGCTTCCAAACGGCCAGACTGCGGGCACTTTGCATTGAGCCACAAGCTCTACTTTGCACCCGATGTCCGACAAAAGTTAACAATGAGCTCGACAGTCGTAAGTACCGACAATGTGCTCCACCCACATGTGGATGTTGCCGCGCCTTTTAGAGTGGATCTTCAAATGCCACTATAACAGAGAGAATGTCGTCAACAAAATCCGAGCCAGTTTGAGCTGATTTTATGACTAAGAGCCAACGGGCACTCTCGATCCGTTCGACGGTCACTTTTGTTCTGTCGGTCGCGGTTGAAGTCTGACCAACGATTTTTAATAATCAGAGAATCATTTTTACGGAAGCTCTTCATAATTGGAAATTCTTCATTTTCGTAAAGCTTTCTGAATAATGGGGAATCGCTGTCTTCTCTGGCTTACCGAGGTCTCATTTTGACTTGGCAAGTGACGTTCACAATTAAGTCAAAAAGCTAAGGGACCATCGCAATGAAGATGAAGCAGGAGACGAGCTTACAGTGATCTTGAGAAAAGAATGGAGCATATACACACTCGATGTGGCCGCAGAACTACGTTAAGGGAATCAACCATCTATAGCTACAATTGTCTATCTTTCTCTTTTCATCTCTTAGTCTTTCTCGTAACTAGACGTTTGATGGACACGCCGCTTATTCTCAAGGGGCAAAAGAGCTGCCTCCACGACTGCTCGGCTCTTGGTTGGCTCTCCGATACCGCGAAGGGTTGATGGAATTGGAGAGTGGGTCAGGTCTTTACGTTTTTCCTTGTCAACCCTCTTCCCATCGCTCTCTCATTTCTTTTTTTATTATTCCTTCATTAATCCCACTCTTTCCTCGTCTCCAGAGTTCATTGACATCCTTTCAAGCATCATTTTCCTGGGCTTGTCTGTTTCTAATACCACGTTCGTGTCAACGTTGCCCCTTCGAATGAGTGCTATAGAAAATTTCTCCGGACGCGTACCGCGATGCCAAATTTCCTCGGGCCATTATTTTTCTTCCTTCACCATCAACCATCCAGGACTCTCGATTATTAATTACGAAAATTTGATGAAAAAAGCTTTGCTGGGGTTATGACGAGAAGGAAGGATTGGAGAAGCGGGGGACTGTGTCAGTAGAAATTTCGAATCATAAAAAGTCGATAGCCCATTTTACGTCCCAACGGAGGAAGCTCTTCCGATTATTGTCAATCGAGAAGAATAGCAGCTTCTTCCAGAGTATTTTATTTCATTTTTACTGCCATGGAGCCTCATCACCAGCCACTGTTTTCTCTTGAACTTCAATGTGACGAATGAGGTTGATAGTTGATTAGATGACTGTCGTTCGTGCTTCGTCGTATAGGCGAAGAAAAATGAACATTTAAGATCGAAGAGCCCAGAAGTTTGTAACTTGAAGATTCAGCAACTTTTTATTTGGTTTTTGGTGATATTAAGTTTTCCCAGCGTGGGTCATTTCCTGGATCGATGTACTTGCGCCAGTAGCTGTGGAACTTTTTTTTTTTTACTCAATGGAACGACTGAACGTCGTTCCCTCCTCAGGGAGATTGCGAATGAGTCGCTCGAGGGTCTCTAAGGACTAAAAAATAAAGTGTGGTTGTGTGTCAGAGCGAGAGAGCGAGAAGCAAACGTTAAATAGTCGAAACACCTTTTAAAAGTTGAGAGAACAAAAATTCACTCTATATTTGTCGAAGAAGATGAAAAGAAGAAGAAAAAGTGAAGCGAGATGTCGACGACGTTACTTTAAACTTTCGACGTCATTTGTTTAAGAGTGAGAGCTTCACGTTCCTTTCCCAACGCCTCGAAAATCGTGTATTTTATCATCAGATGGGAAACACTACTAAAATCTCCTCCAGCTATAATGATCTCAGTTTTGATTGCAGCAGCGAATAACTTTTCCTCAACATTCATATTATTTCGTTCGATCAACTCAACTTGCGGGATCTCGTTCTCGAAACCTGGACTTTGTATTGTGCGTACGATTCGTGATGTACAATGAATTCGTTATGAGGGACTCAAATTTTCAGACGCTCCCAATCTTGACAGCCATCCTCTATCCTCCATCCATTTCTTTGCAAAGCAATCTTTATTTTTATTCCTCATAAGAGAAATATTACAATTCTCTTATTCCTAGCCAATTCGAAATGGAAGGTGAATTGGTGGAATGACAATATGCTGAGATGAAAAGATGGGAAATGGCGAGTCTTCAAAGCGAGGAAGGGGCAAATCCAGATCAGGCAAAATATCAATCATTGATGAAGCGTGAAAGGGATAGAAATAGCGACACGTCGAGGACTCCAATATTATTCCCTCTTCTCCCTCCCTCTCTCCCTCTCTTTATCTCCTCAGTCGGTACATCGCCGAGAATTACGAATGCTTTAGGATGGGTCCAATTTGTGAATTCCTACGTCCCCTTGGCGCGGCTGCGTCGGAGCGTCCTCATCCCACGTCACAGTATTCTCGTTGTTAGGCAGGGATTAATAATACATCGAATACTGCCGCAATATACTCCTTCCCATTTTCCGTTCAATACGACCTCATTCAAGTAGGGGAGAGGCGGGCAGAGCGGAACACCCGGGCAAAGCGGAACACCCCCCCAAAAATGTGAATTTTTTTTTTCACCCCAAATCTTAAAAATTCTGATCGTCCGGATTAAAAAATTAAGAGACGACCAACTTTTGGAGTAAAAAAAAAAAAATCGAAAAAATGAAAAAATGAGAATTCGGCTAAAATTTTAATCTCAAATGCTAT
>JAPYYS010000434.1:0-148600 GCA_030522525.1 Campopleginae sp. 14b
GAGAGAGGGAAAGAAGGGGGAAAATAGAGAAAAAAAATGGAGAGAGATAATGTGAGCGTTTAAAAAAAAAAAAAAAAAAAAAAAAAAACACACATGTGGAGAGACAAAACTTAAAAATTTGACTAATTATGGCAGGGAGAAATTGGTTTTGTCTACGAGAGGCTGCTGAGTAGGCTCTTAACCATCCGTGGATGAAAGTGAAGCTCGCGTGGTTGGAATCCAACGAAAAAATATTTTTTATTCATTATTTTGATAATTGATGAATTTTTTCCGATTTTTCGGATAAATTCGATTTTCTAAGGGCTGTCCCATTATGATTGCAAATACTGTATGAAAATAAACATAAAAATTTAATTTAATTATTCAATTATAATTAAAGAAAATTAATTTCATTTGATTATTTAATTAATTTTTAATTTAAATCAAAATTTTCTGCTTATTAAAATAATGAGTGTTTGTTGCTTTTCAACGATGCGAACTGCAACATCATTTTCGTATGATACTGAAGTTCACATCGTTGAAATCCAAAAAAAAAATATTTATAATAAATTATTTTGATAATTAATGCACTTTTTGCCAATTTTTTTGGGTGAATTTGGTTTTGGAATGACAAAGAAGTCTGCGCGACTATTTTTGCCAAATACTGTATGGAAATTTAACGAAAAATGTTGCAAACAGCTCCGATGAATTTTCCACAATGCAGGAAAATAATTTGGCAAGATTGTTGTAAATAGAAAGAGAAAAAAAGAAAAATACGAGGTACAAAGTAACGTGGATTACGAGGACGTTGTGTTTTTTTTTTTGAGCCTGAGGGACAGAGAATAAGAGAAGCGAGACTTAACCGCCGTGAGCTTATTATTGCCCGGCTCGTTGCGGAGTTTGAGATGCTGTGACGAATAGGAAAAAAAAATGATTAGCGTTTCTGTGGGCAGCACGAAGATAAATGCAAAGATATTCCGGTCGCGTCGAGTCATGAATTCGTCTAGAAGAAAAGAGAGAAGACGCGAGAATTCGGAGAAAAAGAGCTACGAAAGGAGAAAAAAAAAAAAAAAAAAAAAGGGGAGACTCGTGTGTGCTATTGCTGCAGAAAAAAAAAAAAAAAAAAAAAAGGGGAGACTCGTGTGTGCTATTGCTGCAGAAAAGGGAAAGAAAGCCCTAGAGAGAAAGACGGAGAGAGAGAGAGGGGGAGGGGGAGGGACCCCCATGTGCGGAAACATCTGTCGGTTCCACGACGTATAAATAACGCACGAGGTTCGCCATAGACTCCTGTACCACCTACTTCCGATTTAAAATTCACGTTTCTCGTTCTTTCTCGACTCTCGTTATTGAAAGAGATTTTTTCGAGGTAATCCACGCGTGTGTGTGCACGCGTGTTTGGGTGTTTGTGTAGAAAGAGTAAAAAGGGTTCGTTGTCGTATTGAGTGAGAAGATCGAGACGAAGCGTGCCTGCTAGACGGACACCTGGTCAGGCACCAAAGAATTTGAGACGAAAGAACGAAAAATGCAAAGAGCCCTCGGCAAGGCAAGAAAAAACAACAATTATTTGGAAGTCTCTCTCGATATTTCGAGCGCCAAGGAACAAAACAAGAGTGAAGAGGCGACAGGATATGGAAGGAGATGGGGAAATGTGAATCTACCGACTGTCGGACTTGTGAAAAACATTGTGGCACTTTTGAGCCTCGTGTCGAGCCGGAACAGACGTTAAACGGATGACTGAATATTTTTTTCGTAACCCAAACGCCTTAAAGGGTTTTTCATTGGCACGAACTCGCGCCAGGCAGACTTTTCGACTCACTTCCGGTTTCTGGCGCACGATATCCTGTTTTTATGTGTACTCAAGGATCAAACAGCCTCCCCTCGGAGGATCAAAGTTTCCTTGGCTTTATTCATGGAAGCCTCGAAGTCCCACATGACCTTGAAAGCCCTGACTTGCTCCTTAAACTTTTGAGGCATTTTAAACGCCGTTGCAGAGTTGGGAATTGCCGCAAAGGACAATGTGACGTAACGTCTCAATTACCTGGCTATCGAGGGTCTCTCCTGGTCCAGAAAGGGAACAAGCTCGGAGCCAAAGGGCCCCATAACGGCCACCTGGTCATTCAAGACTCCGAAAAGTTGTCGGACACCCTGCGTCGAGGACCGACGGAGTTAGAAAGCGGAAGAAAAGAGAAGGGCGAGTTGCTCGAGTGGAATAAACTCGCGGCAAACATTGTGGCCCTCCTGATGCCGCCGAGCTTTGGGTGAAACAATGTTTAAGGGTTTACATCAAAGAGTTCGAAGCGTCGCGTGTGCCATTCTCCAAAAAAATCTTTCCATTTCGGGAGCGAATATCGGTCCAGTGCGACGCAACATTTTATTCTCTTTTCCTGGCGCTATTTCGGTCCATTCGTGTGGGAGCCTGGAGAGTTCTGGAAACCGGAGGTTGTGGCAAGCATCAAGTTCGAACTACCGGGAGCAGCTTGTGGAACGAAAAATTTTAATCTAACGATTTTCTGGGCTCTCGATCGTCTCGATCGTTGGAGGAAACGACGACGCAACAATCTCGAGGATTCTGCAGCCACGCAGAAGGCCCGGATCACAGTCAGGGGTCGAGGCGATTAACAAATCGACCTCGCAGCATAAATCCCGACGATTTTCGAGGAGCGAAGTGGGGCGAATCGAACTCTGGGACGCTCCGGAGTCAGTGGATCGGGGAACGTGACCGGAGAAAATAAAAATGAAGAAAATTCGTTGATGAAATAAATGCAGCCGTTATAACGTGAAGATTAACGGATTTTTCGAGATAAATGGCCGAGAAGCTTCGAGCACATTGCAGATAATGAAACATTAAGCCAATCTCGTTGGGAATGACGCAGTAATATTTAATAATTGCATCCTGCATAATGATCGATGACGAAGGAGGCACCAGGCGAGGGGAAAAACTATGGAAGCTTCTCATTGGTCCAGGATCCATCAATGACCTTGTACAATCCACTTGTTCATTGCGGAGGCTGATTCGATAAAGAAAATGGCTGGCGGAATTCCAATGGTCGGATTATCGATTGGAGCCTGAACGAGGGGGGTCCGCGCGCGTACACACTGGGGAGTGATTTAGCGTTCCACACGGGGACGCCAAGGGTTGGTGGTATTAAAGTTTGATGGCCTACGAGGGGGCGCATGATGCTTAGAGAAAGAGCAAGCGAGAGAGAGAGAGCTGCGAAGGCTTTAGCGAAATGCTCGGGAACTGGAACATCACGAGTGTTTCGAAGGGAGACTGGTTGGCTCGTTTATACGGAAAGCGAGAGGACTCGGAGGCTTTGCTCGAGATGAATGCGTCTGTGCAACTGCGTGGCAAAGCTCCCAGGGTTTTCTTATTTCGAGCACGAATAACGACGGCCATTAGCATTTCGCAGGGACTTTTTTGTGTTTCGTTGTGCGCGGCACGAGTCAGTTAAAAGTTTGTGCGTTTCATAACGCCCGTTATTCTCATCCAACGGATTAGGAAGATGGTGGACAAGAGTCTGAGCTCCGGGGCATGATCTTGAGGGAATAAATAGACTGGACGTATTTTTCTCGACTCAGCAAACTTTTCCGGGGGTTAGAAATCGTGGGATCGCGAATCGATGATGCGCAAAGGTTGCCACGATCATTTTTCCTTGCGCGTATCTTCGGAAATGGTTCGTAACAGTGAACCCGGTCCGGTTGGCTGGAATCGCGAGTCTTGGTTGTTGTCAGTTGCGCATGGGAAACGCCAGAAGGGGAAATCAATGCGAGAACAAGAAAAAGAGAGCGAGGCGTCGTAGTTCCTGATGAGAACTCGTCGTCATCGTCGATTGGTCGTCCCCGACAATGGCGATCGATGTTTTTGTTCATGTTGGTGGAGAATCGAGAAAGACAAGGAGGGCAATGAGTGTTGACCGTTAAAAGGACTGGATGCCGCATTTTGCTGGGTATAACTCGATACATAGAAAGCAGCGGGTGAGGAGAGAGAACCGCGGGAACGTGGTGGATTGCGTAGCGGAGCTTGCCGCTCGCTTCCGTCCCGGAATCGCCGAGAAGCCTTTGAATTTCGAATGAACAAAGGATCCTCGAGTGTGTTCACTAAGGGAAAGACTTCCCACTTCCCTGGGCCAACAGCAGCAGCAGGAGCAGGAGGCCCGACCCAGTGTGGGACAAGCAAGAAGCGTTTTCAGGGTTCGCACGATGAGGACGATGCCAAAAAACGAAAAACGAATAAAAAAACAAGAAAAAACTGAGAAAAGGAGGGAGAGGAAGCAACGATGATTTTTGCGAGGTCCTGAAAGTCGTGGCCAACGAAAAAATGACCGCAATAATGCCCAGGATCGCCACTCGCTATTATTTACCCGCCCCCCCCCCCCCCCCCTCCTCTCTCTCTCCATCAGCCTTCTGCGTCTCTCTCGTCTCCGCTTCATCGAGCACCCTTTACGAAATACCACGAGCAATTTAGCCTGCGAACCAAAACTTTTTATTTCCGAGGAAACTCGGGCTGGTTTACTTGAATCCGACAAACTCTTCTGCTCGATAAAGGATTTTTATTGCTCCAGGATTTATCCAAAATTTATTGAAAAAAAAAAATCTCTCAAGCTTCATGCAAAATTTCACGAGATAGGGGCGAATCGTAAATCCGCGTGTGGAGCGGTCCTCGGGTTACGAAATTCCAACGAATTGCGTGGGGCACAGATTTGTATAAGACGAGCATCAAGGATACGGGACGAGACCAAAAAGCAAGTGTCGCTAATGAATCTCCAGGCTTTTCGACTCGCGTTTAACAGATGCCCACGTAAAATCTATTCGCGACTGGTACAATGAGATTCAAGAGATTTGTCATTGCGACACCCGAGCGATAGACAATGCTCCATCGAGAATGATTAATAGAAAAATAAGTAAACGTGTCGAGCTCGTGCACTCGCGACTGATAAACGTGGGACGACGTGGACGACAGGAATATTAAACCGAAAGATTGAGCGAGGAACATTCGAACGTTTCTCGCCACGTTCGGGCGAAGAAATAACGAGAAAAAAATGAGCGAAAGTGAATTTGATGACGAAATAAAAATCGTCGTCGTCTTTTCTTGACTCGTAACGATAAAAAAAAAACTTGACGTCTCGATTTATTTTTTAACATCGATTAAAAATCGATAATCGAGACGTTTGCGATTTCAAGCCGAGGAGACGAATAAACGGAATTTGGAGCGATATGAATGATCGAACGATCCGACTGAGCCGATGAGACAGTCTCATATTCACGTAAACACAGGACAAGCGTCGCGTCTCGTGTAAGCGCCTCGAGTAAATAGGCAAATGGAAAACAAGACGGTAGTGCAGACGCAACAGAGCACAATAATCATCGTGTGGTTGCTGAGATCCTCGTGAGACCCTGAGCCAACGGTTTCGATATGAAAAGGCAATGCGAGTTGCAGGAAAATTATGGAAACGTCAAAAAAACGTCGATCTAATGGTTCTGGGACTATATTTGGACAAATTAACGTCCATGGGAGGAACTTTTGAAAAATCGTCACAGATCCAGGTTCGAATCTCGTTTTTTTCATAATTTATCGATTAATTTATTTTTAAACACCTTTCCAAATTAAAAATGCTCAAAAATAAAAATCGTTCTAATCCCCGAGATCGTTTCAAGGGCGTCCGACGATTTTTACAAGGTATTCGTCTTTTTATCATTCCATATGATTCTTTTTGCGACTCTGAAGCTTTTGCAACGTTGAGATTCAACGAAAAATAATTTTTCTATCAATTTTTTATTAAATTTTGAAAATGATGCCAATTTTTGAACATTTTCTCAAATGAACTATTCCTTGGAAAAAAAAAGGTCCGTTTGACGATATTTGTAGTCTTTGGCCTTTTATCATTCTATATGATTTTTTTTTGTGACTCTGATGCTTTTGCAACGTTGAGATTCAGCAAAAAATATTTTTTCTATTAATTTTTTTATAAAATTTTAAATAATCATGGAAATTTTTCTTGCTTGACGAATTTTTTTGGGTCTCGAGAGGATCGTTTTATTCCCCAGAACAAATATTGAATAATAATAACGAGCTGAAAAAAAAAAAAACAGGATTCCGTTGCATTCCAACGATGCAAACTTCAACACGTTTTTTTTCTTCAATTCATCGGAAATCAGATGGGTTTCATATTCAATGGAGGACGAACGTATCGTGTCAATAAAGTCAAGTGCGTATTACGCATGCATAAGAATATTTTGCGCGCAAGGTCCTCGTTAGCGAGGCCTGACTCATACGTGAGAAGAAAGAGGCAGAGAAAGAAAAGCATCGTTGGTGGCATTGGATATTTACAAACTTTTGGTCGAGCAGACTGGAAAGAAAAAAAAATGTATTCCGAATTGAACACGTTCTTTGGTTAAGGTCGTTGGCTCGAAAAATTCTCCGAGTCCATGCCCACACAAAAACGATTTAGCTATGAGAAGAATGTCGAAAGTTGGTGCGATCCTGAGAGGTGTTTGGGAAAAAGGTACGAAATATTATTTCTAGGGAGGAAGAATTTAATGAAATTATTACGAGACAAAATGAAGCTCTTCGTCATCCAGAAAGTTTGGTCCTTGATTCCCAAATCATTGAAACCCATCAGCCTCGATTTTCAGGAAGAAAATGCCCGATCGATCGACGCTGGGAAAAAAATTGAACGTCAGTTTGTTTTCTCGTGTTTTTTCATGTTAACAAGTCCAGGGGTTCTGGCAGGAAACACTAAACGATTCTGCGTTTGATTATGGAGTCGAAAGGTTAACGTACGAAAGTTGATGAAACGATTGGATGAAATTGGATTATTTTATGGGCAGAAACGTGGCGAGTGTGAAAATTCAATGTTATTTTCATGTCGAGTTAATTTTCTGGAATTTTATAACTTCGAGCTTTCCTACCGGGGCGAGAGGGAGGGGGAGGGAGGGGGGGGGGGCAGGGGAGTCTGTTAAGACATATTGGCAGATGAAGAAGCCTCTGGTTTCATAGCAATTTGCAGTCGCCCGCGGAAAGCATCTGCCGATTTCTCGAGCTCGATCGATTTTTTTCGATTCGTTTAACTCGATTTTCTTATCTAACTTTTTTTTTGTTTTTGTTTTTTTCGGACTCGCATTCTCGACGGACAACAAACTGGAATATTGACTGGACATAAGAGACGCGGAGAACAGGTGAAACGAAATAATAATGTTAGCGATGCAGCTCGTAAAAGTTTAGCGAGTGAAAAAACGTCGTGGGACATTTTACGAGCTGCAAACAAATTATCCTTTTATTTTTCTCGCTCTTCCCTTTGCCTCCTTCTTTCTCAATCTTTTTCCAGACCGTGTCAAGAAGATTTTTTATTATTTTTGTTTGTTTGTTTTTTGGAGTAATAATACGTCGCAGAAACGAGTCTCACGACGAAATGTCCGGAGACAATAGTTTGGAGATTAAGTTACGCGCTTGACCTGACCGAATTTTCAAAGGGTTGAAAATAAGACGATCCCGAAAACGGGGGCGAGAGCGAGGGCCTCGATGCTGGTCCACGTCACTATTGTCGGGGTCGGGGGCTTTGTTTTTATTCGTTTTGTTTCAAAATTCAAAATTTAATCAAACAAAATTGAATGAAATAAATTTAAAAAAAGTTCAACTTGATAAAAAAAGTATTCGCACGCAAAAGTAATGAAATTTTCGGGTTTTATAAAATTTCGACCAATTTTTATTCAACTCCGTATAAAAGTAAACTTTTGAGGAGCGTGGAGGGCCAAGAAAACGCTGGAAATTATCGCGTGATACCTGCGAATGATTCTCCGAATAATCCGACTCGAGAAAATCATTTGATTCGCTTCGAATCGATCGATTTCGATGCTGTAGGCCGCGGGGATCTGTGGGAAAGGATTTAAATGACGGGACCTCCGGGAGCCGAAGATTCTTCAAGCTCAAGAGTCCTTGGTCTCTTCTGCCTCTTGTTCTGCTGGGGGAAACTGCTTGACGAAAAGATAGCCTGTGCTTAAGATTGAAGACGAGCTGAAAAGGAGGGTCTCGAGATATATCCGGTACTCGGGGGCCACCCACTTTGATAATTAGACCAGATATCTACACGTTTTTTCACTTTGCATTTCATTTATCCGGCTTTTCGAAGCTCCTTGTTAATTGCCTCGACCGTAAATTACGTGGCAAGAATAATTATAGCCAAAAAGTGTGATTCACATAATTTTTTTTATAGTGAAAAAAAAATGCAGCGAGGAAAAAAACAAGTTTATTGACAATTCGGAATTGCAATTAAAATCAATTTGCACTATTCTGTTAATTAAAAATCCAAAAATTCTGTCAACGTGGCCAAAACAAAAATCCACGAGTGGTAAATTTACGGTGAATCACAAAAATCTGTTGGGATCGCCACATTTTTCATTCAACTCTCCAGTCAATTTATCTCCGAACCAAGAATTTCCAAAAAAAAAACGACGATTTTCACTCCGGACGGTCTCGTCGTTATCTCGAACGACCCCCGTAATATCCCAGGTCCCAGAAGGGACCCCCTGAAAAGGGATATCGTTCGATCTCTTCGACGAACAATCGGTCCAGACACGGAGTACTCGACTAATGAATTACTTTTATTAAGATTAACGATGTGTAGTTGGTTGAGAGAAAAAACCAAAACATTTAAGGGGGTATTACCATCTGGAAACTTAAAAAATTTGATTTTTTTTGTTTATTTTCTGGTGATTTTAGATTTTGAAAAAGCGTCTCTGAAATATTGAGGAAAAAAAAAGATTTCTCGAACAATGAGATCGATACGAAAGTTTTTCCCGTACTTAGAGCCACGTGGGGGTAATTAGGGTCACGGTGCTTCAGGGGAAGGGGGTTGGCCGAACAGCTGCTGCCCTAGATTCGCCATCGCAACTTTGCGCAACGATATTTATTCATTTTTTAAAAATTAGGAACAAATTTCATAATTTTTTTTTAATTTTAATTTTTTTTTCTAATTTATTGATTTTTTTTAAGATTCGAAGGAACGGTCGATCGTTGTGCAACGATTTGGGGAAAATTGATTGGCCGGGATTTGTAGAAACGAGTGAAAAGTTTGAGCTGGAAAAAGGAGATTATGACGAAACGTCAAGTTGCGCGAACACGCGGAGTTGGGGTGCGAAGGGAATTGCGATGTCCCGAGCCTCCCTGGAGATTGGTCGGATCGCGTGTAACAAGCCGAGTTGCTTCTGGTTGGCTCGTCCACTCGGTGTGTAACGAGCAAACAGGACAATTAGCGTGCCAGTCTCTGTACATATCACGAGTATATTCCTTAACGGAATAAATCTCGTTTTCGAGGCAACATTTTCGCGAATAAATGCCTAGAGCTTGAGATTCTCGTTGACTAATGGTTTATCGACTTTTTTGGCATTAATTTATCTTTTTCCATTCCACTTTCTTTACCGAGGATTCAAGTGATCATTAGGCAGCAGAAATACATTCCGAGGCTGAAAAAACTCGAAGTAGTTGCTGAGGAGACTGAAAAAATTTGGCAAGCAACCATAACGATTGGGAATGATCGTTCGCTTGGAATTGCAGCATCTGGCAGTGAGCCTGGCCCGCAAATGTGTTCGATTTTCGATCAGCGCAATCGAGTGTGGCATCTCACTTCCGGAAGTATCTTTTTTTAGGGTATTCCATACACAGGGCGATATGAATGGTCGTGTGCCTAAGCTGTGCGGGGGGGAGAAGCAGCCGACGAGTGCGGAGGATCGAAAGAGCAATGTGGGAGGCAGCGCAGGGAATTTACAACAACAACAAAAAAGAGAAACTTCCGGTAAGTGAAGCGCTATCGATTCTCTGGCCACGACAGATGGTTGTCGTTCCATCAATTTTTTCCCGCCTCCTTTAAAGCCTTTTGAAAAAACACTCGATCGTTTTTGCTACATTGAAGGAGCGAACGTGCAATCATTTTTGTATGAAGAATGCTTTGGAGAGGGAAACGCGATGTTCGCTGCATCGAACATGCTCCGTTACATTTTTTGCATGGATGAAATTGCAAAAATCGGGGACAACTGTTTTTTCTCGATGTATCCGGCACGCGCTGCTGTTTTGGTCCTCGGGGCAGGAGCAGACACTGGCCAAAGGGTCAAGCCAAGTGTGCGGAGGGAGAGGAATAAATTTCAAACACGTGGTCACTTTCCATATCCTGAGAGTCTCGAAAGTGTGTGTGTGTGTGTGTTTTTTTTCCTAATTTCGGAAGAAAAATTTCTCTCGGACGTGAAGCACCTGCCGCTTCGCTTCATCGTCGAAATGTTCAGAAGGCAAAATGATGATTTTCCATTTTGTTGATGCTGTGAAAATTGAGTTGGTGGGTTGAAAAGGAAAGAGCAGAAAAACAAAAGACTCGGAAGTGGCGTAACGCGATGCTTCGCTGGCTTTTTTCTCTCGCGGCTCATCGTTCGCTCCTTTCAAATGATTTTTCTTTCGTCTGTGTATGTCGTGAACGGTGCAAGTTGCAACGGCGCGCGCGCGCGCGCGCGCGCGTTCGAGCTAATGCCGCTGCACCGAGACGAAACGAATGAGTTTCTCGTCAATCATCGTTTCGGTAAGTTTCTCCGGTGCAGATCAAAGGAGCGAAAACGATTATTCGTTTCATCCTCAATGAGACGTTTGTATATGTTCAGGAAAAGAAAAAGGAGGAGGAGGAGAGCGAAACGAATATTGCATGTTGGCTTGGTGGGTGGCGCTCCATGAAAAAGGACACGAAATTACCAAACGGGTCCATTAGGACGCTCGCCAAAAACGGAAGACCCACGAGAACATTTTCTTTCCCTCACTAAATAAAGCTCCCCCTCGATTTTTACAAAAATAAAAAGTTACTCAAGGTCTTGGTTTTTTGGAAGAAAAACTTCGAAATTTTTCGTCCAATTGTGCTCGGAAAAATTTGATAAAAGTCAACAGAAAAAAATTGATCATTTTTTTCGAAAATAAACTCGTTTTTTTGGCATTCATTTTTTTTTTTCGATTCTCCAGATTGAAAATTTCATACCGAAGTTCGCATCGTTGCAAAAAAACGAAAAATATTTTTTTTATTTATTATTTAAAAAACGTCTTTAAAAAAAAAATTATTAAAAAAACGAGTTTTTTTTTAATTCATTATTTTGACAATTGAGGTACTTTTTACTTTTTTTTTTTCAAAATTTGGTTTCTGAATGGCAAAGAAGGCTGTGCTACGATTTTTAACAAATTTTGTACGAAAATTTGGCGCTCTGCTTAAAAAAATAATGACTTCTCGTTGCATTTCAACGATGCGAACTCCAACATCGTATTGAGAATCATCGGATTTGTGGTAAATTTTGTAGTTCGAAAAAAAAACGAAGAAAATTTTTTTTTTCTTTTTTTTTGAGATTTTATGATTTATGGCGAATCGTTAAAAATAAATGGAAGGCACTCGATGGTGGATGCGAATCTATGGAACATTTAGGCCGAGCAAATGTTTCGAGTGTTTGCAATTTTTGTTGAGGCATGGATTTATGATTGATCGAGTCAAGAGGGAGGATATTTAGTTCGAGTGCGCGACGAGAAAGTAAAGAACGAGAGAGAGAGAGAGAGGAGAAAAATAAAAATAAACAAGCTGAAGCCTCGAATTGGCAAAGCTCGCGAAATCTCACGAGTCGATAGATCGCGCAATGTTTTGGGAATTATGACAGGCTCTAAAGATAGTTTTGCGGTTCGGAATTTCTTGAGCACCCAGTGTGGCTATGTAAATAAGCCGAAAAAAAAATCCCAAAGAAAAGTCACAAAAGCACGCGAGTGTTTGAGCCGAAAATCGAAATTACAACGCGCTGAAAAAATTATTACGTTAAGTGGTTAATGGCACGAAACGGAAGTGAAAAAATAAGCTTCTGCGTGTTCGTTCGGAAAGATCTTGGATGCTCGCTCCTCGCTGCACGATTTTGCTCGATTATTTAAAAAACTGAGAGCGCGGAAAACGTGAAAAGGGATAAAAAAACATTTTAACGACGTTGTACTGGATAAATAAACATTTCGCGGCAAGTTTGCCGGAAAATCTGCCGCGACGAAAGCTCCAAAACGTTTTTACAGGCCTCTCTCTCTCTCTCTCTCTTCCAACACCTCTCATTCCCTTTACAAAGTGTCGGTCGGTATAAAAAGGAGAAAGAAGAGAAGATGGTTCCGGGAGATTAGAAAAATGTCGGAGCGAGAGTCTCGGCGAGCGTGGAGAGGCGCCGGGTACTTTGATCTCGCGAGGAGATCTCCCGACCGGAAGTTCACGGGAGAGCAATTGCGATAACGATCTTTCCGAACGGGAGATAAAGTGGGAAAGGCGAAGAAAATAAAAAGCTGAAGAAATGGAAGGAAAAAAATGCGTTTGCATGGAGAAAACGCGAGGAAAAGGGAACGAAATCTCAACGAGAAGTCATTAGCGTCGACGAGTCTTGCACACACGCGCCTCTTTTTATTTTCCGTCAGCCTAAAAATAATGCCGAGTGTTTTTCGAGTCAGTGGGAAGGTTTTTTTTTTTAAATGGAGCGCATTGCAGTAAAAACTTGGGGTCCATAATGACTTTGAAAATTTTTCAATTATGTCCTCGAACGTGGAGGCTGCTGTGGAAAGGAAAATCACGTGAAAGTCCGAGAATCAGCAGCATCCAGTTTCCCATCCAATTAAGCCAATAAATATCGAACGGGTGACAATTTATTTGTACGACCATTGTAGGATCGCTGAATATCTATCGTTGTTTGCGTAACCATCCGATTAAGGATGTCCAAGGAGACGGACTTGTCCTAGTTGCAAATCTATTTTTTACGCCTCGGGATGACGGAAAAAGGCAAAGAGGACATTGGTGTGTCGGACGTGGGAGAAAAAAGAACAGTGAATAAAAAACACACACACACACACAAACGAGGACGGAAAGGAAAAGGTTCGCACAAGTGCGCGTAATAATAATTGCGAACGATAATTAATTCGTTTGGCGATGAGAATCCACTTGATGTTATCAAGATATGAGGATTGACTAAATGCTTGAGGAAATTGCCACTCGTCACGTTATTCTCACCTTATTCGCGAGACGAGCCAACATCGAGAGAACAGTACAAAATTTACCGTTAGAGACTCAGCAATTTTCATTGCAATTCGAAAATTTCTCGAAAATACAGAAAAATTTGAAAAACTTATTTTATCTTTGAGCATAAATTTTCAATCGAAAAAAAAACTCTTATTTTTTCACTTTTTTAAAAATTTATTTGTTTTGTTCTTTTTTTTTTTTTTTTTTTTTTTTTTTTTTTTTTTTTTTTTTTTTTTTTATTTTTTTTTTTTTTTTTTTTTTATTTTTTTTTTTTATTTTAATTGTGTTTATTATTATATTTTTTTATTTTTTTTCAATATTCTCGAGGTTCGTGATTCCATAAACGATACGAATGTCTGTATGCATGCGCCTGTGTGTGTGGGTGTGTTGGGAAATAATTTAAATAATAAATATGCAGAAGGATGTAATTATGAATTTTACTTATCATGGCGGTGATTAGAATCGGCGAATTAAATTGAGAGTTAAACTGAAATTACGAGAATCTCTTTATCTGGCTAATCCTTGGCTTCCTCTTAAATCTTATTTGTCTATAATCTGTTCTACCGTGAAAAATCCGTCGGTCCCGTTTAGCGCGGTATTTACAATGATCCGGAGATAAATCTCTGGCTCCTCTCCACGAGATATTTTCATGGGTGTGCGAGAAACCGACTGGGGAAATTTAAATAGCCTTGATAACCGTGGCTGGTGGCCAGTCCCGAAAAAATATGAAGACGGAGGAGAGAAAAGTGAGAAATGATCGGTGATTAATTGATCGATTACATTATTTTAATTTGATGGAAAAAAAAATGAGAGAATAAACACTTGGCACACAATTGGCTGATTGGCAAAAGATCGACGATAATATTTAGAGGAAATGGAATTCCGTAGAAAGGAATGTGAAAACTATATGAGTTGGTTCAATCTCCGGAATGACTAACGAGTTTTTCTCCAGAGTTGATGGAAAAAAATAGAGAAGAAAAAGAGAAGGAACGAAATTTAGTAAGAAATGATCCGGAGGCGAACGCTTAAGGAGATTCCTGCTGAGAACTCCGAGGTGTGATTCCGAACGCGTGCCGAACGCCCGCTAATAATCTCGGCTATCTTTTTCCTCGATCTTCGTTTTAATGAAGCGATGAGAATTTTTTTTTGTATTTTTTTTTGTATTTTTTTTTTTTTTTTTTTTCAGTTTCTCAACCGCGTTTCCTTCTCAGGCTCTTTCTAAATCAGTCGCCGACGGAATTTCCAAGTTTTCGCTGGCCCATCGTGCGTCTCTGAGTTTATTCAACGGTGAAGAGCACGAAAAGCCGTGCCTTCGAGGAGGTCGATCGAACTCGAATAATCGAAAGTCCGCGAGACGTGCTCGAGATTGCGTATTCGCAATCCGGCGAATTTCGTTTCTTTCACTTTCAAGAAGAACCTCGAGAGAAGTGACGACTAATATAGGACTCTCGTTCTTTTTCTTGGCTCATCGATTAGGAATTTCTGGATCGAGAAGCAAAGAAATGAGAAAGAGAGAGAGAGAGAGAGCGCGCGGAGGCTCCAAGACGAAAGAGGCGTTGTGTAAGCAAGTGTCAAGATTGTTGGCCTGCTGCGGGCCCCTCGGGGCAACCAAAAGACTGCGAGAAATTTCCCCAACAAAAAAGATTCTCCGTTCGCTCGCATCTTATATTTTTTGACCATGTTCCAAGATAACGAATCACGTCGCCTCATCAATTAATTGAGTAATAAATAAAATGTGCACAAAAAAAAAAAATACCTTGAAATTTCATTTTTGATCGAAAACTTTTCTCATAAAATGAAAAAAACCACCGACTCGTCCCTTTCCCGACTATCATTTTTCCTCGCACTCGAAAATTCAATCCCTGTCAATTTTTTTTTCGCAAAAGGACGAACAAATTCCTCTCGCGATCTCTACCGCGTCCAACCAGACAATATTCCGCTGGGCCTCGACGCCAGCTCGTTTCCGGCTAACAGTTTTATCACGACACACGCGATACGCGTGTTACCTGCTCGTTCTGTGCTACGCCATGGGGAGGAGGCGACCCGATACGAAGTTGAATATGAAACTCTGCAGGTGTAACGAGACTTGTGTCTCGACAAAAGTAATCTCGACCGAAATCTTCACGAATATTATTTTAAAAAAATAAAACAATAAAAAATTGAAAAATCAAATTCCATGCATCGAAAAATTGAATGAAAATTCAAATTTCAATAAAAATTCGCGTCCGCAACTTTGATATTGATATAAAAACTGAGAATGGAATTTTGAGGAAAAAAAATGATAAATTTGGGCACAAATGAGAAAAGAAAAAAAAAATTGAAAAAATTGACGAGACAAGATTTGAAGGAATCGTTATACCGGAAGTGTCCGAATATTCTCACGATCGTGCTTAACGACACAAGGAAGACGTGTTTGTAGATACAGATATAAACATACATATGATATTCCGATCATGAGTGACTCACGTATGACGAGGGACCGAGAGATAGAAACGAGAGTGAGAAAGGCCTTGAGGTATTAGCAGATTATTAATGCGAATTGTCGAGCGTCACTGATTCGAGATTTGTGGGATGTGAAAAAAAGGAAAAAGAACGAAATGATGCAGCAAACTTGGGAATTGAGGTGACTGTGTTATAATTATAAAAATCGTGAGAAATGAACACGAATCTTTTTTGAGAAGTAACGAAAGGCAAAAATTTCATCGTCTCAATGAAAAATTGCAAGAAATGTCAAAACGAAATAAAAACGAATCAACCAACATTAAATGAAAAGTTAAATAAAAGTTATAGAAAATTTTCAACAACTCGTGTCCGAAACTTCGTATTCGAAGATTTTTTCAAAATTGATTAATTAGGAAAATGAATTTCTATTTATTGATTTTCAATTGACTCAGCAAAAGTTGCCCATGTGAAATTTTTTTTTTTTCTTTTTTTTATCAAGTGATTCGTGTACGATGAAGTTTTCCACGAAAAAGTGTAGAGTTAAGGAGCGAAAGAGATTATGGAGCTTAAGCTTCAAAAAATTGGAGTAAGCGTATTAAAGAAAATCCTGGAGATCTGTATGCGGAGAGATTTCAGCAAATGAAGTGTAAAATTTACCAGGAATCCACATACTACGACGCACGGGCATCGGAATAATAGAAGAGCTGGAATGTCCGAGCGGGGATTCATGAATGAAAACGCACAACGAGAAATTACGCCGCGCAGGATTACGTTGCACTCTCGTTTATTTGTTGGGCTCATACCGAGGAAGTGTTTGTCAATTTTCATTTCATTGTCGCGCGCGAGAGCCTCGAGACAAACGTCAACGCAGCAAGAATTTTCCAGACAATCGAATTTCCCAATTCTATGAGGAGGCAGAGCTGAAAGTTGTAAAAGAGACGAAGACGTAACGCGGCGAGGATTCGGGAGGCAACGAAATGAGAGTTACGCCCTTTTGTCACTGACACTTTTTAGTGTCTGAGGCTGGATGCACCTTAAGAGATACTTTGTAGTTTGTAGTGGTCGTTGCTGTTCGTCGTCCCGACCTTATCTCGATCGGAGGGCGAAGAGAGGGGGGGGGGGAGCTCTTTACAAATTCGTCGGGGGTTCCTTACGCACGGGTATTTCAGACCCGAGAGTCTCTGTCGCCGTTTCCTCGGTCACTACAGGGCAGGTAGTGTAACAAGCTCCGCGGGATGCATTTTCCTGCTCGTGGTCCTTCGGGAAGGAGCACGAGAGAGAGAAAGAGAGGGGGGGGGGGAGCAAACGCCGGAAAAACTTGGCAAAGGTTATTTTCAAGGTTCGGTCGTTGAGGTGGAGTCCAGCAGCGTCAATCGGTGTGTGTACACTTTTTTTAAACTTTTTTTCAAGAAGAAAGTGCGACCGACAAAATTTCCGGAATTCTGACTGTCCTTTGACCTTTTGCAGGTTTAAAAAACACGCTCAGTTCCGTCGTTGAATGCCAAACGATCGGCGACGAAGAAATTGTTGAGGTCAAAATGACCCAGTGTGTACTCGAAGGGTATAATAATTAATTTTCATTATAAATTCGATGCCGGTACGAGATGCAAATTTTTTAATGTTATTTTCGATCGTAATGGAAGCAGAAAAATTGAGCTCGATGAGATCGCTCGTGGATACGAAAAAATGGCGATTTATGGGGTCAGGAATGGACGCGATATTATGGAGAAGTTTGTTACGGCATTGAAGGGAAAATTATAGGATCGTCGTGTATATTTATATCCACAAGAAATCCGAGTCGTCCATTATCGTGATTAATACTTTTTCTCATTATTCTCAAAGATTCTCCCGATTCGTTCGCTCCCGCGAATATGTTCGCGAACTTTATCGCGGCATTGTTTTTATTTGACGAGTGAAAATACGTAGAGATAGTTCCGGGAGGTTTTTCTTATCGGGGCTGGCTCAGCCAGCTTCGATTTAACGACACTAGAGAATTCCTGCACTCACGCAAGACTCCAAAACGATTTCGTACACTCCGGAGCTTCCCTCCGAACCTTTTTGTATTTTTTAAACATTTTTATTCGTCGATATTCGTTTTATTAATTTGCTGCTGTTTGATCAATCGCGGAAACTACGGAAACGACCCGAATTACATTTTTCTGTACGATTTCGGAGTTCGCATCTTTTTTTTCAAGCAGAACGCGAAATTTTCGGAAAGTATTTGACGAAAATCGTAGCGAAGCCTTTTCCGGGGTCGAAAACCGAATTTACTAGAAAAAAATGGCAAGAAGTGAATTAATTATCGAAGTAATAAATGAAAATATTATTTTCGTTGCATTTTTCCAATTATTTTTAGTCACGTTTCGTATCAGAAGGAAAATTCACTTCGAACTGTGTCAAATGACGTTCGAATAGGGACTGATTCAAATTTGAGAAAAAAGTCCGGAGTCGTTGTCGAAAAATTCGAAATTTTGAATATTTTATGATTTTTTTCCTTCATAATTGAAAGTTTTATTGAATAAAAAGAAATTCTTCTGATCGAGATCTCGAAAAAGCGGAGCGAAGCTATTCGTTGCGAACTCGTAAATTCCGCGAAGTCGAGATTGAAAAAAAAAATCAGGAAAGAACGTCCCTCTGCAAAGAGAAATCCTCAAAATTCACTGAATTCGGTTCGAGGTCCCATTGAGCATCGATACCTCGGCGAATATGAATTTTCTTGTAAGTTGCGTGAGGATTTTTGATTCAATGATAATCGAGGGAAACGATCATTTGAGCAATAATAAAGACAATGGCTTGGGGTTCGAAAGCAAAATATGCGTGTGGAGAGACGACGGCGAATCTTTAATAATCCTACGTAATCATATGGTCGAGGCGAGTCTGCGTTGCGAAGGTAATTTTTCGTAGAAATAAATCGTCGAGGTAATTCGATGCTTGAAAGAAGAAAAATGAAGGAAAAAAGTCGAAGAAATAAAATAAACGAAAAAATGTCAACGTAAGTATCTCTCGGAACAAACTTTCTCGTTGTATTGTGTCAAAAATACACGCCCTACGACCTTCGAAGTTCGAGAACGAATGGTAAACAGTGAGGGAGTCGAAACAAAAACGAAACGTTGAAAAAATCACTTACCTTGGCAGTCGGTGCTTGCGGCGATGAAAGCGACGATGAGAAAGATCCACTTGATCATTTTAATCGATTGACACGTCTCCATTGTCTCAAAAACCACTTGATAAAAAAAAGAAAAAACAAAACACACTTTTCTCCTGGGATGCCGTAATGAAAAGAATCGATTCGTTGGGAGCACTTAAAAAAAGTAACAAAAAAAACAAACGTTTGACACGAGAGTCAAAATAAAGTTCGTATGTTTATTTTCGCGTTACGAGGCTCGGGTTGCTTCTCGTGCCCGTGCTCACCGACCACGTGGGAGCGACTGTGCTCGCGAAGACTTAACTGTCCTGTTAGCCACTGCTGCGCTCTTCGCGATTCCCCGGCGTGTCATGAAAAATAAAATGCGTCGAAGCGCACAAGACGGAAAGAGGCTTGGCACGATTGGACGAACGAAGCGCGGAACAAGCGGCAGGAGAAGGGGGTAAGCAACCCTTGTTTTAGCGCCTCTTACGTGGTGCCCTCTTGGCCACTTCACTTTTTTAAAAGCTCGCCACCAGGCGCCACTGAACCCGTAAGCGTGTCGAGGCACAGTTTAAAGATTCCTTCCGCTTAAAAACCAATTTCGCCGCATTCCTTTTTTATTTTCTTGCTATTTCGTGAATGAGCGAAAATTGCTTTGGAAAATGTTTTTATTCTCCTGTCGAGGGCGAAAGAAAATCCCCAGGTGACAAGGATTCGACGAGGTGTTTGAATTTATTCGCAAACTAGTTCGGTGACTCGAATTGGATTCTTTTTTGTTTTTACGTAATTCGAGTGTTTCTTCGAATGGAGAACTAAATATTTGTTTAGGCGTTGATTGTTGCTATTATTTCGACTATTGATAATCAACAAACGACCTTGAATTTTCTTTTCATCAGAGAAATTTGTTCGAAAATAAAGAATTTGTTAATTTTCTTGTAAAATAGTTCGAGGAATTATTTTGCGAGTGAAAAACCTCTCGGAACTCCTCACGCATCGACGTCCCACGAGGGAATGCCGATTACTGAATGAAACTTTTGCCTCTGTTCCTTTTTACCCCCTCCCTACGCACTATGCCTCGCTATGCTCCATAATCTATATACATACAGGTAGTCTCTTCTCTTATGGGCCAGGGACGCAGAGGCAAGAGGGAATCGCTCAACTACATCGTCGCCCGAACCAAAGCCGCCGTATAGTAGCGTACAATCCGCCTCTCCTGACGAATCTGAACCGCAGCTCACGCCGTTCACGACGTATACGCATACTCGTGCTATTCGCGTTGCGGCGGTTACCGACTGTCGGCATAAGAATTCGCGGTCAACGACGATCTGCAAGTCCGGCTATGAATCTGTGGCGTCGGCCGAGTCGCCGAGTACCGTGCCATAGCTTTGCGCCTCTGCCGCTAGGAAAAGCGCGCCGCTGCGTAGTTTTTTCGAGCGGTGCCGGTACAATCCAATGAAAAAACACATGGCGATATAAGTTGGTTATTCAAATTCGGTGAACCACGTTTATTGTTTCAATAATTCCATAAAGTTACTTATATTTATAATACGATAAAAATTCGGTGTCAATCATGCCGAAAATGAGTCGGACAACGAAAAAAAAAGACGCTGATAATACTTCGCTATCAGAAATTGAGCATGAGAAGAATTCGAAAAGATGTGAACTCTCAATTTTCGGCGAGGAGGAAATTTCCCAGGAGGACGGTTGTTACATCTTGGCTCTTTGTGGGACTCACCAAGGGTGAGATTTTCCTTAATAATTACCAAAACCAATCAAACTCCTAAAACTACGCGAGCAATCATCAGATTTTCCAAATTTTTCATGGATTTCTTTCAAAAAATACTATTCCAGCGAATCGGAGTTTAAAATCGCTGCAGCATCGTCCGATTCTACCAGCTCGATTTATTCAGTCGGAGAAAGTATAAACAAAATAAACGTCCTCAGTGGAAACGATTCACCAATTGTTGGAATCAAATTCAGTCCTGTTTCTCGAAATATTGTCTACACCGCCATGAGGGGCGGATTTATTACTGCCTGCGATCTGCGAGCCAAAGGAAAAGTTGTTGCTACGATAAGTGGTAAATATTTAAAAAATCTCAATAAGCATAAAAAGATGGTTTTTGAGCTGCTCGATTGCCACAAAATTCTTACAATCATTCGACGCCAAATTTATTACACAAAATCAAAGCGGCAACTGCAAAGAAACAAAAACATGACAAAAATCATTCATTTTTCCAATATTCACATTTTTCAGCTTTTTCATTCTAGAAATGCTGCCTGGGTCAATCTGACCCCAGGCAAATATGCATTTTCGTTTTTTCTTTTTTTTGTGAAATATCAAAATGCATTGTCAAAGGTGATAGAAAATTGTTTGGGTCAAAATGATCCAGTGTGTACTCGGAGGGGTAAATTTGACAATTTTCCATAACATATGGTCGTTTTGCCAGATTTCATTCCAGATGGCAAACGCAGACCTTTCTGTAGTTTTAATATTAGCAACGACGACAGGTTCGCCGTTGCCGGTAGCGAACACGTTGGCGGAGACGCTTTCATTTTGTTCTGGGATTTGCGATACAACAATGGGAGAATGAAAGAAAAATGCGATTTGCTCGGCGGCTATTGGCAGTCGCACATCGACGATGTCACTGCTCTTTCGTTTCATCCCACTAAACAGGATTACTTGGCCTCTGGCAGCACGGACGGCTTGATAAATGTTTTTGACTTGACACAAGATAGGGAAGAACGGGCTCTCAACTATTCTCTGAACACAGAATCATCCGTCGTAAGTTGCTGAGGCATTCAAAATTTTTCGTCATTTTTCGAGGAGAATTGGTCGGACGGAAATTAATTTTTTTTTAAATCCGTTTAAAGGACAGACTCGGCTGGTTGGATGATGGCAATGTCTGGTGCACGACCCACACTCATGAACTCCAACTTTGGGACTGTGAAGGTGCTGAACCTCATGGCAGGGTCGAGCGCGAAGCTCTTGAAACTTTTATGGTTCGTAGGGTAATAACAATTGTTTGAGTCTCGTTTGCAATACCTTTGGGTCTTTTTGACCCAGGTCGATACGTTCTCTTCGGGGAACGTCAAATTCGGCAGGGTCTGGGAGACCCACGGTAGTGATAACCGAAACTGGACAAACTCATTTCCTCCGGATTCCTGTTTTGAGAAATAACATTGCATTTTTTTGCAGAATTATGATTCGGATTCTTCGTACGTCGTCAAAATGCACGACAGCAGTGCATCCGGCCAGCCTTTCTTGTTGGCGGGCTCAACGAGTGCGAACAAGTGAGTAAATTCATAGAAAAAAATAACAAAATCGGAGCAGAAAGTCGTTGAATCGTGAAAAATTGATTTTTGTATTTTTTTCTGCGTCACAGCGAACTGAGCGGTTTGATTATCGGAGACGACACGTTAGAGACGTGTTACGATTTGCCGGGGAACAAGCAGCTCGTCCGCGACAGCTGGTACGACGAGAAGGTGAGAATTCAGCTAAAAACCCACGAGCCACTGAAATTCCCTACTCTAATACGTAATTCCATTTTCTCTCATTTTTTCCCTGGCTTTGCCCAACAGACCGGCATTTTGGTGACCGGAGGCGAGATGGGGATCCTGAACTTCTGGAGACAAAACGAAGCAGCGCGAGAGAGCAGCGTGTCAAAATCGCTGGCGAAATTGAGCGTGAAAAAACGAGATAAGCAATCGAGGCCAAAACCTTATTGAGTGTGAAATTCCACGTTTCCGAATGTAAGTGTAAAAAATGTGGGAGAATTTTTGTAAAATCTATAATATTAAGATTCGCAAATGTTGTTCTTGTATGGATATTTTTTGTGTACACGAGGCAGGAGTGAGAAAGATTAAAGAGAAAAGTCGTTGTGAATGAATCCAAGTCCGAAGTCGTATCATGCCTTTTTCATTTTATTACAATAACAGTTGTATGTACATTCATAATAAATAAGTATTATTTGTTGAGGTTGCTACTTATTCATCGATGAACGAAAGTGAACAGAGTAGCGATGATTGAGAAATAAAATGGAAAGAGGCGAAAAAGAGATGAAAATAAGGTTTTAGGACCGTGAGTCCAATCCCCAGTGAGTCTGGATTCTAAATCGAAGTAGAAAGAATAAAGAATATTGAGTAATTGTTAGAAAATATTTGGCGAACCGTTGGAGCACAGTTCCGTCTTTTTTCCTCTTTTCGCAGTCAGTTTCGACGTTTGCTCGTGAATAATCGATAGCCTTTTAGTAGTTCGTGAATAAATAACGAGGAAAAGTTTATAATTCGATGATCGCTTAGAAGAGAGTCGCGTAAAGTTTCATTATCGAGAGTTTCGTACTTTGTAATTCTAAGAGTTTATATGTTTTGTTGTCGCCATTTTTTGTTTGTCTCGTTTTAGTTTATACATGATTCAACAGATGATAAATATATAAAATTGCCCCATCGTAACACACCGCCAATTGTATATATTTATATGAACTTTTCCTTTGCAAAAGCGAAAGAAAAACAAAAAAGTTGTATAATTGGGCGGGCGTGGCATTTTCTGAAATCCATCACTGCCGGACAAAAGTGAATAATAATACGTAATAAGTCTTGTAATGTGATTAAGTCTTTGACGGAAATGCAATAGTTTTTAGTTGGTTGTTTTCGTACATTGAGAAGTTATTAATACAAACGTTCGACGAGCCTTTCCTTTGATACTCCTTTTTAGCTTTTACACTCTATAGTTCAGAGACTTTGATGCTTAATATATCGAGGATCGAACATTAATCACGAGAGAAAATTTGAATCTCGAATATAAGGTGAAATATGAAAATATTATAATCGTATATTAGAAGTTGAGAGTTTTAAAGAGTAGAGGCGATTATCAGTATATTATATAGCCGGTATCACAATGATAACAATAGATATAGGTTCTTGTTAGCTTATTCATATTTTTTCACAATTTTCTCATGTTTTCTTTGCTTTAGAGTTAAATAGTACAGAATAAACGTACAAAAATACTTGCCACGGTAAATATATCCGTTTCGATCGCGCATGTTTTTTTTTTTTCACTCGCTAGTCACTCTCGTCGCCTTTTTATTATCTAAGCTTTTCAACGAGGGCCTAAAATGATACCGCAGCCACACGCCACGAATTTTAAAGTCAAACAAGGTCCTTACTATGCCGCTCGTTAATGGAACGAGAGTCATTAATTGCGCCTTATTTCTGGCCTATTCAATGGATCGATGCAAATGTTTCTCTTTTTTTTTTCTTTAATCGATAATTCACCATTTTTCCTGAGTCTAAAGTTTGCCACTACCTCGCTGCTTTGTCGTTGAATTCGTGAACGGAAATGAGTTAAATAATGAGGATTAAGCGTTGGAATTAAAAACGCAATAAATGCATCGGAAAGGGCGAGAAATAATTTTGAAATTTGGCTCTCGTTCGACTAGTGTGCGGTGCAGTGATTACCTCGTCGTGGAAAACAGGAAGAATGTGTAATTTAACAATAATTAAGAGTTATACAGTCGAACAAAAAACGGAACTATTTAGATAGGCCGTAGAACTTGATGCCCAACAGTTTTCAGCAGGTACAACTGTCGTCTCGATTGTTAACTTTTTTTTTCGTTTTTTTTTCTTCCAACATGAATATTCGTGCAAGAATGAATTTTCACTCGTAGTTCGGAGGGCGAGATTACGGAATGATCGATCAAAGTCGCACGAAACTTGTGCCAAAGAATTTTCGATTATTTTCTTCCCCACCGATTGGCTTCGACTCCTAGAACTTTGAATAGAGTCGAATTTACATTTTCGATGTTGCCTTCGCCGGACGAAACGCAATGCTTTGCCATCATTTCGCCAATTCTGTCCCGCGTGAGCATCAAAATATCTTTCTTCCTCCATTCTCCACATTTTAGCGATTTTTTTCAACTCAACTTTCTGCATGACATAAATTTTCCCTAAATACTAATAACGATTTAATCTGCGATTTATTATCAACGAACTTGCGCGATTTAGTTTTGTTCCTCCACGTATACGCATTCATCTCTACAGCCACCCACACATACACAACAATTCAGTAACAACGAGCTTTTTCTTTTGTCCACGAAATTTGTCTTCAACATCTCACGATACACATGGGACTATATTATACATATAATAATATATATAATATATATTTATAACTTTAATACTAAATTACTACGGAATAACAGTAAATACTATTGTCACCACGATTGATTGGAAAGAGTTACTAGCAATTAGCGCGTTACTTCAGATATTTTTTTTGTCCCGTAGATTTTCGTCTATACTGACCATTGGGTTTACTTTTTCTTATTTCTTTACATATTCATTTTTTTATCTTTTTTCTTCTCAAATTTGGAAAAGTTTTTTTTCCGTTTTTTTTTTTTTTTTCCTTGCACCGCCCCTGCAACCAGGTCGAGTTTTCCTCTTTATTTTTACCCAATATATTGCACGCTTGATCTTCAAACCTTATCACGACGTCGGCTCACAAGGTCTGTCGGTTTTTCTCTTTTGAAGAGATTTTTTTTCTTCCGAGAGCAGAATTTCAAATCTAGCTCGTAGGTCGTTCGAAGTTTGGAGACAGGATGAGGCATACGCACTCGCGATTATTCGATCCTTGAGCTTTCCGCATGAAGCTGAAGTTTGCAACGTTGGGATCGAACGAAAAATATATATTTTTATTGATGATTTGTTTGGTTTTGAAAATCATCGAATTTTTTCGGATGTTTTTTTTTTTGGTCGCGAAAATCGATCGTCCCGTCATCGTAATAACATTCTGCATTTGGATAATAATCATCGCTAAAGAAAAAATATAATTTCGTGGCATCACAACGATGCGAAATTCAACGTCATGCTTTTTGCCAACTTTTTTCGGTTTTTACAGGTCGAAGCCTCTCCGAGGACAACTTTGAGGCTTTTTTTTTGTGGCGAACGAATAACCTCGCGCGATTATGTCTCCTGTGTCTCGCCTCATCTTACGAAGGCAATTAAATCAACTTTATCTAGTTAAAATGGGGGTTATCGAATTATAACAACATTGGCAGTGAATAATCTATAGATCTCCCTGATACCAGATTGGGAGCTTTATAGAATCACTCTCTACTCCTTTCATCGCTTTTTTTCGGCCCACCCTCGCGGTTTTGCCTCCGGCAACTTAAGGTGATGGATCAGTCACCTAACCTCACCTCGAATTTTCGAAATGGAAATTTTCGGCCGTCGTTTAACTAATCAAAAAAAGGCCCTGTCGGCGTACGCGGAAAACTGGCAAAAATACGCCGACCGGGGCTTTTTTTTGCCGTGTCGAAGTTATCCAATTTCGAAAATTGCAGCTATCTGTCTCGCACTCACAGTGCCGAGATAGCGACTGATCCCTCACCTTAAGCACGAATTTTCTCTTTCAATCACCTGAACTTATTTCGTATGATTTTTTTTCGAAGTTCACTCTTGCTGTGGCTGTGAAAATGCAATTTTTTTTTAAAACGGAAAATCAAAGACGAGGGTTTTCGGAACGCACTGGCTGCGATGTCTGGATTCTTTGACTTGGCACTCGAGAAAATAGAATAATAAATCTTTTAAAAATCAAGCAATTCCGACCTCGGCCGAGAAGATGAAAAAATTTATCGAACTTTGAGTATCACTCAACAGGGGCCACAGTCAAATTATTACGCAATTTTTCGTCATGCTTGTCGAGAAGAAATCTACGATTTTCGTTACTTTCGGAGACGGTGATCCAGCCAGTGCATTCTTGTCGAATAAAAAAACGTGTGTCAAGTGATTCGCTCGTTTCCGTCGGCCTATAAATCGCATTCGCCTTCGGCGCCGTAACGAATTCCGTTGCAGGGTGTGACTTTTTTTTTGTACCAAGAAAAACTAGCTTCTCGAATTGTTTTCGCAGAAATACGACTACGGAGTGTCCTAAACTTTCGGCATAACAAAGTTATACCCGCTACGAATCGTTACTCGCGTCTAAAAAAGTCTCAAGAACAATATTTCCCTCTAAAGTAATGGTTTATAAATATTCCTCTGTATATGGATCCTGTGTATTCCGTGACAAAAAAAATCGATCAAAAAATCGTCCCGGAAAGAGTCGGGAAGTGAAAATTCACAAAAATACGAAAAAAGAATCGTTTTTTTTTTCGGGTTCGTAAAAACAATCGCTCGGAGCTTAAAATGGTTTTTTCATCGACTTCCGGTGTACGGAAAAAAGGGAAAATTAATTTTGGCCAACTAATCAAAGGAAATGCCATATTTTTGTGACTTTCATCGAAAAAAGGTCGAGACTGGCTCAACAGTTTTTGGAGGATCGATCGATCGGAGTACTCCGCACTTGTATGCACTGATTAGCGACAGGAATGGAAAGCAAAAGGTCGCAAAATTCTGCAGCAAAATTGCGTTGTCGAGTATTTAAAATAATAATGAATAATAAATGCATGAGACCAGAAATGAAAAATCAGCAGTTGTCCCATGTTCAGTCTCTTTAATGAAAATTTGCATATTTATAACAGCCTTCGATTAATTAATTAATCGATTAAGTGATTAATTGATTAATTAAGCAGAATTAATCATTCTTCGGTACACCATGGGGGTTGATTTCATTTTAGCACGAAATTGGAATATTCAGTCGAGCTATCACAGGAACTTGCCTCCGAAAAAAGATGCAAAAAACGTGCGCAGTACCCGATCGACTTTTACCACCGAAAATTTCGAGTTTTAAAAGTCGTAATAATGATTAATAGATTGCACACGCTATATACACAGTCTGTACATTTCGATAGTCGAAAATTCGTCGATTCACATTACGCGTGTACATAAGTACGAATACGAGGAAAAAAAAGAATTTCCATTAATTTTTAACGCGTTAGTATCGAAATACGTGATTCTATTTTTTTCCGTCGTATTTCCCGGTCGCTTTCATCGTCAAATAGAAAAAATGACTTTTCCTCGTCTACCGGAGGATCTGCCGCGGAGAGCTCATTCGATTCTCCCTTCGTTTCTCCATGATTCTGATTATTTCTATCGAGAAGCTCCAAAATTTAAGCTACTGATAAATCTTGATGGCAAAATTGAGATTAAAGTGTTTTCCGGTATCTGGCTCTTTGCGGAGAGTCTAATTCGTCGAGAAGATGTTCCTCGCGATCGAATTCTCAATGGGAACTCAAAAATAGAGTCGGAAATTGGGACAATTTCCTCGGCGAATTAGCACCGACGTTTCTCCGCTACGAGATTATGTTCCTTCTAAAAAACTTTCAGTCAGTTCGACGATTTTTAAAAATGGCAAAAAACGAGAAAAAGACTCGAGAATCGAAGTAACGACGGATTTTAAATATTTAAATGCTAATCGCTAATACTCTTCTGGAATACTCGGCAGAAATGCACAATCTGAAATTGTTCGTCGCGTCACTGACGTCAGAATTATATCCTAGTATATCCCAGTGTGTACTTCTTAGAGAGGTTGGCTTCATACGGCATTATCATAAGAATTCAATAAAATTTCGTGATAATATTGTTTAGCATCAAATACGATGATACAAATTTTTCTCAATTTTTCGTCCACATAGTTGTCGAATAATTTAAATTTACAATATGCAAAAAACATACCTATATATATATCTCAATCCTTTGCTCATGCACGTAAACCCTAGATTTCCATTACTCGAAAACTATGTAGGAAAAAAATCTTAAAAATTTGTTCAATTTTTCAAATTTCTTTTCAATTCTTTGTCTACATGGTTGTCGAATAATTTGAGTTTACAATTTGCAAAAGACATACCTATGTATATCTCAATTCTGTGCTTATGCATGTAGACTTTAGTGTTCAATTAACCGAAAACTATGTAGAAGAAAAATGTTAAAAAATGTGTATCTTCATATTTAATATTAAAGAGTATGCTCACGAAATTTCATCGAATTCTAATAATTTGTTGTGTGTAGCCAGTCTGCTTAAATATATAGATTGTTTTATTTGTATCATGTAATGATTTGCGTCGCTCGGACGATCGTCATTGTTGCCCTTTAGTTTTGAGCAGAGCAGTGATCGCGATAACGATCTTTGACACTGTGATTCGTGCTCAATCATTAAATTGAATTCAGTGATAACGAGTGTGGAATGTTTGTACGAGTTTGGCTACGTCGCTTCGCCCTATTCTCACGTCGAGAAACGACCAATTCGTCAAGTTGAAAAAGAAAAAAAAAACTTGTGACGATCGTGCAAAATCTAATGATCGAGGAATTGAATTTCGCGATTGCAATGGTCAACGAACGAGGCAAAAGGGCGACGGGGAGAGAAAG
The DNA here is from genome assembly GCA_030522525.1 of Campopleginae sp. 14b. Lineage (NCBI taxonomy): Eukaryota > Metazoa > Arthropoda > Insecta > Hymenoptera > Ichneumonidae > Campopleginae sp. 14b. The sequence goes on from JAPYYS010000434.1 coordinate 28,882, forward strand.
GGGGGGGGGGGGGGGGGATTAGATTTCACACGATCGTTGAGCTCGAAGAATTCCTACGGGTTTCCATTTCAACGAGAAAATTTCGAAAGTCAAAACGACTTGACACGGTTGCGTGGCTGAGCTTCGCGCGACTGGCTTCGCGAAGGCGTCGGTGTCGATGTCGGGGTGTCCAATGGAGTCGCCGGTGCTCGGGGAGGACGAGAATGTTTCCTACCGAACCGGAAGAGACGTCAGAAAAATATGACTTCCTCTTCCATCGGTTGTTGCGGCTCTGAGCGCGTTTGTTGGTTCTGCTGCTGCTGTTGCTGTTGAGGTTGTTGTTGATGGTGTTGCTGGTGATAAGGATCCGGAGGTGATCGCGTTATTCGCATTGGACGATTCGAACTCTGAGCTTGACTGACGTTTCCGTTGTTGTGGTGGTTGCCAAGCTCTGGTGACGAATACGCTGAGCCTGTTATCGCTGCTGGGCTACTTCCGGTTCGGGCGTGCCGGTCGGGGCTGTTGTTGCTCGTTGAGTTTCCGCTTCTAATGATATTTCCACAAAGTTATTCAATGCTCGATCGATACGCGACCAACAAACCGGCATTCTGTCATCTTCTCATTAATATTCACGATTTTCAAAACCTCAAGAGTTTTATGGGGTTTTACCGGATTGTTGTGGGCCTCTATGGGGTTCCATCGAGTTTTATGAGGTTCTATGGGGTTTTATGGGGTTCTATTGGGTTTCATGGGGTTTTATGGGGTTCTAAGTGGTTTTATGGGGTTTTATGGGAATTTTATCTTACTTCTAAGAATCTCAGCCCTGTACGAATTGAGGAGGATCAGGTGCTGATTGCAGATCAAAAAAGCAACGGAACTTTTTTCGCTTTTTTGATAAACGTAATCGTTTAGTTAATCGTAATCGATAATCTTTTGATAATCGAAGAAGCGATTAAAATTTCTGTCTTTTTAATTACTGAGATTGAAATTAAATATGAAAATAATGAAAATTTTGAGAAAAGGTTAAAATTGAACATAATCTGAGTAAAAAATGCGTTTTTCTACACAATTTGGAAAATTGAAACCCCAAAGTTGGATTTTTTATTCTTTCCGTTGTATTCACACGATCCTCCTCTTTGATGGAACTGGATGGATATCCACTTACCTCGTGTTATTGTTATTGCTGCCACTGGCCAATTTAAGAGGCAGCTGTTGCTTGATAGGCGGCAAGCTGCTCTGGACTTTTTGTTGATTAGTCGCACTGATGAGATTCAAGGGTATCCGTTTGCCATCGACCTGGGATTTCCTCGACTGGAGCGTATCGGTGCTGGGATTCGAGTGAGAAACGTGCGTGGTGGACGCGGGGCCGACGGCGGAAGGAGCGACAAGAGAGACGCCTTGACGTTCGAGAGCTTCGAGGCGACGATACAATTGATCGCGTTGCTGTGTGACGTCACGCTGCTCAGCGGCCAATTGTTCTCGAAGCCTCAATAATTCGCTTCGTTCCTCCTGGAGCTGGCTCCTTTCCTGTTGGCACGTCGCACGAAAAGCGGCTTTTTCTCGGCTCAGCTGATCCTGGAGGTTGCGCAACTCTTCCAATTGCCGATTCGGATTCGGCCGATTGCTCGAACTTTTCCCGATGCTTCCCTCCTTCCGGGATGCCATCTGGGCCTGCAGACTATCTATCGTTGTCATCTGATTGCTTATTATACACAGCAACGTGTAAACGTAGTGAGACAAACGAACTGCTGCCAATTGTTGATCTTTGTTCGTTTCTGACAACTCATCCATTTTTCCCTCGTTTCCCTCGCGAATGAGATCTCCGCTCTGCTTTGGCGGCGCCATCACACTGTGCAGCGCTGCTGAATCCCGCCATGGATATCGCTCCTGAAAACAGTTTCAAAACAAAATTTTATTCATTATTTATTCATTTATTTATTATTTATTGTTTCGTGACGACGCACGTTCCGGCAATGATGAGCGAATCAAAAGGTGAGCCGGATGGGGCTCGTTCCCATTCATAGTCATTCTCTCATATTGCCAGATCGCGACACTTGATTTATTATTATTTTATTATTTTTATTCATTATTAATATGCATTTATTTATTTATTCATCGTTGTTTTATTCCTTTTATGTATTACAAAAATTATTTTCAAAACCGATGATTTTACGGGATTCGCCCTTTTTTTCTGTTCGAAATTTCTCAAAAATGCTGAATAAATAAATGAATGAACAAGAAAATAAATAATCCACAAATCGAATAGTGAAATTCATTCAATTTGTCGGCACTTTTTAAATAATTTGAAATTTTCCAACAAGACGTAAATTTATTGTGTAAAATTTGTGAATTTTTCCATGTTTCGGTTTTGACGTACCTTGTTGTGATCAAAACCGGCAAAAGTTTCGGCTCTGCGTGGTACGCACAAGGAAGGTGGTACGTAGGCATCGGTATGTCTTTCTCCAGCTGAGCTCAAGCTTCTGGAGAGCGAACCACCACCGGCGCTGAACGACAGGGAACTTGCGAGCCGCGTCGCTTCCTGCACAGCTACGACAACCTGCAGGAAAAATGAAAACAATTATTCGAGGGGGTGGAGAAAATGAAGAAATTTTTATTGATGAAAAAAATCGTGGTCGGGAGATTTTTTTTTCTTGAGAACTCTTTCGTACCTCCTGCCATAATTGCGTCGAATCGGTACCCTCGTTGCGTACCAATCGCGTGTAATCCGGCACTTCTCGCTCGAATCTCTCGATTCTATCGCTCTCGCTGTCGTTCTCGTTCCAGACATTCGCCGCAGACAGTAATCTCATCTGCAGACTGATCTTCTCTTCCAGGAGCAACGCTTGCTCCGTGTCTTTCTTTCGCAGTTCACCTGCACGAAGAGAAAAAAAAACATTTTTTCCAACATTTTCCAGCAACGAACGATCCAGGGTCTAATTTTGGTGAAAAATCTGTCGACGAACGTGGCAAATTAAAATCGATTTGAAGAAAAAGGAAAAAAGAAGAAAAAACTGGCAAAATATACAAAGAAAGAGGAATAAAGACAGGAAAATACAGAAAAGAGGAAAAAGAAAAAAAAAAAGATTGAAAAAAGAGAGAACACAAGGAATGATAAAAAAAATGAGAAAAATCTGGAAAAAAAGAAACAGAAAAATGAAAGAAAAAAAAACGAAGAAAAAAAAAGAATGAAAAGAAAAAAGAGAAATAGGAAAAAATAATACAGTAAATAAAATAAATAAATGAATAAAAATGAATAAATAAATAAATAAAAAGTAAATAAATAATACAAGAAAAGAAAAAGCCAATTAGTGAAACAAAAAGTAAATTAATTTTTAATGAATGGGAAATTTCTTGACTACGATGACGAGAGAATAAGAACTCGGTAGTGCGGAATCGATAACTTACCGACAATGCCCAAAATGTGAACTTCCTTGGCTTTGGCAATGCGCATTCGTTCATCAGCGGAAATCATTGGAATGGATGAGGACCTTGTATCGGGTATTTTGTTAGAGCAGTCATCAGGGAGATTGTCGGATTCGGGATCCTGAGGGCAAGCCTCAACGGCGGATCGAATGGATTGTATCCACAATTGTTTGTCCTTGGGTTTCTGCACTTTGAGTTCAAACATTTCTGGTTCGGCGGGGTTGCTGCTGATCAAATAAATGCCCCGAGATTCTTGGCCGGCTTTTTCACGTACGAGCAGCTTTTGTAACGACACCACACCGGCTTTATTGTCGGGTACGAAAAACGCGTATTTCTGGTCTCTCGTCTCGGCGAGAAAGAACAAAACGTCCGAGAGCACGACAACCACGACAGGCGCCATTTTTCCTCGGCCTTGCATCAAGTACGCGGTCCCTTCGAACTTCAAAACTCTGTTGAACGCCATGATATCCGATTTTTTGAACTTCACCTCGCGGTGCATGGCGAAAGACTTGGCATCGATTCTGAAAAACGAAAAAACGAAAAAAATAAATAAATAAAATAAGGACGAGATTCGGGACAAATTGGATTTTTCACGGATGCGGATAAAACATCGAGTGACATTAATGACCATCACCTGTTGAACTTTACCTGTTGTAAATTTCTAACTTTCTGTCTTCTCTCTCCTTGTCGGCGACACAAGCGTCGACGTCGCCGAGAATTTCTTTTACGAGACCGAGTGCTTCACGCAGATTCGACGTCTCCTCCGTCGTCGTGCTTGTCTTTATCAGGGGCTCCACGAGCAATGGGTATTTCGTTAATCGCTGAGTCACGAATAATATACATTCCGGGATTCCTTTCTTCTTGAGCAACGGGTTGGTCTGAAAAAAATAAAAAACAATGATAATTGACGAAATTCATATTCATTGAATTGTGGAATTCCGTAATATTATAAATTATTGATAAATATTTTATCTTTCATATTATTGATCATTTATTATTATCAATTCATTCATCTTTCAACATTTCAATTATATTTAATTAAATTTAATCACAAAAATGAGTGAAGAATGAAAAAAATTGAAAAATTTGATTAAACTGAAAAATAAACAAATTAATTGAATTATTCAATAGTAACTTTTTTTTTCATTTATATTTGGCGTGTCATTTATGTCCGAATAGATGAATGTAAGTCCATACTGGGTCAATCTGACCCAAACCATTTTCCAAATGGTTGTATTTCGGTAAATAGGCATGTTTTATTTTTTTTTGGTTCGTAATTTTTTTTTTTAAGTAACTTATCCATATTTTATGGCCTGACGTTTATTTTTTGTCGGAATGAAAAATTGAAGGCCAAAAAGTTTGTTGCCTTCGAATGCCGAACAATTGGCGAGAGAAAATTTTTAGGGTCAAAATGACCCAGTGTGTACTCGACGGGGTAAATGTAATTATTGTTGAAAATCAAATATTAAGTATATTTATATTATCTTTGTGGTATTTATAAGGCTGGATTCGGAAATGAGATTCTGGGGTTTCTTTCAAGAAATTTTGATTTTGTACCTGGCAAAGTCGTACAAAACGCGCGAAACGTGGATCGTGTCGCAAATAATACTTGTAGGCATCGACGGCGTCTCTGTGACGGCTGCAGAATTCTCCATAAGCGCTTTTCATGCGCGAGGAATTTTCACAGGAGAATTGATCGACCAGAATGTCCGCGATCGTCGGGACAACCGCCTGTGTGTTTTGTCGTTTTCGCAGTTTGAGCAAAAAGCGTAAGTGGATGTCGATCAGGTCCCGTAATCTTGGGAACATCCTCTCGAGGTCCGGAGGACCCAGACGAAAATGTCGCCTCAATCCTTCCGCGAATATCCTGTCCATTGCCAGCAACACCAAACAATGATGCTTCTCCGTAAGTACAAACTCGTAAATATGCTCCTGACGCTTGACCTCCCGCTCGCAATTGTTGACCAGTTTCAAGGCGTCGCTTCGGCCTATCGCGGCGCTCCACGAGTCTGGCTCTTCCTTTCCGAGGCCGAGCTCGGGGTCGAGACCTTCGATGTCGCCGACGGTCAACTGATGGAAATCGTCGCCGAAATCAAAGTCGTCGACGCCGCTGAAAAAAATCAACGAATTAAAATCGTCGACTCGATTTCCAGGATCGCGAAAATGGGAAAAAATTTTTTTCCCATTTCTCACCTGTTTATGTCACGATGCTGACCCCCGTCATTGTCCTTTTCCTCGCTGATCGTTTGACTGGAAGAAAAAACCGTCGGAATTAGCATCGATTTAAAAAAAATGCTGAAATTATCGAGGAACGTTTCCAAAATTACAGTCACGAGAGATAAGACATTGTCACGTTGCTCCTTAAACAGTGACATTCGTGAAAGATGATGGTACAGAAAATACATGACGAAAAAATGATCATGGACCACGATTAGACTTTTCGAATTTTTTCTTCGCATTCCTTCATTAGCGAATTAGCGATCTGTTGGATGAAATTAATGATCGAACATCGAGATTGTGAGACGATGAGATAAAAACATTGTGGATCATGAAATTTTCCAAAATACACAGGTTTGCAGGAAACAGAAAAAGACGAAGAGATTCAAGTCTCTCGATTATTCAACACGTTAAAAAAATCCATGGAAATTCGATGTTATGCGAGGTCTCGAAGGTCCCATCAATTTTACAAGAGATAAAAAAAGTTGAGGGATTAAGATCCATCCCTTGAATTTTTAATGGACCACCGACGCTCTCGAAACTTTTTCGACTTCGTAAGACAGTGAAAAAGTTTCTAAATCCGCGGTTTAAGCCTCACAAATTTTTTCAAAAAATCGAACCAACGATTAATCGTACAGACGTGAAGAAAAAATGCATCGCTAAGGGTCGGGGTCAAGAACTCGGCGAGACTAAGGGTCGAGGGCTACAATGAACTGGAAGGAATGAAAAAGAGTGAAGAGTGAAAACGACGAGCTTGCGAGCGTACAATAGGTGTTTGTCAAGGTCACATAAGCGAGCATTCGTTGCAAGAGCTTCAGGCAGGGCGAGGTTGTGTTTTCCATGAACTTTTAAACTACGAACACAAGTTAATTGTGATGATAATGAGACTATTATGAATAGAAGAAAAAAAAACCAAGTGTCGAGGGAAAAAATGTTCATTTGACGAGGTGGAATTATCGAGCTCGTTGGGACGCAACGAAATAGTTTTTTCTCGAGATTTCGATTTGATATTCAGTGACGATGATAAAACGATGGTTCTGGAAATTTTTCGTTGGTTCCCAACGTTGCGAACTAATTTTTTATCGACATTTTGTTGGTTCGTCAATTTTGATTAAAAAAAAGGCTCATTATTTTTTGTACCACATCATGGAGGCGTCGCAATGTGTGCTCGTTGGATATTATTGACAAGTGATACGGATTTGCATTGTGCGAGAATTACACCCGAGGAAATAACGAGAGAAAGTCGTGGAGAATGCAACGACGCGAACGTTTCGTTGAGATTTTTTCATTTTCTCAGGAAATCGATACAAATAAATAATGAATAAATAAAAAAAAGAAGAAGAAATGTGTGTTACTTTTACTTTTGATAGGTAGAGGAGCATAGACACATCAGATTATTTGGGAACGATGACTTACTTGACTCCAAGCTTGGTGGCAACACGCCGCCAAGGGCTGTAGCTTGAAACCGTTTTCTTGCTGCTAATTTCCCTTTTATTGTTGATACGGTATTCGGTATGTATACGTCGGTTGCGACGGGTAGGGAATGCACGAGAGGAAGGAAAAAGCACACACATTGCATTAGCTCTATTCACGACGCTCTCTTCGTAACACCTTCGCGGTTTTTTCATCGTCTTAATCAACTGATCGCAGCCATTTTTTAATTTCATAATTCTTTGTGTCTTTCCTCCAATTTTCCTACCGTTATTTTTCTTTTTTCAGTAAATTCTCATATTTTTCGCGTTTGCTTATCGAGTCAACATAAAATTCTGACAAAAAGTCAGTTTTTCCTGTGGCAAGTTTCTTCGACGAATGAGTCTCGGCCAAAAATTCTATTCCATCGGATTTTTCGATTTCTGTTCGAGTACAAACCTCCTGTGAATGCATTCTCGGTCAATCTGACCCGAAGCGTTTTTCAAGCGCTATAATGCGGTAAATATGCATTTTTTGCCGAACGATCGTTTACAAAATACTTTTGGGGTCAAAATGACGCAGTGTGTACTCGGAGGGTCAACAAAATTAAGGATTTTCTCATAGACACACGAATTTTTACTTATTTTTTCAAAGAAAACGTTCGACCAGAAGGAAACAAATTTGCCTTGACCAAACAATCAAAAGTCTCGACATCGTCGATCAATCGATTGTTTTTTTTTCCCAGCATAACAAAAGCTGCAATTGCATTCGATCAAAGATTGAGCCATGAATTGTGAACAAAACTGTTAATTTGTTTTGCACACCTGAAAAAAATTCCCAGAGTTTTTGGGATCGAAAATCCCTATGAAATAAAATGCTTGGCACGATATTCGTAAATTCTCGTTCTCGGCCGATCAAAAATGCAAGTTCCGATCGATTTTCCGTAAAAAAAAAGTTAAGATATGACTGTGTTGAGCTTGCGAATCGGTAAATAGTTTGTGTTTGGGTATAGCGCTACACCGACAGCTGTACCAACGATCTCCGAGCCGAGCAACGTTCGGTGGCTTCGTAGAGACCGTAAACGATCGATGCTTGAGAGCGCAGGACAAAAATTTCCGGCGAATTCGAAGCATCCGAAGCATTGACGAGCCCGAATCGTGGAGAATCAGAGTATAAACGTAAAAAAAAAAACTAAACAACCAGCTCACAGGCACGTTGCGTTGTGTTGACAAAACGAAATGTTGCGATTGAAGCGAGCGGGGGCTTAAGGGAAATCTAAACATTTGCGCAAGCTGATTTATCTCGGCAACAAAAAAAAAAAAAAGAACGAGCGTAATTTTCCGAATTTTGATGGAAAAAAACGATGAAAAATTGATATCTGTCTCCTTTACACTGTCTTTTAAAACTGAAAAACGATAATTTTCCATATAAAATGTGAAATCGTTATCGGTGCTAATTCCGAGCGTCGCTCTGACCATGCGTCGGCAGCGTGCGAAATTTTAACCCATAGAAACGAAGACTTGATGCAATTTGAATAATAATAATAACAATAACAGTCGTAATAATAATAATAATGATAATAATAATCGATAAGAATAGATAAAAATATCCGGAGGCTCCAGTTAGCCACGACATACCTGCTCGTACCGATTGCACCCGGAAGTGGCAGAGACACCGTCGAGCCCCGTTTCGTGCTCCCGACACTCGACACTATCGAGGCGCTGGAAATCGATTTTATCGAGCCTTTGTTCGAGTTATTCTTGAGCTTCGTACAGTCCGCCGGAAGTTGATCTTTGCATTGATTCTGATGCACCGTTGCACCACAATCTGTTAAGAACATTTCAATTATTAAGGCAGTTGACGCGATGAGGGAATTTTTTTAAAGCTGCACCCCTCGAATACACACTCGGGTCAATTTGACCCTAAAAATATTTTGTCATTCAATTTATGTCTCAAAATCAATCCGGGGCCATAAAATTTATATGATTTACTGAAAAAAACACTTCGGGTCAAATTGACCCAGTGTGTACTCGAAGGGTTCATTACGCATTTTACGTACAAAAAAACTTTTCGAAAAAAACTCGATGGTTTACAAATAGTTCGGGTTAATTTAACCCCAAAAATATTCTGTCGCCAAACGTTTTGGCATTGAATTCTCGATTCCGTCAGGGAAACAATTTGGGGTCACAAAATTTGGATAATTTACTGAATAAAACGCCTCGGGTCAAATTGACCCAGTGTGTACTCGAACGGTCAATTACGTATTTTATGCACAAACGATTCGACTCGATGATTTGACAACTACTTTGGGTCAGATTGACCCAATGGCAAAAATTGTTTTTGAGGAAAAATCACTCACTTTCACAATGGAGTACAGATTTATTGGCAAACTGCTTCAAACAATAATCGCACGAGAAGCTTCCCTGAGATCCTGCGATCATTGACACCCAGTGATGGGCCTGTTGACTAGGCTTTTTACAACTTTTGTCCTGGTTCATAAACGAGGGAGAAAAAAACGTTAGTCTCCATTTTTTCCAGTTACGTTCGTCGATAAATTGAATTTTTGGAAGAAATTATTACGGGAAATGGATTTTTTTACCTTTTTCTTGCGGAAGAACAAAGAGCCACGCTTCCTTCTCGTCTTTTCTGAATGGTGGTCGTCGTAGACCGCTCCACTGGAAGCAAAGACGAAAAATAAATGACAAACAATTATTTGACAGACCGAGGCATCGATTTATCTTCGGTCAGCGAGCTCCAAGCAAACATTATTGATTTTTAATGAACAAATATTTTGGAATCCTTCGAGTACACACTGGGTCAATTTGACCCCAACAATTTCCTGTCACCAACTCTTTGGCATTTAATGGCAATGAAAGTTTTGACACTCAATTATTGTTTTCGTCAAAAAATCACTTTAAGGCCAGAAAAGATGGATCATCATTGGATGGATATTCATTGGAATACGACGATGGGAAAAACCCTTTGGGTCAGATTGACCCCATATGCACTTTTAAGAGGTGAGTAGTCAAAAGGTTAATTACGAGTTTGAGGATGAAAATGCAAGCTTTAAAAATAAATGAACGTAAGCACTAATGATAATGATTTATGATAAAAACAAGCATGGTGATATGGTTTCTGGTGGAAATTCGTGGCGAATGAGAACTAGCGGGGAAAGAGGTGTTTGTCATACGAACCGTGTCCATCGTATTAGACTTGGAAAATATGCAGCAAAGAGTGTGGAGTTGAAAAATTGAGTTTTGTTTGTTTGTTTCTTTTCGGTCAAGACGATCACGTTGGACAAAAGGTTAAGGCCTCAGATTTTGGCATTTGGTCGTTTCTCTCGGTTTTCTAATACTCACTCGGTCATAAGCTCGTCCAATGAGGTCTGGACATTCGCTGTCCCTTCTCGGATTAAATCCTCGTGAAAAACATGCCCATGGGCTGGGTGCAGATCCTCCGTCTCGGTTTCACTTCCACTACCTTTCTCAGTTCTTTCATGCCTCCTGCTGTCGTGCAGGGTCATGGCAAATGAATTCGAGTGCAAACACACAAAAACTATAAGACTAACGTGATGTGTGTTTTTTGTTTTTATTTTGTGTCGCTGTCAGAAACATGTGATTTTTTATGCTCGGCCGAATGACGTTTAGGAAAAGTGATCACTATCGAAATTCGACGAAAGGATGAAATTCTGTTCGAGCTTCACTGAGTTAACCTTGAAATTTTCTGGTTTATTTAATTTTTTCACGAATTTTATCGCGATATGAATTTTGAGACTATGAAAAAATGAGTATGGACGAATTTTGTGTGCGATCGTGATTGGATCGATTTCCTCATGCATTCAAAAAAAATATCCCAACTAGCCGGTGCACGCAAAAAAAAATTTGACGCTGTTTTGTGCGGGTCATGCATTAATCGATTCTCGTGCCAATTGTTGACTGTGTTCTCTCTAGTTTTTTCTCCGATTTTGGAGAAATGATAATCTCAATGAATATCGAGGCTAGAAATATTTTGTAAAATCGCAAAATACTAATTTATCTCGATTGAAAATCCACTCCGGGGCAGCTTCACAGTCGCGTTTACTGAGCAATGGAAAAACGTTCATAGACAATGCAAGGCTCGGAAGTTTATCGCTGGAACGTTCGGAATCTTTCTGAATATCGAGTGTCGACAATAATGATTGTCAAAAGTTGTTAACGTATTGTTTAAACAATGATCCACCGACATATGATGATAAAAAAGTTGGAAAGTTCAAGGAACTTGGAATAAAAATTTGTTTCTCGAAATTTTTCAATATTTTTGACATTTCTTTTCGATTTTTATCTCGACCGGCCTCTGGCATTTCCAGAATTTTTATTTCTCGCAGGCCGTCGTTATTTTTTCGTGGGTTTGGGATGTGAAGCTGCCCCGAGCACTCGACGGCCTATTTTCGATAATCATGCAAGAAGGACTACGAAAAAAGTTTGAAAATTCGATGAAATGGTGCATTTATAAAAAGTTTTCAGGCGTAAAACGTGTAAAGTGGCAAAAAGTAAAGCTCCTTGTTTGTGCCGCGATTAGCACGCGTGCGTTTAAATTCTCGATCGTTTTTTTTTTACGAAGTATGAAAAAAAGTTAAAAAAATTGCTTACGCAGTCAGAGAGGGCGCAGTCAACGTCCCGGAATCGACGAGATGAGCTTGGCCCGGTGGACCGATGATCGACGGTGTAGAAATGGATTTTTGCAGCGGTAGTCGAGAGCCGACAACTCCAGGCAACAAATTCGCAGTTTCTCCCAGTCTTTGATTTCCTCGCTTCATTGCTATTTTCTGTGGAATTCATCGAGTCGATGCATTTTAATTTAAATATTAAAAATAATTTTTAATTTCATCGATTCGCTCGGAAATTCCGTCGAAGCGATCTGGTTCTTTTTTCTTTCTTACCTGGACGAGATCGGCCTCGTTAAGGGAGTGGGTGCTCGCTTGGGATCTGCATGAACGATTCCCTACTCCGGCGCACGAGGAACGCGATTTTCCGTCCATCTCCAATTCCATCTCGCTGTCCAAACTGCTCAAACTGATACTCCGTTGACGCTTCAGTGGGAACAAATCATTTTTTAGTCAATTTAGCCTTATACGCTACTGTGGGTCTCAGAGACCCAGAAGCATAAGATTTTTTTCATACAGTAAATACGTTTCAATTGTTCGGAAATTTTGTATCGCACTAATCATTTTTCTAGTAACTTGAGCTTCTTCTCCACTGTGGGTCTGAGGGACCCGGAAGCATGAAATTTTTTTTTATACAGGAAATCGGTCTCGATTTTTCGGAAATGTTAGATTGAACGTAATCATTTTTCTAGTAATGTTAACCTCTTTTCCACTGTGGGTCTGAGAGACCCGGGAGCATAAATTCTTTTTTTTCGCACACCGGATCGGTTTCGATTGCTCGGAAATTTTTGCAGCGGGAACGAATCATTTTTGTAGTCATTTTCGCCTCACTGGCTACTGTGGGTCTGGGTCTTTTTTTTTTTACACACTGAACCGGTTTCGATCGTTTACAGGTTTTGGGCTCAATAGAATATTTTTTTTTACTTTTTAAGAATCCGGGTCAATTTGACCCCGTCGTTACAGACGTACCATATTTTGTGCTTGCAAATGGTCACCCACGTTGCTCCGATGACGATTGTGTCTCGAGTCCTCGATGTCCGTCCAACTTCGTCGCCGATCGACACCCAAAACCATTTGAGGCATTTGATGCGACGAGACCGGAGGAAAATGCGTCGGTGAACTGTTGGTCGAACAATTGGCCAAATCAGGATCAGAACCGGCTCCTTGATCACCCGATCTTCCACTCCCGTCCGTAACTCCTAGTGGACACAACGACGGACACGAAGAACTTAGTCTTTGCAAATTCTCATTCTGTCCTCCTCGACTGCCGTACGCCAGAGCACTCAATGTCGAATCTCGCATACGCTGAATACTGTTGTGAATCTCGTGGAGCTGCTGGAGATTATCCTCTGGAACGACAGAAATAAAAAAAATTAATTTTTCCCTCAAAACATAAAATGTTATCAAAAAAACAAAAATCCTCAACCAAAATTCCAACGACAACTGATTTGATAAATTTTCAGGCTTTCGACTTTGTCAAAAAGATTTTTTCAAAATTAGATTTTCATGGATTTTTACTGAAAAAATTTCCATGCCAGCGAAACACAACGAAAAATATGATTTATTGATTATTTTCATAACTAATTGACTTTGTCAAAAAGATTTTCTGGAAATTGCATTCTCATAAATTTTCACGAATTGCAAAAATTCCCATGTTAGTTTTTTTACATTTACATGGAAAAATATAATTAATTATGAAAATAATGAATAAAATGAATTTTTCGTAAATTTCTATATAGCATTTCTCAAAAATAGTCGGTCCGATTTTATTGCCAATGGAAAACCGAAGTAACTTAAACAAAAAACAGGAAAAAGTGCATTAATCATGAAAATAATGAATAAAATGAATTTTCCATTATTTTCCAGCGATGCAAACTTCGGTTTCGTAAAAAACGATTTCGTACCAAGAACAGGATAGTGTTTGGCGAGTCCCGGAGAATGAGGCGTCACACTGATTATCGGTACATGCTGATTCGGTTGGATTTGTATATTCGTGCCCAAGATTGGTGGGTCCGACATGACAATATCAGTGTTGTCTTTGGTATAATTAACAGACGATTGTTTGTTTCCATGAAGATTGAGACTGGCGAGTTCACCGTTGATGATCGACATGTGACCGCATTCCGTGTGTCCAGAGCTAAGATAATCGGTTATTACATCCTCGTCACTGTCTTCTCCGCTGTTGGGGCATTCATCTGAAAAAAAAAAACAACGTCGACGTGAGAAAATGCCCGAAAAGATGGAGAAAATTCGATGGAGGGTAATAAAATGTTCAATTAGTTAATTGGCGAAAAATCAATTAACAAACTGTTTTTAATTTCATCTTTGACCGATGGGCCTCTAGAGAAAAAACGGTAATAATGATAATTCTACGAAACGTCAGCGAACCTGATGACGTAACAAAAAGTTGAAGTGGTTGAGTGAAAAAACAAACAAAATAAATACGAAACAAGGAATTTTGCTCGCTGTTCCATCATCGATGCGCGAGAACGAGTCTAAAAATGGAAAGCAGTCGAGGGACGATGGGGGAAGCATTGGGGGTCATGACGAGGTCGGTAAAATGTAAACACGTTCGATGTACAGAGTGTGCTGACGCGATGTTGAAGTTTGCATCGTTGCAATGCAACGAAATATCTATTTTTTATTCATGATTTTAATATTTTATCGACTTTATTTATCTTTTTTAGTAAATTCCGTTTTTTAATGTCAAAAAAGTTTGTCGCACGAATTCTGCATGAAATTATTGAATTTTCGATCTGGACAATAAAAAGGTCGTCTCTTGCGAGACAAAAACTCAATGGACACGAAAAATTGGCACGATTTTTCAAAATTCAATAAATAATTAATTTAAAAAAATATTTTTCGTTAAATCTGAACGTTGCAAACTTCGTAGTACAAAAAAATTGACAACACTTCGAGAAATTGTTGGATTTTCGGTAAAAAAGTAAATTCGTCTCTGTAATCGTTTTTTTATAGTTTTTTCCATCGAATACCGAGAGAAACTCTGCATGTGATGTGACGTAAGGGAACGAACCGATACTGGAAGTGACACGAGGGTACTCTCTCGGGTCTCTATTTACGAGTGTCGATAGGAGAACAAATGTGAGAGATGTTTGAGATTTTCATACGCGATTAAACACACGTGTCCATTATTCGATAAACATGTGTGCCACTTCGTAGAGGACGTTGCTCAAGAATATTGTTTCTCCAAGTTTTTCGTGTTAGTGTCAGAGCATCGGAGGAATTTCTATCGGATGGAAACCAGGTCAACGATACCGCAGCCTCGTGATGTTTCCTCCCCTCGCGTTTTTCCACAACCCCGAAGTGGCGTTTATTATTTTTTTTAAATGATAAAAACAAAAATTCGAAAAAAAAATGGAATTTGACCTTGGGAATAAGGTCGCGAGGACGATAACAACGAATTGGTTTTTTCGGGGAACGTTCTTTTTTGTCTTCAAATAATTTGTTCAACTTTGCGTTTAATCGTCGAGAAAATTTCTAGTTTTTTTTTTTTTCTCATCACCGACATCGTGCGGCGGTTGACACGTCATGATCGTGACCCAGCGACCAATTTGCGTCCAAGAGTGACACGGAAAACATACTGTTACTTTTGTGCGAGAGCGACCCCTCGGCGAATTGATCGGAGGCTCTGAAGCTCTCCACGCAGTCTCCCCCATTCGTCCCGTCTCCTCGCCGTACCCTGGCGCACCCCCCACCCTTCCCCTCCAGCCCAGCGATCTCTATTTCTCTGGCGAGCGACCCTCACCATGCACTTGTTCTCCTCTTGGATCCGTGTCACTTTTTCCGCTTCATCACAAGTGTTTTTTTATTATTTGTACATCGGTCTATTCGCATGGCGAAACAAAGATTTATATCGGCCTGCAACCCCTGCAGTTATTGCTTTTTTTCTCCTACTCATTTTCTAGTTTATTTTTCACGAGCTTTTCTCTCTTTTCTTTTGACCAGGCTTTATTTTTAGCCGCCGCCATTCAAACACGAACGTCACTTTTTTACTTGATCAATCTATTTCTTTTTTTTCTGACCTTTAATGCTTTTTTATCGTTCGATCGCGTTTCAACTGCATTTTCCCTCGGTAGGATTATTATTATTTTATTTATTGATCTTGTCGGAGGTTCGCTAACGTTTTAATTCGGTTCACGTGCATGCGGACTTCGATTTTCATCGAGACTGATGGAATTATTGAGACTCGATTACTTGTTTATGATTTTCAAGCACCGAGCGAGCGAACGCGCTCAATTTCCTCTCGACATTTATTCGGCGCTACCGCGTGACCTTGGAATCACCGTGGGTCGGAATTTTCGGTTTTTTTCGAAGCGGATTTCTAAATCGATGGTTTCTG
Organism: Campopleginae sp. 14b; assembly: GCA_030522525.1. Lineage (NCBI taxonomy): Eukaryota > Metazoa > Arthropoda > Insecta > Hymenoptera > Ichneumonidae > Campopleginae sp. 14b. The sequence goes on from JAPYYS010000434.1 coordinate 44,913, forward strand.
CTCGATTTTCCGAAAGAACTTAGAGTTTCACGGGCAAAATCGATCGGAAAGATTTTCTGAATTCTAATTTGCTGTTTTTTCGATTGATTTCCTTTTCGAAATGTTCGCCGCGACGAATAACAGCTTCGGAGAAAAAACCGAGGCTGTTTTTTCCACCCCCTTCCTCGAAAAAGTCCCCACCCCTTGTGCTGGAAATGATAACGATTTGCCCGCATCGCCGCTTCACCGGAAATCGAACAAACACGCGAGCCAACTGTCACCTGATGCAATGCCATTTTTCTCTTTCATTATTCGACCCTCCGGCCGAATATTGAGTTTGGCATATTTTTTCCACGAATCGAGACAAAAACATCGGAGAATCAACGTTTTCATCAGAACTTCTCGACAAAAATCACACATTTTCTGAGAAAATCCTAAAGTTTCCAATAAAAATAAATAAATAATGGGAATCGGTGTACTTTTCAAAATTCAACACGCACGAATGCATCAATGGAATGGAGAAATGTTTGCTAAACAAAAGTCCGATTCGGTCTGTATGTGTGTGTGTCGATGGCGAGAAGGTTAAGCTGAAAAGTGAAGTATTTGATGTTTCTAGGCACGCACAAGGCTTCCGAAACGTGTAAACTATCTGAGGCCGGATAAATAGAGAAGCACATAGGTATATAAAAAACGTACGTAGCAGCGGAGAGACTAATACCGTTGAACAGCCATATAGCACAGAGGAGAGAGAGATACTCACCAGATGAAAACGGAGCGAGTCCTTCCTGTCGTTTATCCATGATTCGACCGGGTTGTTTAAAACTTTTAAATCGAACGATAAATAATGTTCCAGCAGGGAGTAATTCTTAAACCGATAAAAATAAGGGAAACGATAAAAACAGACGAAAACGTTCGATATGGCGGAAAACAACAAACGCCTTTGAGAGAAAAAATGGAAAAAGAGGAAGACGTGCGAGCAGATCTCGTTACGGAGCCGTAGACAATCGAATTACCAACCCCGTTCCACGCATGCATATGTTATATATATATATACACATATGTCTGGTTGGTTCGTATGTATATATGGATAATAATGTATACATATATGCATAGGAAACTCGGTAAGAGTTAACAGGTCGAACGAGCACGAGTGAACGAGTTAATTTTCCAAAGATTTGGCGTGTGTTTTATTTAAATTGAAAAATCGCGAGAGTACGAAATCTGGAGAGAGAAAAAGATGGATTTTCGTGCGGAAATCGCGAGTGGAAAGTCTAGGGATTAATAAATCGAACGGTTTCGTTGTTTTTGAGGGAGAAAAAAGGACACTTGTTGCCAGGGGAAAACCGCGATGACAGGTACGTTCTGGCCATATTTTTTTCCTCTTATTTTTTCATTTTATTAGGGGACCCTCTAGCGGAATTTTGATGTTCTCACTTGTATTATTTATCACGTACCCACAGTTTGAAAACTTTCTCAAAAATAGCGATGCACTCGGAGGGAGCAAATTAAAAGAAACAAACGCGTTCACACACCTTCACACTCTCGTTTTTTTAACACCTCATTTGGTGGACACCGTGCCCATGTTTTCTTTTCGCTTTTTTTTGCTTCGAGTTCCAGTTTCAAAACGACCTTATATCGTCGTCGAATCGATGCGCGTCAACCATCTTGTTAATGCAGACTCTAGCACGCACTCTCGCGAGAAGCGAGTTGCAACTGACGGCGACGAAAATGTACATTTAACAAGTTCAAGTCTCGTTCGCAACGGGCACGACGTTTACGCCCCGAACTTGTGATCATCCATTACGACCCGTCGAGTCTCATTCTCATTTCCATGAGGAATTTTTGGACAAAGTTTTAACTTCCGAAAACGCCGCGAGACGGCGTCATCTTCCGGTTGTTTTGTTGGTTCGTAGCATCGCCGCGAGCAGCGCCACGCTCGCGGTGTTGCACAAATGAAAATTGTGGAGTATTGAAAAGCTTAGTCGAACGGCAGCACCGTCGCTCTGAGGCCGTCACAGCAGAGGAGATCTGCTGTTCTCTCGTAATGGCCGCAACCTGACCTCCATAAGCACAATCTCGTGTACATATTTAATCGTCCCGTGCGGAGATCATTTGAGGATCTCTTGGGTGCGTGTGTTTTTGTGCGTGTGTGTGGTGCGTCAGTGTGGTCCGTTGGGGGATTTGATTTTCCGTGGTGTATCTGATATCGAGTGGACGGAGAAGAAAGAGGAAAAAAAACGGGCGATAAAAAACGCCACAAAACGGCAACGTTTCAGTGCGCGTTGAAACAATTTTCTTTGTTATTTTTTTTCATCCCATCTCCCCTCTCGCTGTCTCTCTCTCTTCGTTACTCCCTTCTACGCTTTTCTTCTTCTCTCCGCCTCTCTTTAAAGTCTCCCCGCATCGCTACTCGAGTTCCGTGAGACGTTGCGTGTTCCTCGTCGTATATTCCCCTTCGAGTTTATATATATAAAATTTTTCTTTTTGTTGTATTTTTTTGGTGTTGCCAGTGCGTGTGTGGGGGGAGTGCTCGTGTTATATGTACCACAGTGAATCGATAGAAAAAAAAAAACAAATTATTTTCGATAAACACTCGTATTTAAATATATAAATATACGTTGGAAGAAAAAAAATATATATATACATATAATATATATATATATCGGGCCAAGTTCGTGTCCAAAATGAGTGACGAGAGGAGCGACGACGATCCGATAATGGATCTTTGGTACAGTAACTGGGAGCAACAGTGCGTCGAGGCGATCGAGGCCGAGCCGGATTACGAAAATCAGCTGCACAACGAGAAGGAATTATATTCACAACAGATATGGACGGGTTTTCAAACAACGGCCTCGGCCATAGCTCAGCTCTACAGAGGCGAGGCTCTAATAATTACATATTTTCATTTCATACTCATCGATATCTCGACGTAATTTTCGTCGCTTTTCTCGCTCAACCGTCATCGACGATAATAATTATGATAATAATAATAATTGATAACTCCGTGGCTGAAAGTTGTTCCTTCTCCGTGACGACTCGCTCCGGACACGAGACTCGAGCTTTTTTTTCGTCTCCACCCTCTCGGGCTTCCTGACTCATTGAAAAATCGCACAGATGCATAAACCTGAGTAAGCCTTCGCGTTCCGAACTCTCTTCAAACTGCGTATCCATTTTGCTCGTTCAACCATTTTGTCACGTGCGCTAATATTTAGTCTCGGTATAGTCGACACATCGACAACTTTACACCCGAGACTTTCTTTCTCTCTCGATTTATTATTATTCGTTGAATTTTTCGTGAGACGGCCCCGGCCATGAGGCATGAAACTTGACAGAATATCGAATCACCGCTGTCCCTTCTCTTTTCGCATTTTAAATTAGACAAAGCTTTTTCTATGCTTTCGCGATATTAAATCGAGCAAAAATGAGATCAATACCTCGAGTTTCGTTTTATGGGGAAACAATCGTGCGTTTTTTTATTATTTTTGCTTTCAACTCGATGCAACTTTTGCTCTCGTGGGCCGTACACGCTCGGGTGGGGGTCACCGGAGTCCAATGCAGGGACGAAACAGCCGTCGGGAAGGACGTCCACTTATCACCCGCACATATATATGTATATATTTTAACCGAGCGTACACAAAGCCCTGTACATGCTTATAAATAAATATAATTATTATTATTATCATTATTATCTTTGCTGGATATCGTTGGGCTGCACAGAACGTCGCTCTTTTTATTAACCACTCTTTCTCGCGTCTCCTCGACGCATTTTTTCCCTTTTATTCTTTACAGACCGAACTCAGGGTGCGTCGCTCTGGCTGCCCTTTCAGACAGCCGCGGGCACCGTCACTTCTCTTTACAAAGGTGCGTGAATCAACCAATGCCTTTTTTTATTGGCGACACAAATTTTCACCATGTGCTTTCTCCCCTTTCTCATTCCTTACGCCGCTTTTTCTCTCACTCCCTCAACATTCCATGCTTTTTTCCTATTCCCAATCGTTCCTTATGCCCCCCCCCCCCCCTTCCCGGCCAACTCCCCATCCTGCTTCACGGTCCAAACACGTTCGTTCGTCTTTTCCATCAATCAACGCATGCAGACCGTCGATGCTACGATTTTAGTCTATCGGAACGTGCAGCAGGCGCTGTGCATGGTGTCCAGAACGATGCGATTTTTTTTTCAAACTCAAAACTCGCCGGAAATCCGCAAATTTGAGGAAAAAAAAATCGACGAAATTACCAGATTTTTTTTTTCTTGTTTTTTTGTTTTTAAGTAAGAAATTTTATGTCTCGAAAAATTTGATGTCGTAATTTTCAAAGTTAAACAGGAATAATGATTTTTTGGGATTTTTTTTGTTTCCTAGGGTAATTTATTTCTTTCCATTTACTACGAGAATGTTGGGACTTATTAAGTTGGCAAATATCGATTAGAAGGTGCAAGGACACTCGAAACGTAGCGGAAGAAAATATAAGGGGGAATATTGCGATTCTATGCAGCAAAGTATACGCGGCTACTACTGAAATAGCTGGCAACGTCGACGCACGATATAAATATCTTTTGTCACTCATCGTCCAATTAAAATGTTGTATGTAATCCGCATTGTAATCTCTAATGTTAATTTAATGAAAAAGAAGGAAAAAACGATTATCGATGAGAAAACTGCGTGGTGATGATTCAGTCGTGGAATTTGGATCAAAAAGTTTCAGGGTTTTGTGTGCCAAGGAAATAAAATTCAATCTCATTGCTCAATGGATTTTAATAAGCATAATTTTTGACTGCTCTACTTCCCGTAGAAAAATCGTATCGAGTTTACGAAATTTTGAGACCCCGAGGCAATCAACATTTTGAAGTGTCATTTTTTTTTTAACGAACGTTTCGTTTGGGATTTTCAATATGCGACGAAACTCAAAAATCCGAGATTGAAGAATATTTTCACCGGTTTAACGATTTTTTTTATTGATTATTTATGTTTTATTTTATTAATTTAGTTATTTTTATTAATATCAATGAATAAATCGTGATTTCTGATAAAAAATATATTGGCAACGAAAGGGGAAAGTTTTGTGACTTGAGGGTGTGAGAAAAATTCGTCACAAATATAAATAATTATATAATTTAGTTATAAACAGATAATACATAATATTCTCATTAATTAATAAATAGATGTTCGTGAATAATGAATAAAATGACATCATTTTATTTTATTATCTATTTCGATAATTAATTTACTTTTTTTGTTTGCATTTTTTTTGTGAATTTATTAAATCTTCATAAATTTTGAATAATTCTCTGCAGACTCCGTTGATGGAATGCGACGGTGTAGCGAATTGGGTCTCCAAATGGGACGACAAAAGTGCAGCAAAGAGATTATGAACTGGGCACGGAAAAAGAGGCGCATGATTCGCAGGGAAGACCTCATAGCTTATCTGGCAGGGAAACCACCTCCCCCGAGGCCACATGCGCACAGGTAACGTAAAAAAATATTTATTATTATTTTAATATTCCAATGAACTCTGGATTTTACGGCTGGGTCATTTAGACCCGAGTCTGAACAGACAATCCTTTCGTTGAAGCTGTGGCTCAAGTCGACTGGTTTTTTCAAAAAAATTGCAATTTTTTCGGGAGTTGCGTACACTTGGGTCCCTGAGACCCAAAAAACATTTCCAAATTTTGTCATTTTTTTTGTGGCTCAAAATGATTCATGGAAATGTGGAAAAATAGAATTGTGCCTGGAAATTGTGATTCTGAAGTTTGCAACGTTGAGATTTCTGGAATTTATTAATTTTTCCTTGAATTTTGAAAATTATGGCAATTTTTTGGTTTTGAGTCGTGAGTGAAAATTGTTTCATCGTCAAGAGCAAATATCGAATAATATTTACGAGCTCCGTTAGAGGAAAAACAGAATCTCGTTGCATTTCAACGATGCAAACTTCAACAATGTCGAAAAAAAAAAGATTTACAAGATTGACATGAAAAAAACGTAATTTCAGGAGTTCACCGAAGCCTCGTATGATGGTTTGCGGTTCACCACCGTCACAAAGTCCCACACCCAGTATGGTGGTTACGCCATCGCCTGCAGTAGGCGGCGATCCGGATCCGGAACTTCACACTTTCAGGGAAGCCATAGCTCTTTCGGGTAAGTTACCGCAAAAAAAAACAAAAAACAAAAAAAAACACTTCACAATGGAATTCCCATTGAAGATATCGTAGCGTACCCTTGTGGTCAATTGACACTTGTGTTGAAAAGTCTCTGAGCAAAAAAAATAATCACCTTTTTTGCTGTTGGAAAAACATTTTTTGGAATTTCGAAATATTTTTTTTTATTAACAAATTCAATAAATTGACAGGTTCGCCGATGTTGCGGAGTTCCCTTGTCCCGATTGACACTACCGATAAAAAATGTTCCGAACAAAAAACCGAAGCAGCTTTTTTGTTGTCCGAAAAATATTATTTAGAAATTTTGAATAATTTTGTTTTCTAACAAATCGAATGAATTGGCAGGTTCGCCGATGTCGCGGCGTTCCGGAAGGCAAACCGAACTGTCGGCGTTCATAAGCAGCGAGTTTGCGCGTCACCATAAGCGGCCAGCATCGCACGACGTGGACATGGGTTCCCCGACGCACAAGCGTTCGCGTTTCATGTAACGACGCGCTATTCGTCATGTTAGATTTTTTCATTCTTTCTCGGCCCCTTCATCCTCCGATAAGTCGGTAAATAACTGAGGTCGCGTGGACAATTGATGATCATTCAATTTCTCAGCCCCTTAATTAAAGAATAAATCGATCGCGACTAATTAATCGGAAAGTATAATCCAAACAAGCGTTAATCGTTGGAGAGGAAAAAAAGTTGGGAATCCCGATCGAAAATGGTCCCTGGAAATGACTAAAATTTTCTGTGTTCCTTCTTGTTATGTATTTTCGATACTCGGCCAGGAAAATCATTTTCACAAAGCAAAGCAGAGCAAAAAAAAAAGCGGCGAGACGAAAAAGGCGCTGCTTGGTTCAGGAGGCGAGGGGGACAAAAAACGGAATAAAATAATTTGGCGTGTCCCATGGCGACACACGCGTTTCCTAGAAAATAAGTAAAAATTCGATCGACCTTAGGGAAAGAAAAGTTAAATGGGATTTTTAAAAAAGCCTCACAACCTCGAGGTTTTCGCAAAAAAAATTCGTACCGATCGAACGACCAAAAGTGTGTAAAAAAAAAAAACAAACAAACAAACAAACACAAAAAACTCGATTTTCGGGTCCACAAAGAATATCGCGATTCTTGTTTCGTTTTTTCTTTTTGTTCAACTTTGAAGAATCCTTCGTAACGGATCGAGAATCAAGCGCCACAGATATGGATTCTCATATATCGCTTTTTCTTTTTTTTTTCATTTTTTGGAAAAAAAAATCACTAATTTCGCTTCGATACTGAATTTTCCGGAGAGAATGTCAAATTCGGGTACGAGGAATGAAAGAAAAAGGGAAAAGAACTTGGAAGCTCCGAGAGAGGGACAGGGACTCATATTGTTGAAATATCACTCCTTCATTTTGACCCCCTTTCTTCCTTGTAAAGTGTAATATTGTTATGGTTATTATTTGATTATAGGGAAAGTGATATTTGAAAGCTTTTATCAATAAAACATAAAGGAATATGTATATATGTGGATACACGTACACACGCGTACACAGGACCGTCTTGTTTTAATCGTGGATGCAAAACGTTTTTCCAAATGTGTGTTTTTTCATGGGGACTTATGTGGAAAATTAAATTTTCAACATTTTTCAAGCAAATTTTTCAAATTTCGCGGTTTTTTTTAATGGGAAACTTTGTTTTTGGCGGAGTTTCGTGTTCGGCGGGTCGCGTAACCAACTTGGGGATAAAATTGTGTGTGTTTTTTTTTTAAATTTTAATTAAAAAAAATTGAAAAATCCTCGAGAAATATCGATTTTTCGGGATTTTCGTCCCATTCGCTTGCCGGTGGCTTTTTAAAACGCAGGGAACAACGTACACGTGGAAAAACTTTTGGAGAACGAAGATTAAAGTCCGAGGACCTGGGCGTGTATATATATAAATGATTTTATAAAGTTTCGTTGCTGCGAACCCGGTCCGTCAATGTGGGGCTTGAAATAATGGAAATGCGAGGATTAAGGCGTGTCCGAGATCCGGTGGAAAGGAAAGTCGCGAATTCCAAGGGAAATCCCTTGGTTGAGGCACCGTTTCGTCTTTTTTTTTTCATTTTACTTTCGAACTGTCGTTTGGCCGGGCGAACGTTTTTAAAAAAATTTCAAATCGAACAAAAACCCAGTTTAAGTCTGTCGATTAAACGAACCGAAAGAAAAATTCCTCAAGTTTTGTACCTCGCTGTTAAAAACGACAAACCTTACGCGTGGCATCGATTCTCGAGTCCCTTGTTTTTTTAAACTGTCCAAAATTATTCCGTGTCGTTAAAAATCACAATTTTCCATGACGTCTCCGAAAATTTCTGTGGAAAGTTTCCACTGTCGCTAAAAAAAACCTCCCGCTCGTTATTTTCGTCCGGACGAAGGCAAAGCCTCACGAATTCGTATTCGCGTCGCAAATTCCGCGATATTTGCCGCCGACAGTTGCCTCGTTAGCCGGAGACAATATTTCTTTCATTTTAGTCGCAAATTTAAGAGAAACTATTTATCGAGCCGCGGGGAGATGTTTTTAAACGGGAAAAGCCGGAAAATGTCGAGCGATGAGCTGGAAGGGAAAATCGAGAGATTTGGCTGTTCGCTGTCTCGTCGTTTGTCGCCCGTGACAAAAACCGAGCCAAAGGCTTGAGAGTTAAAAAAGAAAACGAAAAAAATCAAAAATTTTCGGTTTTTTCGAGCTTTTCATTATTTGTTCTGTTTTCGATGTAGAAAAAAGTGACCGGGAGTATTTATTGCTGCTCGGGTGTGTTCTGCTGTAATGTAAATAATTATTGACCAAAAATATGAATTGAAAAACCTCATAAAAAGCTCGCCAAGTTTTTTACGATATTTTTTTATCGCATTGTAATGATTTTTTATATTGTAGCGCAGAGCGGAAACGAGCAGCGCGAAAAGGGGTGCCCCAAACTTAAGCGCGAAAAAAACTAACGAAATCGTCGTATTTTTTTGAAAATTCGAGACCCGCGAGTCTCCTCGTACGCCGAGGATCGTCCACGCGCGTTTCGCTCGTTCCTCCGTGAAAGCCCAGAGTCTCGGTCGGCCGGAAGACCGAGGATAAACAATTGTCTATGCCCGTTTTGTTGTTTTTTTGTTGTTGTGGTGAAAAAAAAAACGCTTTTCAACGATCGCTTCCGAGGGACTTGATTACTTGGAAAAAACGCGATCCTCATGGGACGTCGAAAAAATGAAAATGACGAAAAAAATAGGAAAAGTGAGCAGCAGAAGGAAAATTCTCTCGGAAATTCGTCCGAGTCACCCGGGGGCACAAAATTAATAAATAAATAAATTAATATCGAAAAATGAGTTGGACATTGAAAGAAAACACTTAGGATTAATATACAAAGACACCGTTCCGAAAAACGAAACGAGCGATTTGTTATTCGGTTGTAAATAGAACGCTTTACTATTAAAAATTAGTTAACGACTAAGCTGTAATACAATTTTTAGTGATAAAGCTAATATTAATATTGATTACTATTCGAAATGAAAAATGAAGGAATGAAAAAAAAACACACACACAACACAATAGCTTTAATCGTAATATTTATCGAGCGAATACCCTGGCAATATCAAATAAATGTCCATAATGATTAAATTCAAAGCCTTCGTTTCTCCAATTTTCTCTTCGAAATTGTACTTCGCCATGACGTATTTGTATTTGGCTCGTGTTATCGACGAAAATTCCTTACCATTGTACACTCCGACGATCTACGCACTTTTTCGCGATTTATTTTCATCGAAATGATCACGAGGGCCTGCGTCATTTAGTACTCAGTGGCAGTTTCCTTTTTTCGAACTTTTCGAGCACTTATTATTTTTCATTTTCAAATCTCACTATTTTTACGTTTTTACGAAAATTCTTCGTGTTCATGGGAAATCGGTTGATTGGATTTTTTCTCGGGTTCGTCGACCCTGTCCTTTACAGTCACGAAATATTTTTCAGTCTGGATTCGGCTCCGATTTTTTTTGTCCTTTGCTCGATTTCGTGGCAAAATGGAGACTGGGATCTACTTATCGGGGAACGTGTTCGGGTCATTTTGACCCAGACGTGATTTTTGTGCCATTCTACACGGTCGGGCTGCGGAGGACACAATTTTAATCGGCCACACATTTGATCGCTGTCGCCATCCCCTTTTTTCAATCGGCCCATGCCCTCCTCTCCCTCGTGGTATTTGTTTTTTCTTTGGAAAAACAAAAATGGGAAACTAATGGAAAATGGAATTTAAAGGAATTTTAGACGCGAGGCGAAAGGGAATTGGATGAAAAGGAGGTTCGAGAAAAAAAAGAAGAGAAGAAAAGTTATAATCGACGGGGCAAAGGATCGGTGCTGTTTATTTGTTTTGTTCTTGGACACAAGGAGCTTGTATAGTATTTTTGCGTCTCTTGTTTGTATGAAGTAATTAAAATAAATGAAAGATGAAATTGAAGGAACAAGGAATTGAATTATTGTGTTAAAGTGTGGTCGTTTGATTGACTAATTAATTGGCAATCGCGTGATTTTGTTGGTGATCGATTTCGTCGAAAAATCCTCTCTGAACCTTTCAATCATTTTTATATTCCGAAGGCAACTTTTTTCCACGTGCAGTCGATAAAAATTTAGGTCAAAAATCGCCCTGCACGTTTTTGTGGATAAAGAAAGAGAAAAAATGGTTTTAAACGAAGGGATAAAAATAAATGGAAACAAAACGTTGGGAGGCGATTGCAATTTTTTATTCACACTCCAAAGCTTTGAAATTCTTGGCTGGTCTGTTCTCGAGGTTATTGAGGTTCAGAGGCTTGATAAATGGAAGCGAAAGTTTATAATACACAGGGAAAATATCGCTGAAGCTAGAAAAATTGATGAACCGATAAAAATCCTTGAGATTTCTCACAATCTCGTATCCTTGATTATTTTTTCTGGAGCTTCGAGGTCTTCTCGTCTATCGGCGATAGCATTTGTTAGTTTTCTTCGCGGACCAAGAGGCAGCTTGAGCGCTGCGATGTCCGCATCGGTCAGCAGCATCAACGCCTCCAGATCTATTTGCTCGGCCTGTAGGACACTCTGTATCGAAGTTAAGTTGTTGGCAACGAGGAATCTTTGCAAGGGAGTCCACTCTTCGTCGGTCTCGTCCGTTTCCTCTTCACCTAGAAACAAATTATACTATTTAAAGGGATCCTCGGTCTCGCGGTCGGTAAAGTCTATTCGCGAACTTTTTTTTTTCGACGTTCACTCTCTTTCCGAGTTTCTCGATCCCAGTGACTGTCGCGAGGCTCTCGAGGAATATTTCGATTATTTTGTATTTCGTGACATCGTGTCCGATGGGACAACATTTTTTAATTCATCAAATCTTGGGAGAATTATTTTTTTTTCCAATAAATGACGACCGAATTGGTTGGCAAGATTTTTAAATGTAAATTTTAAATTTAATGAATTGAAATTTTTCATTTAATCGATTTGTTTAATTAAATTAATTTTTTAATTTCAGTTGTTTATGGTCTTGAGACTTGGATCGAGATTTTTTAATAAACTTACCGGAAAGCCTGTCGTCGTCCCACATGTTTTGTCTGCGTGCGAGACTCCCGGCGCTTCCAATACTAATTTCCTCGTTATTGTGGCCGTTGGTTCCGTTTCTATTGCCGTTGATCGATTCGTCGAGCGAGCCATTGCCGTATGCGTTCGTCTGACGTTGATGGGCGTTCAGTTGGTTAATCGGAAGATTATCGAGGGTGGCTGTGATCTGTAGAGAACGAAGGAACATAAATGAAAAAGCCTCGTCGGGTCGCTCGTGGATCGATCGATGATTTTGGGAAAAAAGTGGAACTTGCAGATCTTCGGAAGGCGACAGAGCCGAAGCCAGGTCTGTTGAAAATGCTCGCTGGTTCTTGAAGCAGAACAGCTTCTTCGACGACGTTTTTCATGGTGCCGGATCGATGCAAAACGTCGCCGTCGTAGCCGTCGTCATCGTCGTCGTCGTAATCTCGATCTCCCAGCAAGTCCGGAGTGCTCTGAGCTTTACTGAGAGTTCCCCAGACGTCCGATATTCTGCCCCTTTTCCCGACTTGTTGCTGAGCCTGCGTCTCGTAAGTACCGACGTACATGACCTCGGAATCTCTTCTCAATCCGGTCAGACTTCTCACCGATCTTTTGCCATCTTGTTCGATCTGCGATTCGTGGTTAGAAGGAAAAAGCGATTCTTATTAATTCTAGAACTAGAAATTCATTTTTTTCTCCTCGAAACTACAAAACGGGGTCATTATTGAAGGCGTGCGGGTTTCTCGTTCGTAAAATACATTAGTCATTATGGTATTTCATGCCAAAGAGAATGGTGGACAGGAAATTTGTTTTTTTTTTTAGATTTAGTTGGTGAAAAATCGATTTTACGCTTCGAGTACACACTGGGTCATTTTGACCCGAAAAATTTTCATCGATTGATGGGCAATTAATGGCAACGAATCTTTTTAGGAATTCGGACAAATTTGAATAACTTTATGCGAGAAATGTCTCTACAAAAAAGAAAAAAAAGAAAAAATGCATTTTTATGGGAATACGACGCTTTGAAAAATACTTCGGGTCAGATCGACCCAGAGTACACTTACAGAAGGTGTTTAAATAAATAAAAATATGTATAAACTTGTGGGCTTTTGGAAATTTTTTAAATTTTATTAACCCTTTGAGTACACACTGGGTCATTTTGACCCCTAAAGTATTTAGTCACCGAGTGTTTAGCAAAAAACACTTATTTGCCGCGTTGGAATGACTTGAAAAACGCTTCGGGTCAGATTGACCCAGAGTGCACTTCCAGGAGATCTGTACTCGAACGGAAATCGAAAAATCCGATGAAATAGAATTTTTGGCCGTGACTCATTCGTCGAAGAAAATTGCCATAGGAAAAACTGACTTTTTGTCAGAATTTCATGTTGACTCGATGACCAAACGCGGAAAATACGAGAATTTAGTAAAAAAAGGAAAATGACGGTAGAAATTTTGGAGGAACGACACAAATAATTGTAAAATTACAAAATGCCTGCGATCAGTTGATTCAGACAGTCATATTAAGACAGTTTCTTACCTCGACGACCTTGAAGTCATCGGTGATGGCTTTACGCGCCAATGCTTTGCGGCATCCTGCGCTGCCTCGTCTCTTGGTCGTGCCAGTATTGGCGGTGGAAATGGTACCGACGATGTCGCTGAAAGTTTGAGACGGTTTGACTCTTCCCCGGAAGGTTAAAACGCTCGGCCTGTGTGGCAAGACGTTGTGTTCGTTGATGAGCTCAATGTCTATTTTCGCGCGGTCCTTTAACAATTTTTTTTGCTCCTTTTCCGCTCGAATGTCCGCAGTCTTTTGTCTTTTGACGTATTCCTTTAATCTGCGATGAAAATCGATTAAAAAAAGTTGCTGTTAAAATTATTTTCCTCATCAGACGGAGGACGAAATAAGCTCTTCGGAGTCGCACCTTTTTTCAGCGTCTTTCTCAGCTTTCTCGCGAAGCATTTTACACTTTTTTCGATTGGTTGCTTCCTGCTCGGCCTGAGCGAGATCAAGGAACTGTAAAATCTTTTCTCGGCCATTAATCGCAGCCAACTCGCGGGCCGAGTGTCTGTCAATATCCAGAGACCATATATTGCACCCAAATTTGACCAAAAATTTAACGCAAAAGTCGTGACCCCGGGCTGATGATAAATGCAGTGCCGTGTTCCCGAAATAATCCGTTTTGTCCGGATCTCCGCTGGTAAATGACAATGCAATGAAAAAAAGTTCACATTAAAAAATGCTTTTGTCCAAAATTAAATGAATTAATTGATTAACGAAACAAATCAAATGAATTAATTGATCAAATAATAAATTAATGAATTTGAATGAATAAAAATAATTGAATTATATCAATAAATAAAAATTTGAATCAGTGAACATTGAAATGAATAAATTAATGAAATAATTCAATTAATTAATTGAGTAATAAATTAATTCTTTCGATAAACGAAGATTTGAATGAATAAAAATCTAAATACATGAAAAATTGAAAAAATATAAATTTGAGTGAATAGAAATTGAATTAATTAATAAAATGAATAAAAATCGAATTAGTCCAATTTTTTGAATTTTTTTTCTATATTTGGGCAGAATGACGCGTATGTATTTATTTATATCGAGCTCCATAATGTTATGGCTACGAGAGTGGGGGCCATCGTTTACTCGATTCCGCTCCGTTCCGTTTCGTTTACCCTGCCCCGGTTTTGTTTCGTGCACGCCCGATTGTTTTCCTTCTTTTCATAACGTGTATTTTTTTTTTCTTCTTACTTCATCCTGCACTGCCCCCAACAATATTCACGCAAGAGCCACCCGCGCACGGCTTCCGTGGGGTTGCTTTTCATGCGTGCGTGTGCATCCCTCCTTGTCCTCATATTTACTATGTAACAGGTGCGTATGCTCGTGTGTCCGTGTCTTGCGAAATTCTCTCTATAGACGTAAAAACCCCGAATTTGACCGAGCGAAAAAAAGTCTCTATGTTTTTGTTATTTCGTCGATCCTCAAATGTGCCTTTATACATATAAAGGCACATTTTCCTTTCATTCAGTCTATACGAACAGATGCCATCGTGCGTGTTTCCTGTGCATGGGCCAGCTGCTGTTATCCTTCAAAAAATATTGAAACGCGATTCGAGACTCGGACGTCAATAATGCCGACAAGTTTTTTTTTAACGTTTTTCTATTTTAACCGAAAAGTTGAGAATCCAAAAAAAATGATGGCCATCTTTTTGAGAATCTTGCTGAAAAACTATCAGGGAAAGTAATTTTTTTTACGATTTTTTTTTTCCTTTCCCACTTTGAGGCTCGGGCTTCGTGGGCAATTTCATTCTCCACGGAATGTTCGTAGGATATTTCTAAGATCAGAGGAATGTGCTGGCACACGTACCCCCTGGCGACCAGCAGTCTCAGCGCATCCAAATGACCTTCAAAGGCTGCCCATAGTGTCGGGGTCATTCCACCTTCATCTCGAGAGTTACAGTCCTTTCGTGTTGCTTCCTTGAGGATCTCCAAGGCTCCGTCTCTCGCGGCTCTTCAACAGAACGTTCAACTTTGCTTTTTCAATGTGTAGAGAATCTTTTCCAATTGCAAATCTATCATTGGCCTCCCTATCGATTTCCAACGATCTGCTACTCAACGCTCCACAGCGTGTCACTCCGGAACGTAGAGAAATATTTTTACATTCATTTTATCAACTGACCATGCAGAACTGATAATAATTGATTATCGCCAACTTTGATGAACGTCCTCGCGATTCTCGAAACGACGAATCATCGTTTATTATTTTATTTTCCCTGGAAATTCGAGTTGCGATATCAATTTTTCCAAATCGAAGATTTTTTTATTTTTTTTTAAACATTTGCACGACTTTCTGGCAACTTATTTTTCTCTCTCGATCTCAGATCAAAAATCTCCATTTATTTACGCGAAAAAGACGCTTAAATAATTCAGCAATTGACTCGAAATAATGTGAGGAAAAAAATGCCGTAACTGTTTTATTTTCTACGGAAATTCGAGTTGCGATATCGGTTTTTCCAAATCGAACATTTTTCTGTTTTTTGTTCTAACGTTTTCACGATTTTTCCCCATTTTTTCTTTTTGCCCGATCTCAGAAGGGAGTCCCCGAATTTTTAATATGAAAAACACGGGCAAATAATTTTGCAATTAACTCGAAGTAACTTCCGGAAAAAAAAATCGACGTGACGATTTTATTTTCGCCGAAAATTCGAGTTGCGATAAAAAAATATCCAAATAGAAAATTTTTAAATTTTTTTCAATGATTTTCACGATTTTCTGGCAATTAACTTGCTCGCTCGATCTCGGATCGAAAATGTCGATTTTTCAACGCGAAAAAGACGCGCCAATAATTCAGCAATTAACTTGAAATAACGTGAGGAAAAAAGTCTCGCGCTGCGAGATGGCGAACGACGTGACATTTTCTCTCGGGTTTGTTTTCTATTTTAAAATTGTTTTCTCCACGGTTAGCGATCTGGTATTCATACGCGTAGACAAAACCAGGTGGACACCTTGGCAAACATTGGTGTGGGTCTCCCGTGTGATGCGGGACTCTGCAACATTTTTTTTCTCATCCCGCGCGATGAAAGGAAACTCACCCTTCGCCGAAGCGGTTTTCGCGTGAAAATGCAGCTGCACATCAGATAAGGCGACTTTGCCACGAACTAGAAACCTCGAGAAATTGTTGAGTGCAACTACAACGATATTAACTTTTCTGATAGCGGAAATGACACGTCCGCGACAAACACTCGACAGCGATAACATCAAAACTAACGTTCGATTACAGAAAAAAAAAAAAAAAAAAAATACAAAAAAAACGTTCAGATGACGTTTCATTGTTCCACTTTCGCAATATTTACCAAGAACGTGTCGTTCTCGCTTTTGTCAAAAACAATGCGAGTGGAACTAAATACACGGGATGTAAATAATTGCGCAATAATTTTGACGAGTTTACGAAACGACGCTAATCTTTCTTATGATTGAATCAAATTTATTGTTGATAATTAATTATTTCATCATTTTCACAATTTCGTCTACAAAGTTGGAGAAAAAAAAATTAACCTCTCATATTTTTTATCCTTGAGAGGGGGACGAACGCTTCCCTTGAGCACGTGATGACAAAAATCGTAGGTAACCAGGGAGGGGAATGAAAATATCGAAATGAGTCAACGCTCCAGCTAAAGTTTCAACCGACAACGAGGCAGTCACTTTTAACATTGAATGACGTTCCGCAGTACGCAGCATTGAGAACCAACGAAAATAAATATTCCTATCTATTAATCGTTTTCGTTTAATTAAAAAAAACAATCAAGACGATTTTGTGATTTTGGAGTTGGATCGAAAAAAATCATGAGCTTTATGATCCTGACCAAATCTTTGCTCAAGAAAAAATAGAATCTCTTTGCTTTTGAACGATGCGAACTTGGACGTCGTTATTTCGGAGGACGAGAGCAGCACGTTGATGATTAATGAGGAACGAGCCCATCAACACTCACGCTCGCATGTTTTTATTCGTTTAAATGTACAAATGCTCGTTCCACAGGATCTTAAAGTCGCAGTGACGAAATTGTCATCGAGATCGCGCAGCTTAATTGCTGGAGGTAATTAATCCCGTGCAAGAAAAGCGTGAAATTCGCATTAATGTAAAAAAACAAAGTAATTGCTGGTTGCGTGTCGAGTTTAACAAGAAAATAGTGGACATGTGACGACAGAGTGGGGAATAAATATTGAGATACTGACTTGTGAAATCGTTCTGACGACATTTTCGCCGGGCTGTTGAGTTTTTTGAGCGGACCCGATTTTATCCAGAAAATTCAATGAGTTGGAATGGTCGATTGCAAAAAAGTGTTTTCTGCGTCATCCGATCGAGTGGATGATCGATGGGGCGATCGAGATTCGGGCGACGACCACGGAGACGTTCACTGAACCGATTTTTCTGGTTTGTGAAGGAAAAATCAGGATATTTCGTTTTTGTTTCAAGGAAAAATCGCAACGGGAAATTTTGAATTTATTGCTCGCGATAAATCGCGATATTAACGAGTTTTTCGGGTTGTTAAAAATCGGCTTTTTTTTCTAACGAGTACGTAGCAACGCGAGAAAGAGCACTACACTGTGAACGAACTGACTGAACCGAACAAACTCGAAAAAGAAGCCCCCGCCTTCGATACTCGCTCGCGATCGTGCTCGACTCACCTGAGCCGCGCTATCTCTCTTAATCCACCTGGACGACGAATTTCCTATCGTTCTCTTTTATCTTTTCGCTCTCTTGCTCTCCCGGACAAATTCTATTCGACGGAGGTTCTTACCCCTTCTCTTTCCTCTCCCTGCGGTCCCCTCGCCACCCCGTCTCTCCGGCGGCGGCAAAACCGCGTGCACTCTCTCGGAGCTAAGCCTACGCGCGAGTCTGACTCTCGCACCTGCTTTGCAGCTCTACCGATTCTCCACGGTTTTATTCACTCGACCACTCCAAAGCAAAGTCCTCAACGTTTAATACGATCGCGCAGTGACTTACCGACGACGGTAAACCCTTTACCTGAATCTGGTAAGGCAGTCCTGACCCTTGAAGTCTTCTGAATAGCACGTCGCATTTTTTCAATCTTTTCTGCATTTAATGAATAAATAAATAAATAAACAAATGAATAAATGAATAAGCAGATGAATAAGCAAATGAATAAATAATTGAATAAATAACGACTTAATAAAAATAGAATAATTTAACGAAAGACGATGCAAAAATAAAATTGCGTTGTGGTAGGAATTTTGGTGGTAGAAAAAACGGTTCGGAATCAACGTGAACGAAGCTCAACTGGTTTCGTTCATTTATTGATGTGTCACAACAATGAGCATGCGAGTGGGTTACAATTTCATCGGGATAACTGGGAGTGGGAATATTTCACAACGATTAAGTTACATTTCGTTTATTCGCCTGCTCAGCGAAAAATCTCACTGCGCGCCGGTATTTTTATTCTCTGATTTTTTGCTTGTTGTCATTTTGTTTTTTTTTTGTTGTTGTTTCAAGACTTTACTTTATTTTAGCCCATTTTTGCTGTTGCTGCTTAAATCTCTCCTCAAACACTTTTTCTTAACAACGAACGATTACATCACAGCTCAATTATGTTTTTTGTCGTTTTTGTCATACGTTTATTAATATACTCACGTTTACGATGCTTTGTATATACTTTGAATATTTATTTATAGGTATACCCAATTTTTTATACTTATTTACATATATAATTAAGTTTACGTATGTATATTCGTAACGATTAGTCGGTGGGCCTCACGCTTTCGCGTGATTTCAACGAGGTCCAACCTTTTTCCACTTCAAAAAGATTCGTACAAAGACTGTATATTTCAGGAGATGCGGACAATAATGCAAGTATTTCCTTTTTTCATTTTTATCCACTCGGAAACGTTTGAAAACTCAAATTTTTGAGTACAAAGATTTTTTCCCATTTTTTCACAACATTTTTTTCATTTTATTGAGTTTTTATTATCAAATTCTCATCGAATACGATATTTTCGCACGCACATCGAACTTCACTGTATTGCGCGTCACAAACGTTTCATCATTTTTAGTGAATTTCAAATCCACTCTTTATACTCGATTCCTTGGTATTTACCAGGGAAAAGGTCTCGCGCCTCAGGCACGGGACTTCGAGTATCGACTAACAATTATACTTAACCCACCGTGGTCAGACGGGGTCTGAATGACCCCAGCCATGTTTAATGGCTTCCAGCGTTGCCAATATTATTAGAAACGGCACGAAAAAATTCAGGCTATCAGTTCGAACCCTCCAGAATGAAAATTCGATGCTAAAAAATGTTTATCCAATTTTCAAAATGGTGAAAAAAAAACGCAAAAAAAAGTAAAAAAAAAAATTCCGGCAACCCAAACCCAAACCCCGTTGCGGAGACGATGCCGACCGTCTCGAGCCTTTGTAATTCTACAGCTAAACCTTGCACTTGGGGTCATTTTGACCCTTGGCGACCACGAAGGGTTAAAACTTAATTTTTTTTCAGGATTTTCAGAGTTAACAAGAGTAAAGATCACTCGTAGCAATTGCGTGTATAGAAGAGATGCAGGAGATGCAAAAATGTTGGATCTGAGGAGCCAGCAGCTCGTCGAAACAACGAAATTGCAACTCGGAAGACTTGAGACAGTTCTAACGCCTACATAATAGATTGATATGTTCTACACGTTAGTTGAGACCGTTTCATTAATAATCTACGTTGGAATTTGGCTACATGTGTATAAATATAGTGTATAGAAGTAATTAGTAAAGTTTGCTTTCGAGTGATGGTAAAATTTTCACACCCCTATAGAAATTTTCGTACGCTCGTCGTACATTCGTATAAACAGTTTTTTTCTTCATTTTTTTGTTTTTTACATGTGAGATAGTAAAATAGAGTCGCGAGGGAAATAAAAAAGAAGGAATGACTGCACGTGAAAAAAATCAATAAATCGTCATGGTCGTTTTAGGTGGGTCGAGGATTTTAGGGCTTCGATTTTTTTTTTTATCGTCCGTGGAGATAAAATATTTGGAACCACGTCGTTGGGTACAAAAATATACTCGGATAACGAAACGTCGCGTGAAAGTCTGCCGATAATTTTTTTGTTTTTTTTTTGTTGTTTAAAAAACGTGAATTCGTGTCTTTGGACTTGGCGCTTCGTCATGGGGAAAAAATGTCGTAGGCCTAGCAGGAGGAGATTCCTGGGGAAAGGGACAAACAACACGTGTGGTTTATTTTTGTTTTTTTTTTTATAGTTTTTCGTGTTCATCTCTTTCCCCAAATCCACTGACTATCACGAAAATTTTTACTAAAATAAGAAAAAGCTGAATTTCTTGCCCTTCAGGCTCTGAAGGATTCGTCAAAGTTTGTTGAACATTTTTTTTCTTCCCAGTGTACAGTTGATTGTGTCGTTTAGTATCGATTATAGTTTGAGAGCTTTGCAACAGAGACCAGCTCGTTGAAAATGATTGTCTCGTTAGAAAACGCAATTCGAAAGATTCCTCGTTACATTTTCTCCTATTTTTCTCTCGTTATTTCTAATAACAACGATGCTCATTAATGCGCGCGATTGCCGAGCGTTTTTTATGACAAAAAGAAAACGTTTATCGTCACGCTTTTTTATCAACGACGACGCTGCGTCGAAAAATATCGAAGAAATTTTCGTCGGATTCGCAAATATTTGCGGAACTCTGACTTTTTTGGTTGTGCATTATGCTCTGAAGTTTTTTTTACACATCCACCCTTCGTGAGACTCCAGAAGCGAATGTGAAAAATATTTTTTTCACTGTATAGGCCGTTCCAGGTCGAGTTTCGATTTTTTTTCTGCAACCCAGAAAAAGCGACTTTGCTGCGATCGAAAGCAGCGCTGGATCGTGTGTCCGGCTTCTTGGTAAGTTGAAAAAAATTGAATTAGATGGTCGCATCAGTGATGAGAACGAGATTTTGGATAAAGCCACTACTCGGATGGGTGATCGCAGGATTCCACCAAGTTTCTCAAACTGCGTACCTTCGGAATCGTCATGACACGATCTCGAGACGTCCTGGAAAGTCTCACAAACGCTGGGCTACGCTCACTGGGGATTGAGATGAAACGAAAAAAAAAAATGGAATTGGATTATTCGACATCGACGCGCAAAACGGTTTGCTGAGTGACGAGACGTTTCTTGCCGGAGCCCCTGGAAGTTTGAGCTTCAAGTTTAGAGTTAGGTGGATCGATCTCTCGGTCTTTGTCTCGGTCACTATCGTCACTATCGTCTTCAGGGTCGGTTAGATTTTCGAGTTCCGGTTCTTCCAACAAAGCGTCACTCTCAACGGAAATTTGTTCAGGCGTAATCGTGCTTGAGCCGTCCAAGTTAATCTCAACGATGTGGTGATGACTCTCGTCCGAATTGGCACGATTATCCTCCTGGAGATTGGGCCCCGTCGAGCAGGGTGTTGCGAAATACTTGAGCTCGTACTCGGGAGCGCAAGCTTCGAGGACCACTTGAGTATTGAGGGAATGTCTGCTCGCCTGTTGCGAATCTCTTCTGTGCTTATCGAACGATCTCCGTCTCGTGTCGTCGGATCTCGAGTGATAAAGTTTTGGCTGCCTTTGACGACGAACACTCTCGCCAGTATTGGCTCTCGACCTCACTTCTCCATCGTCCAACATGCACCTGTCGCAAAATTATTCATTCACGATTGTGTCCAGAAATCGCTGAGGCTTATTAATATCCATTCCGAGGTCGCGATATATTTCTCGATTAATTAATCAACTTGCCTGTAGTCGGCTCTACGGAAATCGGGGCTTCGTTTAAACTCGAGACTCGCTTTGCGGCTTCCGAGAGACTTTTCCATTCGCCGATCGCCTCCGATCCTGTCGAATGACATATTCCGAAAGTTGGGCGAAGAAGTTTTTCGGAAATCGCGAGGAGAACAAGTTGGTAAGAGACCCAGTTCCTCCGACGTCCTGATGTCGATCGAGCCTCGTTTTCGGGGCAGAAAATCGTCGGGATATCGACTGTATGCGCTCCATGAATAATTCGCCGGGTCTGTACAGAAATAATGAGGAATCGGATGGTATTTTTAGGATTAAAAGTCTGCGAAGATTATGGACCGAAAAAAAGTGAATCTGCGAGACCTTGTTGTTGTTGCTGTTGCTGCTTCTTCGAGTAACTTTTTTTGGCATCTTCCGCTATAGCCGCTTCTTCGACGTCCTCGACTTTCGTTTGTCTCAGAAGTTGATGTCGCCTCGCTGTGTCCGATCGATCTTTCACCTAAACATTCACATTATTTCAGCCTCGCGTTTCAATAAGTCACAGTCTGCACGACCAGCGAGCATGTTCAAAGAAAAGTACGTTTTTGTCTTATTAGAAAAAGATGGTAAGTGTGAAACGCTCCCAAAGTCCGCGGCCCCCGAATCCTCGCAAGTCATTCGTAGGCCTGGCGTGAAAATAAATTTCGTGCACAGCAAACTTTTTGCTGACGTTGCGGCGTCCTCTGGAGAGGGGCAAAACCATGAAAATAAAATGTTGTCGGAAAAGATCGATATTTTGTTAGAAACGTTCGACTAAATTCTTTTTTTGTTTGTTTGAAAAATCCCAAAAATTCTTGCATCTTTTGTTAAAAACCAAAAATACAGCCAAAATGACGAAAATTTTGAAGTGATCAAAAAAAAAAAATTCAGTTTTATTGGGTCCAACGAAATGTCGACGTTCTTTAAAAAAATTGAATCGAAAAAAACGAAATTTCAACCAGCAAGCAGTTTAATCGACTGTGATAAAAAATTCGACACCTCGAGGCCTACTAGGAGTTGGAGGCTGGGGACCGGAGGCTCCTCCATCTAAGATGATCGAGATTCAAAAGGTTCCTGGAAGTTGGAGCATTGGATAAAATGGGATTCTCATTTATCGACGACTCGAAGTCAGTGGCATTCTCGAGTTTGTATTTAAAAAGGTATTTACATAGCCGCGGGCTTTCGGCTGTGCAAGCAAAACTCTATGGCCCGCGTTTACCGAGAATTGATAAAAATTTGAACGCGTCAGATTATTATCGAATGAAGAGACTGGAGCGTTTGCCACCTGTAGCGCTCCCTGCGCTCCGAGCGAAACGATTTCGTGTTTTTGCATAAATATATGAAAAATGTGTGAGGCGAAGAAAAATTATTTAAGGAGGATGGCTACACACAACATTGTTGCCATGTTAACAACATGGAAAAATTCAAAGTTATTAGGATTTGATGAAATTTCGTGAGCATACTCTTCAGTATTAAATAAGAATATAAAAAATGTTTGATTTTTCTTCTACATGGACTTTCGAATAATTCAACACCAGAGTTTACATGCATAAGCATAAGATTCAGATATATATATATAGGTATATATCTTGCATCTCGTAAACTCAAATTATTTGACATCTCTGTAGATGGAAAATTGAAAAAAATTTGGAAAATTTTTCAAGATTTTTTTTCTACATAGTTTTTGAGTAATTGAATACTAGAGTGTACATGCATAAGCATTAAGCATGTATAAGATATATATAGGTATATCTTTTGGATATTGGAAAAATGGAAAAAAATGATGAAAATTGAAAATACTTGATGATAATTTTTCTACATAGTTTTCGAGTTATTAAAGACTAGATTTTACATGTGTAAGCATAGGATTGAGATATATATCTTTTGCATATTGTAACCTAAAATAATTCGACGACTATGTAGAGGAAAAATTGAAAAAAAATGGTGTCAATGTATTTAATGTTAAAGAATTCACAAATTTAATTGAATAATTATGATATTGTCGTATGTAGCCAACCTCTTTAACGTGATAAAGATTGTCGTACCTTGAGCGTGACTGGCCCCTTGTTCGGTATGTGGAGGTCCATAGCCATGGAGACTTGACTTCCATTGATTTTGTTGTGCTCAATGCTATCAGGGTTTGATCTGTGCTGGGGACTGTATCCAGGATTGTCAACGGACAATGCTTGTCTGGGCAGGAGTTCGGGATTCAAGAGCGCGCAGCCTGCGTATTTAGAGGTTTTTCTAGCGGCCGGTGATTTCTTGGAGACCAATGACGGGGCGCTGGGGCTTTTTTTAATCGGATTGGTCGGTAAACCTTTGTCTTGTAGATTTTTTGAGAAGCGAAGGAACTCTGCGGTCAACTGTTTCCGGTAGATCTCTTGAGCACTCGGGCTGGGAGTCCGATTGACTCGGAATAGTCCAAATTGGTGATCCCATTTGGTAGTTTGACTCGAAGTTGAGCGACGACTTCGTTGATTACGGTTTTTCAAGGTCGAGCCTTGATTGAAACGGAAACGGGCTGGTACGACTTTAGCGGCGCTGTCACGAGCCTCGAAGGTCATCACGCAGGCTGCCACGACAATGAAGCCTGGCAATAGTGATTTTTCTTGTTGTTTTTTTCTTCATTTTATTTATCGCTCCCTTCGATCTTTTACTCTGAATTTTTTCTTTCGAAATCAGGCGTGGATTTTTTTTTTTTTTTCTCGAAAATTTCATAAAAATAGGGAGGAAATATTTTTTTGGATGTAAAAAAGTTGGTGGGATAAAGATTCGAAGGTTTTTTGGTGAAAATTGAGAATTTTCGCGGTTCTTGGTACTTGTAGACTATTTTAACAACTGCCTTCATGCGCCTCCATAGCTCAGGGGTTAGAGCACTGGTCTTGTAAACCAGGGGTCGAGAGTTCAAATCTCTCTGGGGGCAAACTTTTTTTTCGCTCGAAACAAATACGAACGCGCGAGGGAATCAAAGTTTTAAGGATATTCGCGTGTTTGGCCGATGGCAATTTGAAATTTGCATGTGGAGATGTGCTGCTTGGGTTTGCATGGAATTGGCCAAGAGATTCGGGCTCCACCTGTGCGGTTTCCGACCCTCGATTGTCGTGTATATAGTGAGGCTTTTTGTGTGGGAACTTTGTTGGTGTTTCGAGAAAATCCAGAAAGCCTCCAGAAATTTTATTTATTTTATTGGACAAGATCGATCATCATTTGCCGCGAGTTTCATTGATTTTTTGTTTCATAGGTTAAGCCATTTACCTCCAACTCCCATTACTATGGGCCCGGCGTAGCTGAGATTGTTCAGATGAAAACCTCGGGACTCGTTCTTCACTTTGACTGTTATGTTGCCACGAATTTCTTGAGCGACTGACAACTGGTCCGCGTAATAGCCTACAATGTGGGTCAATGCGAAAAACACGATTTTCTTCATTATTTTTCATTTTTAAGGGTCAATTTGATCGATGCCATAAAAATTGCGATATTTTGCATATTTTTTCCGCGCCCTCGATCGAATGACGGATTTTTCTCTCGAACACGACAAATTCAGATCCAAATTCACTGTAGTTTATTGACGAAACCGAATCAATGCGAAAAACACCATGTCCCAAATAATTTCGATTTTTTAAGCACCGATTTGATCGACGTTATAAATTTGCGATTTTTATGCCATTTCTCTCACGATCTCGATCGACTAACAGATTTTTCTGACAAACACAACAAATTTATCCAAAATTTTGAATTTTCGATATTGTTCAAATCCATAATCACCGTAATGTATGGACGAACGTGGAACAATAAGAAAAACACGATTTTTCAAATTATTTCGACTTCTTTAGCGTCGATTCGATCGATGCCATAAAAATTGTGATTCTTTGGGCATATTTTGCGATTTTTCTATCGGATATGACAAATTGATGAAAATTTTTGAATTTTCGAGATTTTTTTCACCTGGATTCACTGTACCTTACAAAAAATCGTGACAAGTTTGTCTGGTAAGAATTATTCTCTAAAAAATAATAAACTCTAGCCACTTTGATTGATGCAGGAAATGGAGAAATTGATGAGAAGATTAAATGATGGATCGTTGGGATAAATAGTGTCTTACCTATAGTGGCCATGCAAGCACCGAGCAGCATTAGCAATAGTCCAATTCCAAGCGCTCTGCAAGCGTGCCAGATGCATCTCGTCGTAACTTTTCCTCTAACGACCTGAGCGACAATTTTGAATATCTCTGTATATGATAGGACATTAAAGAGTAACGCGAGGGTCGTGTATGTATGACGAAGGAGAAGATCATTAGTGTAGTTTGTTGGAGACGTTTTGGTATAGGGAACTCGGTTCTGCCTCATCTTGAACTTTCTGCAGTTTTGCTACAAAATTTTGTGCCTCTCTCGCATCACTTCTCTTCTCCTTTCGTCGTCTCTCGTTCCCGAACTCGTTACATTCCACGAAATCGATTTTACCTGAACGTTCCAGTTTGCACCAGGACCGCAAGCTCTCCTCTGTGTCCCTTGCCAATGAACACTACCCTGAGGCATCCTTGCACTCCTGCTGGTTTAAAAGAGAGAAGAAAAAAAATGTCAAGTGTTTGTCAACTTTTGCGAAGACTCTTGGCAAGAGCTTGGATGGACACGAGCACATGAACATTGATGGGTGTCCTGTGCTGTGTGTGAAGAAGGAAGGGTTGAGGGAATGGAGAGTGCAGCCGAGAAATTGAGATGGAAGGAGCTGAGCGCGCGAGAGGAAATCTCTCGGAGCTCCTGCGGAAGCGTTAATGAGATTTTTTCCCTTTTTCTTCGGAAGCTCTATGCACACGTGCACACACTGCAACTATCGACGAATTCATCAGAGGATCGTAAGTAGACCAGGTTCATTATTTATGCGGCTCTGGCCTCTCGATTATTATTTCAGGGACCTCGATCCACATCCCGGCAAATTTGTCGGCCTCTCTGCTTTCTATTTTTCAATATTTCGATGAAATTCTCGTCCGTCACGTTTACCAATTTATTTTCGGAGTAAAAATCATTTTAAAAAATGAATAAAAATTCTCTCGTTTTTCCTGTTTGCTTTTTATTTTTCGAACGAGTTTCCGTCGTTGAATTTCATTAACTTTTTCTGAGCAAAAATAATCAAAAAAATTCTCTGGTTTCCTTGTTTGCTATTTTTTTCATTTTTCAATCAAGTTTTCGTTGTTGAATTTTCTTAACTTTTCCCGAGCAAAAATAATTTTAAAAATAAATGAAAACTTGCTCGATTTTCCTTATTGCTATTTGTTCGATTAAGTTTTCGTCGTTTAATCTCATCGGTGTTTTCGCAGCGAAAATAATTGAAGAAAAAGGTAAATGAAAATTGCGTCAATATTTCGCAACGCACGTTACCATCTGGTCTCATTATTTTCGTTTTTTTTTTTTCAGTTCGCATGTAATATCCGTTTGACGCTTTCTTCTTGACCTCGGCGACTGGCTGACTGAGTCCCCGTGTGTTGTTCGCTTTCTCATATTCTCTCTGAGTCTCGTAAGCGCGTGCACATAGAATTCCTCGCTGGGGATACATCCAGTTCGCTTTGCGACTTGCTTGTGTTTTCCATGACAATGCTATCTGCCTGAAGATCTGAAGCTACTCTCGATCCTCTCTATAGGCGATGAGAAAGGTGGATCGTCGTGTGTGGAAGTTCGAACAGTCACAAGCGCGCATTCTTTGGACTGTAGAGCTTGGTGTGTTGGAGTATGGAGGAGAATATGTGTTGGGAGAGAAATAGGAAGAGATCAAAGCGCGGGAGCGGGCTGTGCCGAGCATACAGAAGAACGGCAACGTTCGATGGGCGACTGTGAGAATCGAGGAGTGCAGAAAAGTCGGAATGGCTGGTGTGCAGCCTGGCCAGCATCCGTATTGTCTGCTATCTCAAGTGTTTGCAATCCTTCGATACGAAACACTCGGAGAGGCTTCGACTTTGAGTATTTCGCATTGATTCATCTATATGCAAGACTTTGCTTGGCTGCCTTTGCTTTTTCTCGCATAGAAATATGCCTCTGGCATGTTTTTCACACTGAGAATGATATTTCAGGTGGCGCGCACTATTGTTCCTAGTGAATGATCGATTAAGCTGCATATATTGGCTATTGAACGTTGGCCTTATTAACGCGTTTTAAAATAGACGCTGTTGATCGTTTCACTGATTTTCACGTGCGGACGAGGTCGTGCAATCGCTCGATCTCTAAAATATTTTGTTTCTCCTCATTCCGGGTTTAGTCGGGCTCACAAGTTGTGCTGCATGTGTGTGTGTGGTACGGAATTGAGATTTTCTTTGGTTGGACACGTGGGAGTACACACTGGGTCAATTTGACCCGAGGTTTTTTTTTTTTCTAATCGTTGCATTCCGGTGGATGCGCGTTTTTTGTTTTTATTTTTGTAGAGATTCCTCGAATGCCAAACTATTGGTGACAGCAAATTTTTCGGGTCAAAATGACCCAGTGTGTACTCGAGAGGGCAAATTAATAAAATTTGTTTTTTGCAGAATTCTCGAGTGTATTTGCATTTGTTATGAATTTCATAAGCAAATAATTAAATCGCAATCTTTGCACATGCAGCCGAAAGCTTTGTGTCGCTCAGACTCGTTCGACAAATCGTTCCAATGACCCATTTAACTGATTGCACGACAGTAATTGCTGACCCCGTATGAAACGACCCATTGCCATGTAAATTCATGTTCTAACGACTGTGGACGCATTTTAACGCGATGCACGTTGAGGTGTTGTCGTTGCCAAGAGAATTCCTGAATAATATTTTACTCGATTGATTGGCGCAGATTATTCCACATTTTTGGCTTCGACTTTTCATTCGTTTTTCTTCGAGCCACAACAAATTTTTAGTAAATTAATTTTTTTTAGCAAATTTTTAAGTTTAAATTAGTTCAAAGCCGGACACAACGAAATAAACATCTGTTGGAAAATTGTCAAACTCGTGGGTCGCTGTTTGGGTCTGCGAAATGTTGAGAAGAGACGCCGGCCGGTTTGCCCCGAGGCGAAAGCGATTCCGTGCGTCTTACGATTTTTCTTGCTCAAGACGTCAAAATATTTTTCCAATCAGGAACGGCGGAAAATGGTCGAAAAATCAATTTTTTTTCGAAAATTCATTTTTTTCCGGAGTGGTGAAAAATAAAAAATGAAATTTCGGGAGATTCTGGTCAAAATTTATCTCCGGATCTATACGAGACGTTAAATTTAGCAACGCGATTCGGAAAGCTGTGAAAAACCCGGGAAACATCAATTTTTACAGGTGAAAATTGTGGATCGTTGTAAAAAGTTACCAACTGATGGCAACAAAAAAAAATAAAAGAAAAATGAAAAAATGTACGGTTTTTTATTTAATTTTTCGTATCGAGTCGACGAAAATTCTTACCTGGCCTCCGCCGGCTCGCGATTGACGTCAAACCATGTTCTCCAGACGCCAAGTGATTTTATCACATCGTCAGACTTTCACGTAATTAAAAAAATAAATAGAGCTTCTTTTTTTTTATTGGAACCTCGTCGCTCGGCTCCGTAACATCGACCCACTTAAATTTTCCGTGTCGATTCTCTTTCCAAAATCTCGCACGGAGCTTCCATTATTTTTTAACTGTATTTTCCCATCGATTAACGAGACAACGGACGTTTGAATTATTTCGATTGATCCACGCGACTCGTCTATCCGTATTTCATGGTCCGAGCCTTTCGCGAGCGTTTGTTGTTGCACGAACAATGGCGAGGCTCGAAAAGGTTGGAAATTTATTGGAGCACGAGTTGAAAAATGGCGCTCGTTAACGAATCTTAAATGTTGAGACGAAAAAAATTTCGAGTATAAAATAAAAAAATTGTGAATTGCAAAAAAAAAACAAAAAAAGGCTCACGTTTTTAATTATTTATTTAATCGTCGTTTATCGTCCCGGAATTAGTCAGAAACACGCACACTTCACCATTAGCCAGCGAATAAGAAAATCGTTTTATTCGTAGGCAATACGCATGTTTTGTTTTTAATTCGAGATAAAATCATACGAGCTCGTTGGAGGGACGTTGGAGGGAAGCTGGAGATTGAATTTTCAGTCACGGATGATCGAAGCCGAAGAGATAATCGTAGGCAGGAATCACGGTGGTTTATTAATCGCGTGAAGAATCCGGCTCGTGTAGATTGCGCGGTAACGAGCGGTTAATTAGCAAAGGATGAAAAACTGCGAAGGATGGCCGCGTATTTAGTTGAACGAGGATCGGAGATAAAGCCACAAGTTAATAAAACACACAATTGAAGCTTCTTTATGCTTGTCTATTAAGAAGGAGCACTAAATATTTGGGAAAGAAGAATTAAAAACAGCAGAGACGCTCGAGGGAGTGTCACCAAGTCCTTTGCTTCTCGTAAGCATCACCTGTTGGTTTCCCCGTTATCCCGATCTCAGAGCGTCACGCCGTTAGCTAGACGAGCCCCTATCCTCTTTACATATCCATCCTAGCCA
The DNA here is from genome assembly GCA_030522525.1 of Campopleginae sp. 14b. Taxonomy (NCBI): domain Eukaryota; kingdom Metazoa; phylum Arthropoda; class Insecta; order Hymenoptera; family Ichneumonidae; species Campopleginae sp. 14b. The sequence continues at coordinate 75,336 of JAPYYS010000434.1, forward strand.
CTACTTGTGCCGAGTGTTTCGTGCACATGCAAGCAAACCACGCACACAGCTTCTGAGGAATATCGCGAGAGCGAGAGAAACGAGTGTTTTCTTGTCATTGCACATGCGCGGGTCCAGATCGATGTGTTATATCGGATGCTGTCTCGCTTTTGGCTTTCGCGTTGGTTTTCCTGGGCCGGACAGTCATTGGCAGCGATTGTAATACTCGGAAAATATCGCGCACTCAATTTTTTTCGTTGCTGCACATTTTTTATGGCTCGAGCTCACGATCGAGACTGATGAGCTTTTTACTCCTCGATTTTCAATTCGACGAGATCCAAACTCGATCGGACGTCGTTATTGTGGGTCCTAGATTAAAAAATTCGTTTTATGACGAGTCTCTATACTGTCCAGGAGTCATTTACTCTTTGGACGACATTCCCGTGGATCCATTTCAATTTTTTTCGTCTCGAATCTCTGGGAATTAGAGGGATGACCTATATTTGTTGAGGCGAAGAAAAATGCCGTGTCGCATCGCCGCTGAGGGCTCGGGAGCAGGGCAAAAAGCTTTTTCTTGCTGCCTAAATTTTGCTTCATCACTCGATTAATCCCTCGGTCAGTGAATCCCCGGACTATTAAGGGTGTGCTCGCATTTGAGCCGAAAAAATGTGCTCGCCAACGAACTGCAGAGATTCCACGACGACGGACGTTTTCATTTTTCGTTTTACATTTTTCTCGAGAGAAGATGCTGCGGAAAATTTCGTTGCACACACAAAAATGCCCTCTGGTCGCTCGGGAAAGTAGCAAGAAAATACTAGATCGGAAATACTGATAATCCACCTTTTGTAAATAATATTTATTAGATAATAAGTGCTTACGTGGTATTAGGTAACATAATGTACTCTAGGGTCCTTCATAGAAGGCGTACAAATCATTGTTCCAGCAATGTCGTCTAAGGTAACACAGTTAAAATTCTTTTCCACTCGAAATCTCGCTTTTCCATCGTGGCGACGAATGTGCAATGAAAATTAATTTTCCAACTGGATGAAGATGAAAAAATGTTGAAAAAAAAGTTTTTAAAATTTCGATTATTATATTAGGAGAACAAAAATGGAAATTAATACGTGCATTTTTTTTCGTCGACATTCCATCACACATACGTAGTCATCGTACATATTATTTTTATATTTTGTAGTTTTACAGCACGCTCCCTTTTCTCACTTACACAACTTTGTTTTTTTTTTTTTTTTTTTTTTTTTTTTTTTTTTTTTTTTTTTTTTTTTTTTTGTTTTTTTTTTTTTTTTTTTTTTTTTTTTTATTGTTTGCTCTCTTTTTTTTTTTTCTTTTTTTTTTTTTTTTTTTTTTTTTTTTTTTTTTGACGTCGTCGTCGGTGATGTTGCACTTGGAAAAGCGACTTAATTAAGGATGTCCAAAAGAATATACATATTTTTATACGCTCGGCCTCCTTTACAACCAATTACGAGAGAGAGAGAGAGAGAAAGAGAGAGAGAGAGAGAGAGAGAGATGAGTACGTGACCAGACAAACGGCAATTGATGATTAAAAAATCGAGCTCCACTTTTCATTGACTCCTCGTTTTCGTGTCGAAATATTGGGGAATTCGTTGGATTATGGCAACGAGCTTTCCTGGCGATTTGCTTGATTTTTAGTTTTTGTTATTTCGGTTGGAATTTCGGTGGCAGTTTTTCTGTGAATTTGATCCTCGAAAATTGGATTTTTTGAGGGAAATGTTTGAAACAGAAGGTTTATTTGTCTAGTGACGACTCGATTATTTGCATGGGAATGAGACGATTTTCCCTCTCGTAGGTTGAACGCGAAACGAAAACGGAAACTTATGTCTGTTTCGAATACTTAATGAGCTACGAGCGTGTCTGTGGGTGTGAGTAACGTTTCGTTTTTATTTACTTTTTATTGCCCCATCCGGATCTCCGCGAGCTAAAGTTAATTTCGCGCTAACTAATTCAATCTCTGAATTATAATTTTTATTTCATTTTCATTTCTAAGGATTTGTCTAATCTTTTTGACGAAGGTCGCGCGTGCAAATTCCCGCGTTACTCTCTTCCGCGGAAATAAATAACAAGCGCTCTCTACTGCGCTCCTTTCTTTTTTCTTTCAACAATATTTCAAACAATTTTACGAGGAAAAGGTTCGACGACTTATGGATTGAGCGCTGAGCCAGTCAAGACAACATCACGCTTTTGCCATATTGTCACGTGTCTCCTCAAAATTCCACACGCACACGCACACTTTCATTTTCTTGTCAGCAATAAAACTCAATATCAAGCTTACCGCTTAGAATTGTGGAAACGAGATTGCAAGCGAATATTTCTTCCTTATCGACAAAAAGTCAATTAATTTGAATTTTAATCGACAATTTTTCTCTCAATCCGAAAATAAGTATGTCTCGGGACAAGCACGATTTCTTCGGAGACTTTGGCACAGGATAATCCGGAGACAATTTCACAGAAGAATCAATAAATTTCGGAAGAAAATGTTTATTTACAACTTTTGCGTCATCCAATCAACTGGCTTGGGATTCAATAAGTAAAAATTGAATTCAGAGAGGTCAGGTTGTGTTTAGCCACTTGGGAGATGCTCCAAAAAGGAGTGAACCGAAATCGTTCGATCGAAAAAGTCTCCGAGACTGGGAGGATGGCCGCCGACAGGAAATCATTGGTGCACGCATAAATTATCGAGTCCAATCGTTCGATTCCACGTTCGGAATGAAAAAAGTCAAAAATTCAGAAGAGAATTTTTTTTTAAGGAGCTTTGAGCAGCCCCCACACGCTAACGCACGCATTAACGTCGACGGTGTGAGTTGACGAAGATGCTGTTATTTTTCTATGCGCAAACGAATCTACGTCGAGTGTCAATATTCATACGTCGTTTCGGCTTGTTTCTTTTGTTTTATTTATTTATCTTAAATATCTCTGAACGAACTTTCACCCCGCAAACAGACAGGCATCTTGAAGAATTTTCTCTCACACACGGACTCACCCACACACATACTCACGTACGCTCAATTGTTGAATCAATCGTCGAGATATTTTGTTAATATATCTCTATAGTAATCTAGTCGTGGGTACGTTTTTATCAAAGCCAGACTCTTGATTAGCTCTTAATAAAAATTCTCTCATCGCCCAGCCTTCCGAGGGCGTTTTTTTCTTGATTTTTTTCTTCGTTTTTGTTGTTGTTGTTGTTTTTTTTTGTTATTATTTACATACGTTCTGACGATAAATTTCACATATATTCATATATATGCATGTTGTGTGTTCATATCTACTTGTAATTTCTATATACGTCTCCAAACTTGTCCTTTGTGCGTTTGGACTTATTATTAATTAGTATTATGTTAATCAGAGATCTAGGCAGTTGTGTGTTGTTTATTAATACGTTTACGATTTTCTTTCTTTATTTATTGGTTATAGTTGTTTTGTTATCAATTTATCTCCCGCATGGAGAATTTTCCTCTTTTCGTAGATTTTTTTTGCTCATTTTTTTGCCGTTTTTCGAGTCAAAGGACGAAGAAATAAAACTTTGCTCGATTTTTAGTTTCTAAACGTTCCTGCGCAATGAACACTTCCGCGAGGCGGACAAGTCGCTAATGTTTTTTTTTTTTTTATCTTTTGCCTTTATTATTATATTTGGTTGATGCTGGCCTACCAGCATCCCACGTTCGCACTGGTCCTTCGCACCTGGACTTTTTATTTGTTATATTCTTTTTCTCTTTTCTTTTGTTATTATATTTTATTTTTTTTTTACTTTTTTCCTCGTTTTTCTCGTCCTCTTCACTTTGTTTTCGTATAATTGTCAACTACTTTTTTTATTCGTTTCAATTTCTTTAAAATTCTCTACTCGAAACTCTCTAGTTTTATTTTATTTCGCCTGCTACGTTCGTGGCATTTTTCACTATCCCTTCGTGTACTTTCAAGCCTTTTTTATCCTTGGGTTTTGCTCGAATTTCTTTTTCGAATTTAATGCTCCTTCTTTTCTTGTATTTCAGGTGCCTTAACGATCTGTGAAGTTGATAAAATGAGCTTGACATATCGAACGAATCAATCGACATGGATTCGTCGGGAACGAGCCGATTTATATTCGTCAGGAAAAATTTTACTTGAGAAATAGCGGAATTGGAAGGGATATTGTTTTTTCACTTTGTCTCGAATCTCCAGCTCGATTGATTCGAAGAAAAATGTAAATAAATCGTGTGATTTGGCTGCTTCCGTTTCAATCGCCTCCTCTAGTCGCAATACACAGTTTTTGGCTCTCGTCTCGACCGTACACGCTTTACAAATTTATTTTAATATTATAAATCTCTCGGCGATGTAATTGTTTTAATCGCTGTAACCGCCAAGATTTATTCGTCGATAATTCGCATTATTGTTTAGATATCAATTTGCATTTATCAAATGTTTGCTGTTGGATAAATCTCGACAGCTTTTACAAACGTCTTGTCGCGACTCGGAGAAAAAGCTCCGAAAGATGAAAAAATTTGTAAAATACACGTTGGAAAAAATCACAAGTTTTTCTATTCTTCGTTTATTCTTTTTCTCCTCCCTTTTCGTGTTCGTTTCTTATATAATATTGCGACAAGGCTCCAGGCTCAATGCCAAGATCGTATTTTTCTCCCTTTCTTTTTTCTTTGCATATAATTTTATTTTTTTTAATTTTATTTTTGTAGACATGAGAGCTCGCCATTTGCTATTTTCGAATTGCATATTACATCACAGTACGACAGGTTCATCGATACGAGACATCGATCGTATAATTCAATACGCATTTCTTGTCGTTGAAAAATAAACAAAAAATATATTTTTGAGAAATAACATGAGCAGTCAAAAATCCATGAGTCATGGATAGAATCCCGAGGATATTAATTCGTAAAAAAAAATGAAAAAAATAAAAATAAGTGTCAGGTAATAAAAAAAAGGCTCAGCTTAGCCTGCCAAGGAGCCATCGACGTTTGATTGACAAGATATTTCCTCCGATCAGGCGCTTTCAGCTTTCTGGATTACATTTTTTCAATAAAATGCAATTCGACAATTAAAAATAAAAGAAAATCAATGAAAAATGAAAATAAATAAAAAATGAGAAAAAAAATGCCATGGAAAATCAAATAATAATGAGATAAAAAAAAAAATCAAATAAATAAAAATTTGCGTAAAAAATCGTATTGTTTGGGAACGTCGGAATGTGATTAGACCGCGGAGTTTTGAGAGGAGAGCAAACAAAAGTGACGATCGAATGTTGAAATCGACGATCGAATATTTGCGTGCTGCGTGTGATTTCTTTGGTCGTGTACGAGTTAATCGAATAAAAAGAAAGAAAAACGTCTTGGTGTGGTATTTTTGTTGGGTGGATAAAGAAGGCAAAGTTGATCGAGCGTGGATGGCGCCTAATCGAGTTCGCATCGTTCAGTCTGTTGGATCGATTTTGAGGGTTGAGGGAATTCAATAATCCACGAGTTAGCTCGAGCCTCGTTTTTTTCTTTCATTTTTCACTGTTTTCCGTCAATTTCGACGCACGATCCTACATTTTTCTCGTTTTATAAATACGACGAAATAATTTATCGTGCTTCTCCCTTTTACCATTGCGTCCGGGAACTCGATTCAGTTTAACAAAAATTTACATTTTTAACTCATACACTCATACATTCGACAACTGACAATCTTTGGATTAATATTAATTTCAAAGAAATTGGCAGTTGAACGGCGAAAATGATCGTTCACGTTCGTCATAGTTGATATCGATTTACTCCTTTCACAGAATTCTCAGTGGTTCGTTGATCAGTCTACGAAATCTATGAATTGTTTGGCTTGATTATTAATATCCATGGCTTAAGAAATTATTAGTTTTTACGAGCTCTTCACATCCTCCTGATTGGATCAATCGTCAACATATATTTCCATAAATATGAAAAATTAAAAAAATGAATAAATCGACGATTTTTCATCGAAAATTTCAGTCAAGCGATTTTAAGAGAAACGAGTCAGTCGATTATTGATCGATACAAAAAACGGAGTAAAAAATCCGACAAAATAGAAAGTTCACTCAAGTTTTATCAAGCAGGGAAATGCGATCGATTTATACCAAACGAAATTCCGGCTTCCGGCCAATCGTTGCAGACAAAAATGTTGAAAAAGTTGAAAACGAAAAATAAAGAGAAATAAATGTTTCGCTAAGAACGAACGGATTTTTGGCAGATGATTTATAGGATGCGACCGCGAAGCTGCCCGTTACTTCTCATTTCCACGTACTCGCGACTCCTGAGTTCGTCAAGTCCGTGACGTATCTTGATCGAGTGCGACCAATCTAAAAATCCTTGGACGAGGTTACGCAAGACGGATCAGGAAAAACCGTAGGCACAGGCTGAATTATCCGGTGGACTTATCTTCTCGACCGGTAATACAGCAGCTCTTTGCCACTCGTCGCGTACCTGTTCACCGACATTAAAAAAATTTATTAATATTTCGTAAAATATAAAAATTAAAATTGATAAATATTTGAAAAACCTGTGTCTAAAAGACCCCGGAGGATAAAAAGACTTTTTCCCGAACATTTAGTCGGTTTCGGGTCCCCCAGACCCAGTATAGACGCCATAGAAATATTTGCATGCAAAAAAATGGTCATTTTACACTTCCCAAAGAAAATCGATCGACGAGCAGTGGAAAATTTATCTCGTAACGTGAAATTTCTGGGTCGAATCGTTATTCGTAATTTTTGAGCCCAGCGAACGGGGATAATCAAATGATAGTTATAACGGATTTAGCTTGGAAGGAAAACGATCTGAGGCAACGAATCATGCGATAAGAATTGGCTCCGATATTTCTGCTTCGTCGACCAAAATCCAAGGGATCTTGAATATTTTCTGCGATTCTTTATAGCGCACGTCAATGATCGTTATCGCTGTTTTCATTCGGAGTAACTCGCGCGTGCATATCGACACGGAAATTAATTTTCGATCTTCGTTCGCAGCGAGAAAAGTGTTTTGTATGTATTTTTCGTCGCGAGAGGGATCGCGCGACGCTAAAGTCTAATAAAGAAAATGGTCGGATGAAATTCATGGAAAAAATGTGATGGAATGGGAGGAGAAAAGGAGGAAAGGAGCGAGAGCGACAGGGAGACCCGGTGGAAATATAAAACGAAAGAAATGAGGAATAAGAAAAAAGGGAGTAATCGGCGAGGCGTGACAAGATCTATTTCCGCTGGATGCTGGATACGGAAATTGATTGTGGCATTGCACGAGGAAAAGCGGCAACCAGTGCGAGAAATAACAGAAGAATATTGAGCGTAGGTACCTGCTCGACTCTGGCAAACACTCTTAGTAGATTGAGGCCGGCGAGCTTTTTTATGTCGTCCTCGGACCATGTTGGATCCTCCAGAAGAGTTGCCAATAGTTGAGGATACCTCGACACGTCCTCCAATCCAGTCGGGGTGCTGCCAACCCAAACCAATCTTTTCAGTCCAACGAATCACTTTCCCACTTTCCCCACGATTTTATATCGAGAACTCTTGGTAGACACAGTGGGCGTCATTAGTGTGGCAGGCAAATCAATAAATAATGGAAACGAAAAAAATCGAGTCAATAGATATAAAAAGAATTTTTTTTTTCATTAATGCCAAATTGACCCAAGTGTGTCGACGCAGAGGACGAGCTTGATCTGAACGGAGGCTCAGGAGACACTCAATTCCTTGTTAATCCCGACGAATAAAATTTGACGAAAAAAAAAAAGAGTCGAAAAGTCGAAATATTTTTTGAATTGAAAATGGAGCAACTTACAAATTTATGCCGTCGAATCCTGCGCCAATACCAACGTGATCTATACCCGCTATTTTTCTTATATGATTTATGTGTGCTGTGGATCCAAGGAAAATTATTTTATTAAGGGATTGAGGGCTCAGTGCCAAAAAAAAAAAATGGATTTTTTTCTTTATTAAATGAAAAATAAATAAAAAATTACAATAGCTTACCGATCACGTCCTTGATTGTCGCTGTGTTGTTACACGTTATGAAGTACGTATAAAAAGGGATCATCGCAACGCCCCCGTTCTTAGCCTGGAAGTGGAAAAAAATGTTTTTCAAGGGGAATGAAATAAATAGTTGGAATCCAGTCGAAATAGCAAGGAAGCTATAAGCAAGGGCTCTTCAAATTAGTGCAACTGGTATGAGCTTGAATTCAACGATATCGAATAGTTCACGAGTCCCGTGAGGAGACAGACGAGAAGTGGGCGAGGGATACTGCGAGGGAAAGTTTCTCACCGGTTGCGGTGACCAACCGACGCGAAATTTGCATCTGTCGGAAATTCACCAGTGCAATATTCTCCAGCCGGTGATGGAGGCAGTCAGGGCTACTATCGCTATATGTATATACATGCTTGTTATACGTATATATTATATGGACGAATATAGCACGTCGCCATCGGAATCTAATAGGCGAAACCACGATAAGCTTCAGTCAAAGTTCGCAGCTCCAACGATATTCTCTCTGCTCCTGTCGAAGGGCCAAAGCTTTCATCTCGCTGAACGTAACAAACGCGCCTTTGCCAATTTCATGATTTTCTTGTCTTTCTGATGGATGAGATTTCTATTGTAGTTTATTCATTAGATTTAAGGGCACGAATCGTTATTGGCATAGGAACAACGCCATTGCTACAAATTCATTAAAAAATCATAAATCTTTTATTTTAGCAGCTGCTGTCGATGATTTTCGAGAGTTTCGTTAAGGAGCTTAGCGGAACGTTGATTTTTTCCATTTTTTAAAAACTCATTTCCGCGATGCTGTACTTCTCGATTCTTGCATGGGATTGAAAGTCACTTGAACTTTTCCAAAGGCTTTTGCACTCGCCTCGTACTCTATCGCCAGGCAAAAAATTATAACGAAATGCCAGTGCTCGCGATAACTTTCAAACAGCATTTATTATTGCGGCTTTGATTCCTCGCGAGCTTTTATTGTTAATGAAGGTCGAGGGAATATCGTCGAGTTGGATTTATCGACGACTGTAGCTGTCGAGAAGTTTCGAGACTGCCTTGTGTTTATTTATATAAATCCCTGTCCATATGATTTTGACTAAAAATAGGTGAAAGTCGCTGGAGCGGTTTTTAGAAAACGACAAACAGGAGGGAGGACTTTATCCATTTTACGGTTTTTTCCTTCAAAACGAATTTCGATGTTTCTCAATTTAGAATTTCTTTGGGTCAAATTGACCCGGTGTGTACATGGGGCTGCCAAATGGGTTGTTCGTATCGGAATATCGCAAGAGTAACAGCGTCTGTCGAATTTATCAAAGTTTCTGTTGAAATATTCGCGTGCGTCTTCTATTTTGTCTATCGCGTACGTGGCCATGCAACATTTCTGGCTATTTCTTACTTCACATTTGTATTTCAGTTATTTATTTTGCTCCCGCCTCCTTTCAATATTATTATTCTTATTCCCGGTAGCGGGTTGCCCTCTGTTTCCGTGTCTCATTCTCTCGCTATATATTGTTCGATGCTTCGGAAAACTCACCAGATTTCTGAGCACGTCGTCTGGCACATTTCTGCTGGAATTGCAGAGCGCACGAGCCGCGCTGTGAGAGAAAATCACTGGTGCCCTCGTAGTCTGCAGCGCTGCTCTCATGGTCCTCGTTGAAACGTGAGACAGATCGACGAGCATTCCCAGTCTGTTCAGCTCTCTCACGACCGCCTTGGCAAAAAGAATCGTTCAACGTCCTATGAAAAATACTCCTTTTTCTCCTCTTCACCTCTAGCCCCTTATCTTTCTTACTCAATTCTCAAAAAGTTTTCTCGACATTTGTTTTCACTTTAGATTCGCCATTTCCTCGCTCAGAAAACTCAAGTCCCTTGGCCAAGCATTAAATGTGCCAAAAATAATCGATCAATTTTTTTAAATTTTTTTATTTTTTGCTTCCCAATAGAAGAAGCTGCACTGAGAAATAAGTTTATTTATGATAAAGGAATATATTTAGTTGGTACTTCTACTCAAACATTCATTAACTTCACATTTGTAAAAAGTTAACAAATCCTGGTCCATATAAATAAATTGTTTTCTCAGTGTATGTAACGGTGAAATTTTTTTTTTCCCAGATTTCAATGTCAATGTGCTTCAAATTTCCCAAAACATCGAAAAATCATATCTGGAAAAAATGTCCGGATGTGTGTGTGTGTGTGTGTGTGTGTGTGCGTATGTTCTGGCACTGTAAAATTCAAACGTTCATAATTCGAGAACGGTTCCAGCTACAGGCCGCCCATTTTGGACAAATGTTAATCCATACAAGCTCTTAATTCTCTGAGAATTTCGTTGAAATTGATAGAAAACTACGGATTATACAGCATTTTGAAATTTTCAAAAAAAAAGGTGCCGACGCTCTAATTTCCGCAAATTTTCAGATTTTCAAAAAATGATTTTGGGATGAAAAATGTTCATCTTAAAATACAAACGGAGGATCAGATCTTTCTGCATCAAATAGAACGTCACGATTTCGCTTATTTATTTAAAGAGCAAGTAAAATAACTCGCAGCTCCGAGTCGTAAAAGTCGTAAAAAGATGGACGTCTCGGAATCTCGATTGTCATTTCGAGGAGCGTTACCTGGTGTACTCATACGCGATTTATATGTCCTCAGATAGATACAGATTTGTACATATATAGTGGCCTACTTTGTTGAGCCGTTGTGTAACCAGTAATGGCGGCGGTGGCGGCGGTCGCCGATACAAGACGAGTCCGTGGCACGTCGAACGGCCTCCCTCCCTCGGCAAACGGGAAAGCATAATAACGACCGCGTTTCCGGACAGTAAGCTCCCCCCGAAAGCCCTTATACTTCTGGCGGCAGGTTGCAGTCAACCCTCGGTTGGCATCGCCATTCGTTTTCCGGATACATACACGCATACACAGCCACAAAGAGACGATGTGGCTACCGAGACTTATAGAAACGTGATACGAGCCCGAAATGAGAAACATAACTGAGCGGGGGGGAGACGAAAAGGGAAATAAAGTTGGACAGATGAATAATCCACAGACATAAAGAAAAGTCAACATTTTATTTTTTCGTACCGTTGCCCTCGATTTACGCGCGTTTACCAATTTACGTCGCGATTCATTTCCCCCAAAAACGAATTGATCATCAATTTCCATCGATGCATTCCGCGCGTATCAAAAATAACGTTTCCGCATGCACTAAGCAATGGTATCGCGTCACGATATCCTCGTAACGGAGCCGTTAACGTTCATTCGAGCGAATCGAAATCGAAATTCGAAGCCAAATGCTTTTTTTTTTTTTTTTTTTTTTTTTTTTTTTTTTTTTTTTTTTTTTTTTTTTTTTTTTTTCTTTTTTTTTTACCTTGTTTTTTTTTCTGTTTTCTTTTTCTTTCTTCCTTCTCGAGAAAAAAGGAACAAGGGAACTTGTTAAAAAAACGTGTCGTTCGGTGTGGATATTGCGCATGTTTGTTCAATGGGAAATGCATTTTCCACAAAAACCCTCATTATCGTACTTTGTCCATTAACATGCAGCAGCGACGTCGGTGCAAATATGAATCACACGTTTTTTCTAATTTATTTTTAATCTTTCGGGATTGTCAGGATCCCCGGGGTGGAGCGACCTGACGCAGTCAGCACTGACCGCTTCGCCATTCGTGATAAGCCAACAAAAACGCGATATTTTATAAACAGAGAAAAATTCAAGAGAAAAATGATGAAGCAGCTCGATGCCTGGTTTGTTGTTTTAAAAACGAAACGCATTCGTCGGGATAGAGGTGAAAGAAACGTTGGACTGTTTATCGCAGTTTCGTGCTGACGAGGTCCCTTAATGAGCTGAATTTAAATAGTAGGAATAAATATTTTTCTTCACCGAAAAGCCAAATGTGTAGATCCAACAAAATGTGGCAGGAAAAATTCTTGTTCGTTGCACAGAAATTCACTTGATGCACGAAATTTCTTTTTTTTTCTGTCTCGTAATTTTCGTCGCCCCTTCAATTTGTCGTCACAGCCAGAATTTCAATTATAGTTCGAAGAATAGTCGATAAAGTTAGTAAGTAATGTGAGGATGATGAGAAAAGATGGGGTGACGGTGGCAAAACTCAGGCGAAGCGAGTTTATTGGGGACTGAGCTCTTTGGAGTAGTTGTCTTTAAAAGTAGGGTATAAAGTTGGTGAGTCGTATGGTCATATGACAAGGACATGAGAGCGTAACTTTTAAGACCCAAGAAAGATTTAAGTCGTGCACGAACGGCATCAGGATAGAGCACTTCCTCGTTCGAGGCTCGAAGTGACGAAAAGCGGTCTCTGCTTCCATAAGTATATCCGTGTCAACTACACACACGCACACAAACACACAGAGAACACATGAGACTTTTTCTGGGGACTATAATGTGTTGCGCAGATTTTTTTTTTCCTCAACTATGGAAATTGGCTGGACGAGTGTCCAGGGACAAGTGAAACGTATGCAGACTCAAAAATTTGTAAATACGTTGGGGAGGTCGATCGTAGGATTTAGCCAATGGATCAAAAAATTGACCTCGTCCTCTTTTTGGGATCTTTTGGCAAATCGAAAGATGAAAGAATGTTGGTCGATGAAAAACAACGGGAAAGAAGTAAAAATGAAGAAATTCGGCAGGAGATGAGATGCTGTAATAATCCTGAATGGCTTGACGTTTCTATGACAATGCGTTTAGCTTCTCTGACAGAGTCCATATTGGATTTTCAATATCCAGCAGTACTTAATGTCTCGTTGCAGCTCGGCGAACGTGGATAATATTTATTGAGGAGAATAGAAGAAGGAGAAGAAGTAGAGGCGACAATAAAAGAGGCAAGTGCAAGGAGAGCCTCTCAAGTGCCCATCTGCCCATCTTATTTGCAAGGTTATGAGAGACGTTTCATTTGTGAGCCAAGAAGGAACAGCATCCTGAAGACACAGACACACTTCTCTATATCTCTTTAGAGCTGTACATAGTATATCAACAGTAATGCCTGTGTAGTGCGAGGAAGCCAGGACTTGATGAGAATTTGTGGCATGGCCTTAGAGCAGAACGAACGAGAAAGAGAGAGAGAGAGAGAGAGAGAGGGGGGAGAGAGAGATGGAGTGATATCGCAGAGACCTCTCGGCTTCTCGACCCTGCAAAGTTTCTTGGTCGACTCGATAAATGGCGGAGATCAACGCCAGGGTGCAGCGCGGAAGCCGTACAGTCCCTTATGCACACTCTCTCGCTCCCTCTCTCGCTGCGTCTTTCTCACTTGGGTACGAATTTACGCGGTATACGTGGAATGGGCCGGTGATTCCGCGTCACCCGAGAACCAACAACGGCCCAACTACTTATTTACGGCCACTGCAATGTCGTACTCACGGCTCTCCAGCGTGAAAACCAGTTACGTCGAGGGACGCGTAAAAAGCGAAACCGAGCAAGGATTGAAAAATCCGAAGAAACTCATCTTTGCTTATGTACATATCTATATTTTTATGGTCAGCCTCAACCGAGCCGAACATGTATATAGTATGTAACCGTACAAATAGGACCGGAGTATTGGTCGGGGGTTGTATTTGTTGGCGTAAGGCATTGCTTCTGGGGAGAAAAAAATATTCTTGAAATCCATAATCTTTGAGTCGATCTCACGGCTAAAGTATTGATAACACGAAAAAGTTGTAAGAAATGATTTTGTAGAAGATTTTATTCTCTACAAAAATAGTCCTAAGGATTTTTACTGTATTTGCAACCGTTTGGACGGTGCAGGTAGTTAAAGTTCCTTATTGGAAAAATTGTCATGAAATGCATAATCTTTGAGCCGGTGTGAGGGCCAGAGTATTCATGATAGAAAAAAGTAGTAAAGAACGATTTTATAGAAAATTTAATTTTCTATTAAAATAGTATTTGAGATTTTTACTCTATCTGCAACTGTTTAGACGGTACAGCTAGTTAAAGTTCATTTGAGTAAAAGAAAGAAGGAAAAATCGTCATGGTCGTGTCTACGGGAGCTCGCGTGATGCCATTTATGATTTATTTGAGGAGGCTCATCCATGGAGGATTGAGAAGAAATGGAGAAACAAAGAAAAAAATAAAATGGTTGGGATTTGTCGAGAAACGAGCAACAGCGGACAGAGCTAATATTTTCCGGAGGTTGCACGTACGACGAATCCGGTCAACTTTTCAGCCGCGTTCTGATGCCTGGGGAAAAGCTGTTCCGTTGCTCTTGTCCCGCTATATAACACGGCACAGGGGGTTTCGTCCACATGGGAGGCTGAAACTGTTAACCAGACTGTAGACCGTGATGCCGCAAAGTCAACGGTCCTCTCTTTCTCTCTCCATTTCTCCAGCATTGTTGCGCGAAAAGCTGCCCCAGCTTCGCAAACCAACTCCCCCGTGGGCCTTCTCTCCGACCACGCAATTTCCCGAACACCCTGATCTAATTCTCTCCCATCTACTTTCGGATAACCTCAGACACTCGCTCTCTTTCTCATTCGACCCACACCACATCTCCGCTCCTCTCTCTCTCTCGCACACACACACACACACACACACACACTTCCACGTGCTGTCGCGGCTGTGGAATTATTCAATTATTTTGTATATCATGGCAAAGATTTTTTTTCTTCATTTTATTGCATCAGCATGAGTTAAGAAGTTCGATAAAGATTGGAACGAGAAAAAATGTGTCCTGAAGGAATTTTGATCTCAATTTTCCTTCGATTTAGTCCTCATGATAAAAGAAATGTGGAGATCGAGACATGCGATTTATCAAGACACATCGATAAAATGGATTACGATCGTCTCGAGTAACCAAAGGTGAACGCGCGCAAGGATGAAAATCCTTTTACGAAATCTCAAGACTGTATCGTGCTCGCGCTGCAGTGGCATTTCGGGCAATGCAGCAAAAGCTCCAACTGCTGGGATGAGATACTTCGCTGCTGCTGGCTTTAGTGGTTTCTAACATTACTCATGGACATGGACAGCGCGGTTTCGATAAACGAAACACCAGGACTACCTTAAATCCTCTTACATTCGGCATGTTGTTGTTTCTCTGACTTACCAGGACGTGTCGCAAGCGTGGGTCAGCGTCAGGTATCGAGCCCCCAGACCATAAAAAGTTCTAAGCACTCCGAGGCTGTTCCCCAGGGAGTGACCACCCTCCACTCCGATCAGACTTGCGATTTTGCCCTCTCGATGAGCCTCGATCAAACCTGCGAGCATACAAAAAAATCAACCTTAAAAAAAGAAAACGCAAACAAAAAATTGACGCCTTTTTGTGAATATTTTCGATATTTGGGTCTCCAGGATCCGAGCTCCGATAATTCAGAATTTCTCTCTCTATTTGGTCATCTCCGCAAAACGATTGGGTCAGAATGGCCCAATTATTGCCAGAAATTTTGCTCGAAAGATCGACTCGTGCGGAAAAAAGAAATGCCTTTTTCAAAATATTTTTCGATACTTGGGTCCCCAGGACCCGAGCTCGAAAAAGTCGCAATTTCTCTCACTTTTTTATCCTTCCAGAGAAACGATTGGGTCAGAATGACCCACTTGCGGATACCAGGTTAATTATAGCCACAGATTTGGCTCGAAAGATGAACCAGCATGTTCATCAGGTGGCGAAAAAAAAATGAAAATTCCGGCAAGGTGTGAGTATAGAAATGTCTCAAAAGATAAAAAATGAAAAAGTGTAGGAATCGATAAATATGAATAGGAAGAAAAATGATTGCTCGAGCTTAGCATTGGTGGAATGTGCTCAGGATGCATGGAGTTCGTGACCCCGATTTTCTGTATCTCGAATGTGAATATATATGAGCCATATATGGATGCTCTTTTGCTTATGTTTCTGTAACACATGCGATATGTTTGTATATATATTATAAAAATACACGAGGGAAAGGTACATATGTAGTGGGGTGGGAGGAGGATTCGTGCGGGGCATCTATGTACCAGATACCATTCATTCCCTCTATTTTTCTCGGATTTTTCCAGTTTCGAGCTCTATCCAAGTAGCGTATAGTAACCCGTTTCGTTCCACGATTTGTACGTCCTTTTTTCTTCCTATTTTTCCATTTTTTTTTTTTTTATCTCTCCTGCCCTCTCCCTCTCTCGTAGTTTCTTTCTCGCTGGCTCCCGCCTTTTTTGAAAAGTTAACTCGGTACCGCACACACATAATGTAGGTCGTATTTAAAAAGTTTGCTCTCACCCGGATTAACTTCTCGGTTTTCTCGGATGTCCAGAATTCATGAATCAATGGAAAGACAGATATGACTCCGCAATCTTCGTTCCATTCCACGAAAGTGCACAGCAGCCTGTACGTCGCTTTTTGCCTTATCTTGTGTCTCGGGCGCGAATGATTCTTTTGCAAAAGTCTCGCGGAGTTTATCTCCGTGTTTTCTATATTTTCGGGGCATGAAAAAATGCGTTCGAAAGGGTGTCAAGTATTTTTGCGTTTGGCTTTTTAATAATTCGCCGCGTGCGGGAGGCGATCGCGCGCGGCTGATGAAAACAAGATCGACCTACATTTTTACGGGCAAATAAATAGCGCGATTTCGCGAGGGAGATGGAAAATTTGTTTACGTCGTTGAAAATCACCTGCCGAGGTTTATTAAGGTTTTGCCCGAGCGCGAGCGGGTCGCGGCTTCAAGAGCCGCGCGGCGGCCGGGGAAAAGTTACGAGCTCGAGAGGAAAATTATTGCTGGGGAATCGCGGTGACTCGATCAAATCTCGCGTCCGACTTGAAAGTTTGATCAAGCAGATTTAACCGGAAACGGAAAGGAGTGGCAAAGTTTTGGACAACTCTCGCGGGGCTCGGGCGTTGTTACTCCTTCGTGCCGCCTCGAAATGCGATACGACACAAAAGAAAGTATACGAGAAGATTTCGAGCCAGGAATGACGAAAATGAAAAAAATAAAAAGCCCAAGATTTATGCGCGGCTCGAGCTCTGGATAAGCGAGTTAAAAGGCAGAGCAGGAAAATCTTGGGCAAGACAACATGGAGCAGCGAATATAGCCATGCGCAATAAGAAATAAACATTTATCCTTGCGTGTATGTGTCAGTGAAAAAGGACATGAACACCTTGGCGTAAACAGCAGGTTGAGAATAGAGCTCGCGGAAAGTTGGCCACAAAAACATTCCCGTTTCTGGGGCTATCTCTATCTTGAGAGCGATTCGCCCTTTCTTCGGGATATGCGGTTTGGATTATGTACAAGAGTTATATACATTTTCCTTGCTGGAGAAGCTCTGGCTATGTATTTTCTTGGTATACAGAGATGAGAGGATGTTGGTAGGTGGAGAGAGAGCGAAATATGTGGGCGGCTGCGTGGACAATATCCCGGAGCTTGTTGGCGAATTTTATAAAATAGAAACTTTGGAGTAGTGAGTGCGCGTTGTTTTTTCGTCCTTTTTATCATTTTTCTCGGTGCTCTGTTCCTTCTCATCTTCGTTATCTCCGAGCCTCGATCTTGGCGGAGCAGGGCGAAGCTTCGTATCGTGTGCGGTTGATGTGACCACATTAAAAATGTACCCTGAAGATTTCTCCGTTTGTGGAAAGCGCGTCCCGGAGCGCTGGGGGCTCGCGAGTTTATTCGACAAACGGATGGCGCGTCAGTGACCATTTTTTTCTTGTGTGTTACCGACGTGTGTTTGTATTTTTTTTTTTTTTTATTCTATTAATAAACGTAATTAAAAATTTTTTCGTTTAAATTACTGGGAGGTTAGTAAAATTTGTTATGATAAGAAAAAAGGGGACTAATTGGTGAGCAGGCCACTTTGTGGCGAGCTGCTTTGAATTATGAGGATAATATTCAGGTTAGAATTACCTCGGGATCTTTGGCTAAGGTCTGGCTAACTTTCAATCTTTCATGTCGATGTTTCTTTGTTGTTATTCTTGACGAAAGCTGCGGGATTAATTCATTATTTCATAACTTGGCTGGCTTTGTTAAATTTTCATTATTTTCCATTCGTCTTGTTCGCTCCTTGGCTATTTTTAAGAATTTTATTCCGTAACCAAGAGTGGGAAAAAGAAAAAAAAACGAGGATTTCGTTGGAAACGCTCGAGCTTGAAACTCGAGGGGCATCGCAATGGGGAAAAAAAAAGAAAAACGCGAAGGGCTACCAGCGCAACGAAGTAATTGACCTTTGAACCGACATGGACCTGTAGAAGACTCGCAAAGTAGCGACAACGTTTTCTTTTTTTTCTCAATAAGATTCCCCGATGAATAACGTTTTCGAAGGTGCGGATTTTCTTGAGTAATCTTTGCAACGGTCCGCTACAGGTCGCCTTGAGAAGAAATTCAACGACAACCAAAGACGTTGAATATTTATTTTTAAGGATATATTCATTTTATTTATTTCAATTACTCTGATTATTTCAATTATTTTATCAATATTCACATTGTCATTAACTTTATCAATTTCATTTATTTCATTAATTCGATTATCTTTATTCATTTCATTGATTTTATTAATTTTAATAATTTTTGTCTTTTAGTTATTTTATTTGTTTTATTTAACAATTCCGAACACTTTTTTAGCTCGTCCAGCGAAACACGATTTCTAAAAGGATTAATGTATAATAAAACGTCAGTTGAAACATTCGGCTCACCTCGGACCGATGTTACGAGCGTCAAGTGTTGAGCATTCATTTCAGCTAGCCTTCGAATCACGTCGATTTGCTCAAGTGATAATTGAACCGCGTTCAATTGAGCTGCTCCGCAGGGTACGTACGCCGACCAGAACTGCAAGCAAATTTCATCATTTCTATATATTTGGTTATACAAATTGAGTTACTGGAGATTCCTATCAAGATCGAAATTGGGCGAAGTCGATGAAGCAAAAAATTCGGTTTGGACCGCGCACGTACGTTCATCGAATATTTAAACGGAATTAAATCTTTGCAAATGGCTATTGTTTCAGAAAAAAATGTTCTACGCTTCTCTGTTCAAATTCAATTCATTTTTGTGCAGATTTTTTTTTTTACTGTAAATACGTTTACTATCTCTGAGAAGAGATTCTAGTCTTTCGGGTCCATTTAGCCCTGGGGACGTTTATCAAGAATCGAATTTATAGTCACGTCCGATCAACATCGAATTTTGACACAATTTTGAATTTTTTTTCCTCCATTTTTCGTCCGAAATTCAAATTTTTTAGTTTTTTTCGCCGAACTGTTTATTTTTTTTCGAAATTCTGTTTTGAATTTATTGCGTGTCGAAAAGAAGCTGAGCCTTGGTGTCCGGAACATAGAAATACTTGGTATCCTCTGTGATCGTTTTAGTGGATAGTGAGCGTTGCAGTGAGATGGGGGAGGCACGAAAGCATGAAAATCCGGATCACGTTGATCGTCCAATCGAATCGGTGTGTTGTTTCGTATCGACAATTGAGCCCCATTGAGTTGAGGCAAGAGAAATGAATGCTAGGTTGTCTGCACGTTTATAGGGGAGGGTTTCGAAGGTTCTACGATGCGTACGTGACTACGAGCTCACCAGGATCTACTGTTCGGTTTAATCGTAACGCAGGATTCGAGCGATCGAGCCTGATAAATAAAAGATCCGACAGTTTTATCATTTTGCATGTTGACGCGAGGTCCACAATTTATTTCCCAAAATCTTCCGAAAAAACTGAACAAAAAAACAAAAAACCAAAAAACAAAAAAAAAACAATTAAATTTATCAGAAGTTTCAAAGCTTCGATCTGTCCATTTATATTTCGGAGCATCTCGACGCACGTGCTGATCCTTTTCAGCAGCTCAGCGAACACGGAGAGTATCAACTTTCAGCTGCAACACTTTTCCTCCATAAATTTAACAGCGAGATCTCGAAAGCCCGGAAATAAAAAAAAAACAAGCAGATCGAACGCAATGGGAGAAAGAAAAAGTTAACAGAGAGCTTCATTTATATCCCGCACCGGAATGCAAAGTGCTCGACTTTCCCGACACTCTGCAGCTCAACACACTGCAGTCGAGTCAAATGGAGGAATTATTGTAATTCTACGCGACGGCTTTAACATTATGCTCTCGGTAGGAAAAAAAAAAAAAAATGATACATGAGACATTCTGTGCTCAATAAATGAATCAACGAAAACGCAGGCATGCACTTTAGTTACTTCCTCTTTGAATTAACGCCTTTAGGTAAACCCTCATTATGCGCATTCGAGAAACTAGAATTTCAGCGATTTTTTAATGGATCTTTGATTAATTAATTGATTTCGGGTGACAAATAAATTAAAAATGAAAAAAATTCAATTAAAAAAAAAAAAATTGTCGGTTGAAGGAAAAAAACGTTCGTGGCAAAGAAAAAAAATTGTGATGTATTTGATTCAAAGGTTCCGCATCCTGTTGATTATTCACTCAAAGCGACAAACTTGACGAGAAATAAATTCTGTACGATTCGTGAGACAGGACGACCCATACGGTTGGCAGAAAAGCGTAACGGAAGTGGCAACGAGAACGGCGATGATGGCGGATGAGATAACTGAGAGGATCTTGAAAAAAAAAAAAAAAAAAAATTGGAACAGGACAACTTGATCCTGCATTTGAGTGGACGGGCTCTCGGAGCTCGTGAAAAATCGTGTGCCATGCATGAACGAAGCTGCAGACAAGATTTTGGAAAATATAAATTTTCCGAAATGATGGAAACTGGCAAAAAAAAAATTACGACGCACTTTTCCTCGACACTTTCGATCTTTCGGAATCGCCCAACGTGGAGGATCGATTGCCTTTTTTTCGTCATGGCATCCCCCCCCCCCCCCTCCTGGAAAATCGAACTGAGCGCGTGGGTGGTCCAGGCCACAGTGATTAAAACGACGAGCAACTCCGACGGTCACTCAGCAGCGTGGGTGGGTGTCACGTGGATAGTTAACGCGAGCCATTCGTATCAATGAAAATGTTTTTTTGTTGGTTCGTTCAAGGTGCATTGTGTAGGGAATTAAAATTTGAGGAAATAATGGGCCATGGGTAAGGGGCGGGGGGGATGGATGTGACGAGAAGACAGCCGGAGGCTGGGTATGGATTAATTTACAGGATGCTGTGAGGATGCGTTTCTCGATTTACCAAACAGAGCGCAATGAGTAAACGAAGTGTAGGAGCATCAGCAGAAGGCAAAATAGTGAGGACCGCGAGTGCTTTATTTGCCAATTAATTTCACAGTATCCGGTAATCATGGAATACTCCGTTGTTCGAAAATTGCGGTCCATTCGGTTGGGGCGATATACGCAGTTGGCGCGCATTAAATTTAACTCGATTTTTCCGTGTTCGAAGAGGAAAATTTCATTATGCAAATCCACCCGATTGCTTTATACATTTTCCAATTATTTCATCTCAACAGTTTCGATGATGCGGGATCGTTGTTTAATTTGGTATATCAAGCCCTGAATAATTATATCTTTATCGAGCGATACTAGCAAATTTGGAAAGAGAAGAAAAAAAAACCTTTCTTTTTTATAAATAATTGATATTTTTACTCAAAAATGAAATCCTTTTTTATTTTTATTTTGAAGATATTCATGTGGATGAAGCAAGAATTTGTTGTATACGTCGATTGTCAACAAATTATTAGTTTCCAGAATTTTTAACGGCGCTCAATTGAATTTCAATTCGAAAAATTGCAATTTTAGTAGAACAGCGGTGAGAAAATTGAAATATGTGTGAAATTTTGATTATTTCAATTATTTAATGATTTAAAAATGATTTTATTATTTTAATGACTTGAAAAATTACGTAAATATGTAAAAAAATTTCAAAAGATTTTTTATTAGTAACAGATGATAGCCCATGTCATTTTATGGTGGGGGACGCCATAAAACCCCATAAAGAAAACCCATTAGAGAAAAAAGTACGAAAAAATTAAAAGAAAAGAAATTTTTTTTTCTAATGAGTTTTTAAAATTTTCTAAAGAGGTTTTATGGCGTCCCCCATCATAATATAATACGGGATATTATTTGTTAACTACATAGAGTGTGACAAAAACATTTCAACCACTTTTGAGCTGCAGCCATGATTCGACATAATTCCAAAAAATAGTTTTATTATTTTGATTATTTAAAGAATACAAATATGTTCTCAATCTGTTGATAAAATTATTTCAAACTTTGGAATTTCGACGAAAAATGATATTGATGAAAAATAGCGAGAAAAACCGTTTTTTTTTTTTTCATTTTTATTGAATCGATTGGCGCGGGTCTGTGAAAAGTTAAATTTGTAAAAGTCTTTGATGTTCAGTGGAATAGATCGGCTCCGGTGTTCCGTGGTTGAAGAATTAAGTGCGAAGAGCACTCGCATTAATTTCTTCGGTACGAGAGGGAAGGGTCGACACCGAGGACGTTATTAATGCACCGGAAAAGTGAGACAAAATGACGGAGCCGGAGAGAGAGAGAGAGAGGGAGAGAGAAAAAGTAAGTAAGTCTGAGAGCTTTCGCGGAGCTTATATCGTCGGTGTCGGAAAATGAACCGGAGCGAGGAGAGCAAGAAAGAGAGAGAGAGAGAGAGAGAGAGAGAGGATGAGGTATTAGAAGAAGAGAGTTGGTTATATAGTGATTGCACAGAGTTGACAGTGACCCAGTGAGGAGAAGCATCGCTTAAAGCCATTGAGCGAGTATATATGCGGGAGGTCAGGTCGTAACGTATCACACAGACAGAGCGATCGAGGGAGAGAGAATGTTGCATAGAGGAGAGGCGAGCAGGTCGAGTTAGAGGAGTGGAGGGATGTTGAAAAAATGGGGGTCAAATACGGAATGAAAAAGAGTCGATTGAGTGCATGATGACGGCGAGAGAGAAAAGAAAAAAAAAGTTGTAGGATTAAAAAAGGAGAGAACGTCGCGAAGTAGTGAAAAAATTTGCAAACGACCCAAAAGTCCGGAATGGACGAAGACGAAAGTAAAAAATCAACAGGTAAATATAAAAATGGCCACGATTCTCCGCGAATTCCCAGAAAAATCTGAAAAAAGGTGAAATTGAAAGAAAAGAAAAAGGGTGAACCGGAGGACGAAATGAAAAATGAAAATCGCGAGTGCGGCAAAGAGATCGATGAATAAAGAGCCCCACGGTCTGAGGTTGAAAAAGCTAGAAGGGCAAAAGCTTGTGGTGGATGTGCATCAAGACGCGTGGAGCCCACCGATATATGCTAATTATTCAGGCTGGTATGACCTAATTATAGCCGTTCTACTAGTTACCATAGTATCCGATGAGCACATCGTTCCTTTCTCTTCTCTCTCTCTCTCTCTCTCCCCGTATCTCCGGCGATGCTGCTCGCCTTAGTGTGTGTCACACCTCTAGGAATATATACGGCATTATAGCCCGAGTGATAGGATATAGCATGTAACGTGGTCCGATCTCACTCTTGGCCAGCCCGTGCACGTCGTCGAACCCGCAATCTATGTCCAGGTCGAACACTCGGAGCTCTCGCGGTCCACCCAACCGTACGGACACGTACCGATAAAGCAGCAACCTCATATGTACCTCGGCATATACTCGAGCGTGCACACAGACACACATACATGCTCATATACATATTCATCGGTTGGTATAACTAGTGAAAGCTGAAGCGGCGGAGTTGCAGAGCGGCAGAGACTCTCGCTCTGTAATCTCGAAACGTGATTGGCATATCGACACCTGCCAACTGAGAGTCTTCCTATCGTCCGTCCACCCCCACCCTCACCTCCTACAGCCTTTTTGAGTAGACTTTGTCAACTGTGAACTTTGAAACTTGGATGAACGCGATAGCGTCGACCAACCGGAAATCCCAACTCTTGCACCCGATAAGGCGAGTGCTTTTCAAACGTAATACCAATCTTCCTTCATTTAGCCAAAAGTTTATGTACGTATGTAGGCTAGATGGATTATTTACGTATTACTGTGTACATGCTAGACTGGTATATGGGTTTGTAGAGCTCTGTTGATCCTGCGAATGTTTGGGCCGATGGTGGCCCGATTCCCCCTGGAAACTTGCGCTACCTAGAGCTCTTGATCGTTTCGTACTGTCACGCAAACCTGGGGCGAGTCTCAATCTGGGATTGACACCAATTGAGAAGACACTACGTGGTTTTTTTCTTTTTTTTTTATGCTCATCGACCTTGTCGTGGGCAGTTTTTCGCGCGTCATAGATCCACCGGGAATCTTGAACTACAGATATATTATAAGAATTTGATCAAATTTGGCGATAATATTCTTTAAGATCAAATACGATGATACAATTTTTTTTTTTCAATTTTTTATCTTCATTTTTGTCGAATCATTTGAGTTTACAATGTGCAAAAGATTTACCTATATATCTTTGAATCCTATGCTTACTCATCTAAACTCTAATGGTCAATTACTCGAAAATAATGTAAGAGAAAAATCTGAAAAAATTTCTGCATATTCATATTTAATGCTAAAGAGTATGCTCACATAATTTAATGAAATTCTAGTAATTTTGAATTATCCTATGCTCTTAACATACCAACGTTGTTGTTTCTAGCCACCTTCCTTAATAGACGAAAGTTTTTTTACACTTTTGAGCAATTATTAATTTCTTTGTGAAAATTTAATTTAGAGGCTGCGAACGCGAGGGCTGGAGCTCCAGCAGCGAATGTGTAGGCGCAAGAAGTTTAACCGTACTCTACGGACAAGAAAATGCGGTGGGAAAAGCTTGGGCAAAGCTGCAACGACTTATTATGAATGAAAAATGCAACTTACTCGGCTGGTGGATTCAGGGAGAAACGATGCGAGAATAAAGTTGTATTTTAAGGGGTTGAGGGTGTAAAACGTTTTGCTACGCGCTCGATAATTCTCGTTAGGATTATTTCTTGCCAAGTTTAATAAATGGAATTGTCTCGCGGAGGTTACAAGCGCCTGGTTTACTTTCGTTTTGCTCCGGGTTATTCTCCATCAATCATTCATCCTGAGGGCAACAACACCCAGACGAGAACCATCCAGATTATTATCGGAGGTTAAACCGATTCACATGTATACTTGAGTTCATTTCGAATACTCGAATGAGGAAGAGATGAATCGCGAACTCAGCCATTGGCGACCAATTAGAATGGTCGATCAATGACGTTATCGTAATAATCGGAAGTGGCTGGTTCGCCTGATGCTGCTCCTCTCAACGGAGCGAGCATTCGATATCGAGCCCGAAATACCGACAGAGATGCAAACAGAATATCCGGTACTTTGGTCACTAATCACGATTGGACGCACATACCGCATTATGCCAGGCTGTGGATTCGATCTGTTGCGAACTCCGCCAGGTATACAGATATGAAAGATCCACGAGCCAGAGGCTAACCTTCCACAGGAGAAAGGGACGACCTAGCTATCGATAACCACCCAATAGTCCCACTCGATTTTGTAACCTCTACCCCGACGAGACCCCCAACTACAGGACCTCGATTTCCCACGACGCTTTCCCACCGAGCTCTCCGCTCCCCGAACAGAGATGACAGACCGATTGTCCTACTCAAGGCGTTTATACTACATGCGGGCCCAGTTGCTTTAGCCTCTGGAAACTGGAGCATGCGGGTCACTCCGAGAATCGTGTCCGCACCTCGACAACGTCTTCGAGAATTTATTTCCTTCTTGTTCCACATCAAAAAAGTCATGCATCTTATGAGATCGTGCGGAGTTAAGAAAAAAAAAAACACGTGCCGACATTTTTTTATCCTCGATGTGCCTGCCCCCCGTCGTTTTCCTTTTTTCTCGAGTCTCAAAAACTTTTTCAACATAAAAAAAGACATTTTTTATGTTTTTCTCCTCCGCCACGTTTGTACATTTTTTTTCTAGAGATAAATCATAAATTTGGACCAAATTTTCCGGCCAGTGGGAAAATTTGCATGGCTCTTTGCATTTAATTTCATTCTTCCGGTGCCTGTCCGTCGGTCTGGTTTTTTTTTCTCGAGTCTCAAACACTTTTAGAACAAAAAATAAATCAATTTGTCATATTTTTCTTCTCTCCTGCGTTTCGCATTTTTTTTTCAGAACAAGATCAAAATTTTGGTCCAAATTTTCCTGCCAGTGATGAAATTTTCATGGAAATTCGCATTTAAAAACAAATCAAGACCAAGGGGTCTCATAATTTGAAATGAATTAATGGATTTTGGTTTTTTCATCGGATTAATACGAAGATGAAATGTCACTGTGTGTCAAAGTATTTAGAGTCGCGACGGACAGAAGTGCAAGAAGTAAATTGACAGGGTAAAGTGAAAAGTTTGTTAACGCGTGGGCGGAGAAAGGTTTCGGATAGGATAGGAGAAATGATAAAAGATCGAAGGAAAGTAAGAGACAAAATCGGAAAATAGTCCTGTGGATTCCTGAGAGCATTTTTCTCGTTGATTCCACAAGGAGCTGGAGGAATTGTCCGGGTGAGAGGCTCGCAAAGTGGGAGGAAAGGACAAAGAGAAAAGCAGTGCGGGAGAGAGAGGAGAATCTCGGGATAGCGAAGAGAAATCTCCGAAGCAGATCTATCTATCTCCTGATTGCCAATATCTTGCTGGGGATTCTGCTGCTGGCGCGTTCGCCTTGGTATATACTATTCTATACACACCACTTATATGGCGGATACATCATGTTATACGTTGCAGTTGCACACAAGAGACATTTTCCGTCCTCTCGTTCACTCTTTTTTTCTCTTTTTCTCTTTTTCTTCATCTCTCGCAAAATCCTTTGGCCGGAAATAAGGATTAGTGCTGACTTGTTGACCTTCATTTCTGTCACGACAATCCTGGTACACACAGAGTGCCCCAGAGACTGCTCTCGGCCCGGGCTTCAATAATAAAAATCGTGATCATCCGCCGATATGTATGTTCGGTATTTCCTTGCAGTGAAAACATTTGTCATTTTTTTTTGTGCGCTCGATCGGTGGCCCTAGACGGGAAACGGACTCGAAAAGCAGCGGGAGATTGAAATTTTTTTTTTTTTACGCTAAAATCGGTGATTTTCTCGGTAATTACGAATTTCTGTTAATTAGGATGTGAAAAATGGAAAATTCGTGTCGATTCATCGCTGGGATTCGAGGAACAAGCTCGCGGTACATCCGAGAAACTTGAGAGCTTTTTAATGGGTTGACGTGTTTTAAATTGACTCACTTGAGCTCCAACCAGTCCGGCTCGTAATCGTGGAATGTCTGTGTGACTCCAATCCGAGTCGGCCCAAGGTTCGACCCGTCCAAGATCGCTACTTAGATTCACTTCTCCTAGTTGATTGTGCACGAATTTTCTGACGTTCCAAGGCAGATCGTTGTGGCTGGAAAATTCAATGAAACGACACAGTTTTAGAATTTGTGAGAAATTTTTATTTGAGACAAAAACATATGGAATATCAATAGTTATTGAAGAGCCCATGATTTTTATCGATTTTTCAATTATTCACCCAAAAATGTATGGAATATTGATTTTTATTGATAATTTTGTTAACTATTTATTCCCAAAAAATTCACACTAAAATGTATCCATTTTTATTGATAAGTTTTTGAAATTATTGACCAATTTTATTCAGCCATCAATTTAGAAAACATCGATTTTTTTCATAATTGTAAAAAGTATTCACCTAAAAACGTATAATAATCGATTTTTCTTCATAATTTCGTTAATTATTTACGAGAAAATTTACAGGATCTCGATTTTTGTTGAATTCATTATTTTTAGCGATTTTCCATTTATTTACGCATTACTTATCCAGGAACGTATAAAATATTGATTTTTATTTATAATTTTTCAAGATTATTCAATTAGAAATTTAGAAAATATAATTTTTTTTTTTAATTCCATAATATACTAAAAAAACGTCCAAAACATGAATTTTTATAGATAATTTTCGTAATTATTCATCCATAATTTACCCAAAAAAATGTAAAACATGGATTTTTATTGATAATCTTAATAATTGTTTGCCGAATTTTAATAAAAAAATGTAGAAAATGTCGATTATTATTGATAAGTTTGATAATTATTTACCCATCGATTAGAGGAACTTCGGTGAGAATCCTCCTGATAACATCGAGCCTTTGTTGATGAGTAGCAGGTGCTGATTGTAACAACAGAGGTAAGCACAAACCGCCGAGGAGAAGAGCACCGACGAGTAGTAGTATAGGCGCTAATACGCGGCATCTCTTTCGTGGTGTCTGATCCCTACGGTCTTTACTACTTCCACTGCTCGGTGAATCTTCGCAGGGTGGTGGCAATCGCACTGTTCCGTTGCACGGTGCAACGTCTGGCAGTTCTGTTAGGCACGTTGTCTGTAATCGTAACACACATTTCGACCTTGTTAATGTGAATTGACAGTTTGAAACAACGTAGCCAACCGATTGGCCTGCCTGGGGCTGCTCGCGAGGTATTGCGAAGTCGAAACTTCTCGCACAGCCTAAAGCATCGTGATTAATTGTTGGGCATCGAACAAATATGTATGAAAAAAATTGACACCGATGGGAAAGAGTCGGTGCATAGCTTTGGCTATCTCCGGGCTTGGCCGAGATCGATACTCGGTTGGGTGACCGTTGAAAATCAAATAAACGCATCATTCCTCGTTTCTACAATTTCCCTTGCTCCCATATATGGAAGAGAAGACGAGGCCTGAATGAAAATCGGGTTAAGGGTTCCTGAAATAAATTTCACCGATATTTGACGAAAAAAACTTTTCGAACGAGTGTCTTGAGCTGAGAAGGCACGATTAACCATTTGCTAGTTCATTTCTATATCGATTTCTCTGGCTTTAAGGAGAGTGGCTATCACACAATAATGTTCCCATGTTAGAAGCATACCAAAATTCTGAACGATTACAATTTCATGCAATTTCGTGAGCATACTCTTCAGTATTAAATATGAATATATACAAATTTATTAATATTTTTCTTCTATACATAGTTTTCGAGTAATTGGACACTAGAGTTTACATGCATAAGCGTAGGATTCTGATGTATACAGGTATATCTTTTGCACATTGTAAACTCAATTTATTCGACAACGATGTAAATGAAAAATTGAAAAAAAATGGTGTCATCGTCTTTGATCCTAAAGAATATTATGAAAAAATTTTACCAAATTCTTTCCATATTGTTATATGTAGAGAACCTTCTTATAATTTCAATGGGACAAAAGTACTGGAAAGGGTAGTGTTTTCTTCGACTCATGTGCGTGCGAATTGAATGGTCGACGTGATCGAGTAGCAAGAAGTTTGGAATCGATAATAACTTTGACAATGTAACAAATAGAAGTATCTGTAAAGTTTCACAAGTCGATAGGGTTTGCGGTATCTCGTGATAAAGTTGGGTTAATGCGAGCCTAAGATAATTGTTTGATTCTGTGCCAATATGACAAAGTATATGGTTGCACGTGGTTACTTTGCCTACTTGATAGTTGAGCAACACGCAACTATAGCCTCGGCGAAGTGAGGGCGAGGCTTTCAAGTCCCAAAGCTTGTGTCGCGAGCGAAAGGCGAAGGGAGCAGCAGTCCAAAGTTTACATGCAGTTGTCGCTATTGTGCGAACCGAATGTCAGACTTGTCCTTTTAATTGAACTTTACAGGATGCTGTTGTTTCGAGGCTGTTTTGTGGATTGCAAGTGATTGTTTGCTATATTGTTTGCACGCAACACATCCGAAACTGTGGCAAGACAAAGTGGCGCGTCTCACCAATGTGTCATCATCGTTTCTCCTCTTGTAACTCGACCTGTTACTTCAAAACTTTATGCTCGAGCATATTTCATCGCAAAAGACGTGATATGTATGCAGCACGTATGAATGTATAAATCTTTGGCGATGCGCATATATCGGCGGAGCTTTCAAACAATTCCTAAAACTCCCTCGGGACTTTTCCGATCAATAATCCTCAATGGACGTCATAGACTTTTTTAACGAGATGCTTTTTCCACGAGTATTACGGATCCTTAGAAATTAAAATTGATGCTTTGTCCCTCGAGCTGTGTCACAAAGAAAGTCCATGAGGACTTTAAATGAAAAAAATTTCGTACATTTGCTCCATAAAGAGAAAAAGCTTCCTTTTGTCATGGACGTAGTGCCTGACGATTTACGGTCCATTACCACACTGGGTCAATTTGACCCGGAGCTTATTTTGTATTGAAAATAGGTCAAAAATATACTGGAAGTGTTCCTAAATGCGTGAACAGCCGAAAAAATGAAAAAAAAAGGATTGCACCGCTCGTTGTCACACTTGGGTCAATTTGACCCAGTGCCCATTTTGTGTTGGAAACCGCTTAAAAATATACTCTAAGCATTCCTACGAATAAGTGTCAATGATGAAATATATAAGTCCGGGTCAAAATGACCCAGAGTGTCAACGAAGGGTGGAAAATTTCGATATAAAGAGCCAACGAGATTCGTCGTTACTAATGAGTGTTTTCGGTGGTTAACGATTATAATAAATGGCGGAAAACAACCATGAACTTGTAATATTTATGGTGGTCGTTGGATAATCCTAAGAATAAAGTTTCAAACGCAATTACTCAGTTTTGGGAGAAAGTGCGAGACACACGCGATTAAACGGAGGCTGGAATTTATAAATATCGAGAGTTTGGCGTCCGAAAGCTCAAGGGATTTATATCGAACTCACAATACATTGGTACATGCGCGTGTACACATGGGTCTGTGTGCAGTTTGTGAACATAATGGAGAATGCATTATCCGGTCGGGTGTTGGAGTGCGCGACTAAAGACGCAAAACTCGAGGTACGGAATGATGCGGTTTAATGGAAATGCTGGAACGACGGCAAAGCAGCAAAGTACCAAAAGGGAAAAAAGAGATGCGCGTCGTCGGGTGCGTCTCGGGCTCTTTTAACGCGGCCTGCTTTGATCTACCGCGAGAGCGAGAGTAGCGAGTCGACGTCTTCAGTGTTTAACACGAGATTATAATAAAAAAAAAAGGAAATCTGGGTGTTTCATGGTCCAGTTATTGGCCAGCGTGTCTTGGGGACCGCAGGGAATCCATGTGCTTCATAAATGGGCGTCAAACCCACGGGGCAAGTAAAATTAATCACGAGAAACGTTGACTTTTATTGGAATTTATATTATTTCGTTCACGCGCTCGCTCTTCACCTTCGTCTTGGTAGCAGGCAGGCCAGCCACTTGGATGATGAATCGCTCAACGGTTTTCCTCTTACCATTTGCATTTTTTTCTCATTGCACTTTCATCCGTTGTTTCCGTGATTCGCTTCCAAACGGGAACGGAAGTTGTGCAGCCCATTATTCTCGATCAACTTGAGTCTCTCGATGCTAATCTTGGTCGGTCAATTTATAATAAAAAGTCGGGCTGTTCATCGCCGTGCAAAGTGCGTCAGTTCGTCGGGATCAAAAGTCGTTAACGCCAACGATTTTTCAAGCCCATTAAAGTCTATGAAAAAGTTTATAATTGATTCTCCTTCGCGCTATTTCTTTTTCCCATGAAAACTCAACGATTCCAATTTGTAACGACGAGGCTCAACAATACGTGGAAAAAAACACGAGAAAGAAACAAAATTCAACACTTTTTTTTCCACACAATTATTCTCCATTTCGTGACGAAGCGAATCGCGTATTCGTTTCTTTTGTTAGAAACATTCTCGTCTCTCCAATTTGCAATATTGTTCCGTAAAGTCCCAACGTTCACTTTCCAATAACACACCCGAGTACCAATACAATTTGCCAATGCAGATATACAATACCGAAACCATTATCGTTACTCGGCTGTCCGGCCGATATTTTCACTGATAGTAGATCAACGAAATCGTTGCGACTTTTTTGTTCCCTCGTATCACATCCAGCAGTGAGAAATCGAAAAGGCCAATTCGCAACGCGGTTGCTTTTTGTTTCCACCGCTGAATGCCCGCGACTCCATAATTGGCCGGAATTCATTGCCACCATTCGATCGTGCAACTATTAATTTAATTATGGATTTAAATATTTGAGGCTATCGATCGATATTTCGAAGATTATTGAAATTTTTTAAATTAATATCACGAAGAAAAACGATTGAGAACTTCGTATCAATTTTTTCCAGAGATCAAACGATTATGATAACTTTTTATCGATGATTGGATCATGAAACGATGAGGTTGAATGTGTGATTAAAATATTTGCGACTCGATCGATATTTTGAAAATTATAAGACATTTTTTGATTAATGTCATGTAAAGAAAAAAAAAAACGATGAGCTTCGTATCATTTTTTTCAAGATTGGACAATTATTATGATTTTTTATCGATGGTTTGATCGTGAAACGATGAGATCGATTGTGTGATTAAAATATTTGAGGCTCGATCGATATTTCGAAAATTGTAAAAGTTTTTTTTTTTACTAATATTACGAAAAAACGATTACGAGCCTCGTAAAAAAGTTGTCGAGATTTTGAGGGGGAATTTGCAATGAATTTGGAGATGACAAGATTTTGACAAGATTGTCCAGCAAGAACGCTATAGGCGAATGCGTGGAGATTCATGTCACATCGTGGCTTCCTCGAACGATAAACGATGCGCGTTGTCAGCGAAATTCTCGTATATGCAGTGGTGCGGCCACATCATCAGAGGCTTCTTCCGGCTGTGTGCTGTCGTAGCACATTCAGTGGGTATAGATATAGCGATCAATCCCGATTGGGTCTCAAAGCCTTTTTTTTTTTTTTTTATTATCGTCGTCGATTCGACCCAGCGTCTGTAAACGGATTAGCTCTATATCATCAGGGGGACTGATCGGTGAGTCATTGGCACAAAAAGGCTTCGAAATCCGCGGATCAAAAAGCCTCTACGTGTTGCATATGGGGGGAAAAAAAAACTGGACTAATTGAATGCAATTGATTCGATGGAAAATACGTTTTAATGAGGTCAATTAATTAATAATTAGTCCAGGCTGAGAAATGAATGGATTATTAATAAAAAATCGATTGGGAACGCCGCAGGTCGTGGAAATGCGTTATAAAAACTTGCGATATAAAATTCTTACGTATCGCTTTATAATATTCGCGTTGATATATTTTTGACTGGCAAGAATCAAGAAAGCCTCGAGCAATGAATGCAATTCCGGCTTGGCTGGATATCAGAGTAGAATGGATCGCTATAAGTTTTCATCTCTTTTTATTATCGACTGCGACGGCGACTACAGCGTCTGGGGAAATCGGAATTGCCGTTACCAACACATATACCTTCAGGTATATTCGCACTCTCTTGGAGCTATAAAATTAATAACCGGAGAGTTGACGAAAATTACTCCCACGTGTCGTCTGTTCTATGATTATCAGAAAAATGGAAAATTTCGGAATACGAGCGATGCTTTTTGTGTATCCAAGTAACGAGAACCACCGGATATTTAAACAAAGTTGGAATTCTTCAAATTCGAAACTTCCGGCTGGCCGAAATTTTTTTGACGATTTTTTGCGCGGGCATTCGCGGATAAAAAGAAACGAAAAATATGTGACTCGACAGAGAATTTTTATTTTATTCTGAAAATAACTGGCTTCGTGTCATCGGTGGAACGAGCTCCTGGTGGAGTTTCAATTTAATTGACTGTTCGATGTGCGAGTTGATTGAAATCTGCCAAGAAAGCATTGTCTCGTTTGGTATTGACAAATAATGGGAAAAATGTTGATATGCCAGAAGTGGATCGGCTTAAAAAAATAATTCACAGGACTGCGGATTTTTTTTTTTCTTCGTTTGAATTTTTTTTTGGTCCATGCCAGAAAAGAAAAAGCTCGGGATGAATAGAGGGGAAATGCATGCAGGGTGGAATGGAAATGGAATTTGTTCGGTACTGCTGTGTCCGCGGGATTGTAACGGGGACTCGCCGAGCAAGAGTTGGGCGATGGAAGTAGAAAAAGAGGAGAGTAACGAGGCCGGTCGGAGGGCTCACGGTTTTAGCGATGAATCATGAGGCTGCTCGTCCAACTCTCTGTATGCTCTTCCGCGACTGTGCCAAACATGCCCGTGTTGACCCCGCGCGCAACGTTTTTTTTTAAATATATAGATACATATATTTTTGTGCACGTGTCGCAAAAGTCCAGGTCGCCCGGACTTTTGTTCCTTTTTCAAAGCTCCACCAGCCAGGGATTCACCTTTCGACTGAGGAATCTTTTCGCCCGACTCGACGAGGCAACGAGCAAAGGATGGACGCGGATTTATAGATCGAACGATTCCAAATTTTCGAGGCCATCGAAAAACGAAAAAAAAAAAAAAAAAAAAAAAACAACAAACCGGGCCCATCATTTTTATTTTCCAAAAACGACGGACGTTTCGATAATTTTGGCTCAATGGGGTGCGTCCTCGGGGCTCGGATCCCCGTCGTTTCCTGGCAGAGAAATCTTGTCGAGAAAAGTCACCGGAAATATGCCGAACGGGCCAACCCAGTGTAGGGGGTTTATTTTTTCTCCAGCACGAGGCAAAGAAAAAAAAAACACATCTCGACAGTTTTGATGATAAAAAACTTTGATAAAATGTTGACAAAGATCGTAGCGTAGAATTTGATTGTACAAAAATAACCGGAGAAAGGGATGTTGACACGAAATATTTTGTCACATTAAAGTTGCCTCTTGGATATGCACGAACGTCTGAGAAGTTTGTAAATGTCCTTTTGGAACGTTTCTCACGTTATTTGAGAAGCTTCCTGTTTTCGTTGGGAAAAGAGAAAGAGAGAGAGAGAGAGCGGGAGGGAGGGTTCGGGGGGCGGAGGATATCAGACAAGAATGAAAAGACTTGTGAGGTCAAGAAAAAAAAAGTCTAAGAAAGGGATGAGAGGAAATGAACGCTTTAAGAGACTCTCGCCCTTAAAATGTGGCTTCCGGGTAACCGGACCCCTGGACCACTTTCCTATATTTTTTTCTTTTTCGCTCTCGCTTTCTCTCACATTCGAAAAGTCTTGTATATACAAGACGCTCACATGACTTGTCATGCTACATCGTTGCCGTTTGCTTCTCAACGTTCGCGCGCGTTTTCCTTTCTTACTCTTTCTTTTTTTATCTCTCTTTACTTTTACTCGCTTTTCCATTCGGTGGTATATCTATGGCTCTCGCTTTACCACGTGAACCGCGTATTCACCCTGATGTCTCTATATATACCTAGAAAGTAGCGAGTCTGCTCCGCAACTGGCCAACCTTTCTTTCGCCAAATTCCTCCGCACTGAACCGCACCTTGTCTCTCTTACCTTTTTGTTAAGTCTCAAGGCTATTCGCCAAATGAACAACAGAACGAGATGGACAAACTTGTGTGTCCGACCCTTTTTTTTACTAATTTTTTCAACTCCGTATTAGAGTGGTTGTTATTTTTTTCAATTTATTTATTTTTTATTATTATTTATTCTTTTAATATAAATAAATAATCGAAAAAATGAATCATAAATAATAATTATAACAAGTAAAAATAATAAATAATGATATTAAATAATAATTCATAATTTATATATTCCCCGTGAAGTACGAATTTCCACAAAAGTGTAAAGATCGCCGGTCTCCGTGATGAGATTTTTTTTTGGCTCAAAAGTTTTACATTTTTTAAGCATGTTTATTAAAAAATTTTATTTTTCTATCAAATTTACATTTTAAAAAGTGCAGCTCGATGCAGGCAATGGAGCAATGACCGGAGGTTGAAAAATTGATGAGAGGGAAAAAAAACTGGATGGATCGTCGATAATACCAATTTCGGTAGGAAACGAGAAATAGGGAGGGCGGGAATGAAAACGAAAATATCACGTCAGTTTAGTTTTGGATGTCGTCGGAGGGGGGGGGGGGGGGGGGGGGAAAAAAAAAAAAGAGGGAGAAAGGGGGGGCGAGACATGAAAAGAGATGAAACAAAGAGGCAAAGAGAAAAGTGGGAGACAAAGGAGGACGAGGAACGAGTAGAAGAGCCACGAGAGACAGTGAGATGGTGACAAAGATATGTTCACAAGACTGGCAGTAATGTAGCCACAGGCAGTCGACATTATGTAACGATATTCGAGGGCGACGAGACGTTAACAAGTTCTTCCACCTTGTTACATGTACACGAATATTCGAGCAGACCGATCTCCAGACGGAAGAGGCGATGAAGAAGAGAAACCTGCGATAAAGTCTACTTTCCTCCTATTATTATTATGCATTAGCCTCAATGCTAAATCGACAGCTGACGTTCAAGTACCAACTTTTCGTTCTCTCTCTCCCTCTCGCTCTTCCTTTTCCCCGAGCACTCGAAACATTTCTACACGATTGTATAAGTGGGTTAAGGAGGGCTGAGGTTAATCAGACACCGGAGAAAAAAAGCATCGAGTTTGCGAAAAAAAAAACAAGTTTCAATAATAAAAAAATGTCGATGCATTAATTGAAAATCGTGGATGCGTTTTTAATAAAATTATTGCACGCAGTGCACTGATGAAATTGTAACTATCAGTTTTCCCGAAATTGATGCTCGTTTTTTTTTATAGTATTTTTGCTAATTCGTCAATT
Source organism: Campopleginae sp. 14b (assembly GCA_030522525.1). Classification (NCBI taxonomy): domain Eukaryota; kingdom Metazoa; phylum Arthropoda; class Insecta; order Hymenoptera; family Ichneumonidae; species Campopleginae sp. 14b. The sequence goes on from JAPYYS010000434.1 coordinate 111,633, forward strand.
TTGTCATTCGAATGATCGTCTCTGATGAATATATATTTATATATACGCCCGTCAATCAATCCATGTTTGATGCTTTTTGATCATCGCTTAGTTTCACGCTGATGCACTCAATTAATTTCGACTAATGAAATAGCCGAATAAGTTTATCCATTGAGCGCGAAAATCATGTCCAAGCTCGAGAGAAATTCGGGGAATAAATTATCCTCGAATTTGATGGGCGATATTGGACTGGATACTCCGGTGGATGCGATTTCCTGCGTTTCTTCTGAATAACGACGATCACGATGAAACGAATGTGTGTGTGTTTTTTTTCGTTTTTTTTTTTCTATTGAGCGAATTTTTTTCTCGCGGATTATTACGGATCGCGAATGCGGAAAATATTTTGTCTCGGATTTGACGTCGAGTGCATGGGCGATGCACATGCAACGAGAATCCTGACTTATCGAGGACGTAAGGATCGGCGGAGCAGGCGGAAAGAAAAGTGGACACGGGAGAGCAGAATCGAGACAGCAGCTGAGACACTCGATATTTTGATCGTTCTCTATTGTACGCCTCTGTGTCGAGAGCCACTCTCTACAGCTTTCGAATATATACAATGGAGGCGGTATATACATCTCTAGCCGTGGGGATAGACGATCCACAGGTGTAGATAACATTTTTTACGAGATTATTCAATTTGTCGGCTCAACTCGGTGACCATGATGGGAATAACGCGAAAACAACAACAACAACAACAGCACAATGGAAATTCGAAGCTTTTTCTCGCTTTTTTTGTTGGTTTCTTTTTCTTTCTGGCACGTGTAGCATTTCTTCGCTACGTCTGACACATTTTGGTCCAGAAAAAAGGGATGCTGGAAATTTTCAATGCGGATAAGAGTGATCGGACTGCCTAATCTCGTTCGTGCAAACTTTTCAATAAGAATTTTTGCTTCGATAGTAGAAATTAATATTCGCATGAAATCTTGATATTGGCAAAATTTCAATCGCGATTTTTTGAATCAGATAACTCATTTTTTCAATAAATTAAAATTTCCATTCTTACCGCTAGTCGTCATGGAAAAAGATCATGGATAAGAGTGCAGATTTGTCTGTGGTTGTAAATCCAGTTTTTGGCGATACCGCCAGATATTCGTTGGAGAGTTTTTCCTCCTCCTCGTGCTCGGCTCCTCGATCTTTTAAACTTTCGGAAGATCCACCAAGCCGATTTATTGTTTCGCTGATTTTTTTCACGCGCAACTTTTGCCGAGAAATAAATTTTCGCCTGTTCCCGCTAGCGTTTCCACGTGCAGCCAAGCCGCGCAATACGCCCGAACGAAACTGATTGCACCTGCGGTGATAAACACTACAAATGAGATACAACACGTTTGAGGCCTCGAGGATGCATCGCGCGAGCTCGAGAAAGCTCATTGGGCTGGGGGAGGCTGCGCCACGTTTCCATTAAATAGCTATTGGCGCACGTGGTTGTACGAAATAGAAGGTGTGTCGATTAGATCGAGTGGAGAGCGAGCGTACATCGACGTTGTCGTTGGTATCGTTAGGGAGGCAGAGGCAAAGGAGACAGTTCGCACCACCGGATGGAAGTAAACGAGGCTTTGATGGAAACTCGATACTAATTATCTCTTGGTAGCCTGTCAACCTCCGAAAGGGTGACGTACAAGTAAAGCGAGGCAGAAACGAGAGGAAAAGGGAAGGTCGTTGGCAAAAAAAGGGGCTGGATTTGGCTTCATTTCCCTGCGGAATCTCGTCCCATGATTATTTCATTTCCATGACAGGATTTCAAACTTCATCCCCGACCACAATCATAATTTATATTTTTTATTGTCGCCCGAGGCTCAAATTCCATGGGAAATTTAAAAATCCCATGAATTTTGGCAAATAAAAAAACAAATAACAAATAAAGCGTCGATACCCTTTTTTTTTCAGAAAATTTCAAAATTTTGCACAATTCGTATTTTTCTAGTAATTTAAACGAAATTTTCAGAGAACGAATGAATGAATTCGATGTTTTGGAACATTAAAAGCACATTGACATTGAAATCTGGAGAAAAAAAAATTCGCCGTCACATACAGTACAAAGAAATTACGAAGCCGTACGAAAACTTTTGGTTTTTTTGTGGACATTCAAAAAAAAAAAAAATTTTCTCGAATTATTCAATCGAAACTCCGTTACGATGTGCTCGAATTTTTCTCTGCCGTTATCACCTTTTTACGAGTTTATTCCAGTGCAGAGAAATGTATACGTAAAACATTACTTCCCGAGAGGATAGTCTGCTCCTTTATGATATCTTTTCTATCACGGTGAAGCACGTAAGCGTTTGTCGCATTTTTCTTGGTTGGTATATAAAACAGGAGACATACGAGAACGGAATAGCAGCGTCCCAGACCACCGTTTCGATTCAGCGTCTCCTGATGCTGTACTTTGTCCGCGGCGAACTAGCGAAAAAGAGGAAAACAGAGAGCGAGAGAGAGAGAGAGAGCGGAGGATAAAAAGAAAAGAAAAATGCGCGAGGTAATGTCGAGCGATAACTCCCAGAACCTTTTCCAAGCACATACTATTCTCCTCGCGAGCAGGGCCAACACGATCGCCATATCACGATCAAATTGTTGAACAAACCCCCATAACCGTCGTTAGTATTTCGTCGGATCCATCCTCTCTCTATTTTCTTTTGTAAACCAATTTTTTCATCTTTTTTCCGGTCTACACTCCTCGCGCGATAAAAAGCTCGACCTTCTAAAATCTTAATTCACTCCTACACTTTCCACATGCCATAAAAATATATCTCAGGAGCTTCTTCGGATTTCAGGCATTCCCGAAATGACGATTAAAATTTTAAGGGACAAAAAATCACGAGATTCTTTTTTTTTTGCCGTAAGATCGAGGCAACGATAATTTCATTGATTGGCAAAGTTGCGAGCGTTTCTTGGAAAGATAATTAATCACAGTGTTGCTTATTGCTATCGCGATACATTTCGATTCTCCATCAGGGGCGAAAGACATAAATGTTGTTGATATACCCCGCAATATTCAGGTGAATCAATATATCTGTATATTTATGTGCGTGTATGGGAGAGTTATCTTCATGAGGATGGGGAAACATCAAAAGAGCGATAATCCAGTGGGCCCGGGGGTCGTGCATATTCCATTAATGATAATTGACAGCGGTAATAATTAAAGCAGGTCGTCGATGCTCGGAGCTAAATATCGACGAGGGGGAGAGATGTACGATGCAGAATCTGCCCGTATTTAGTGGGACAAAGCAAACACATAATAAGGGCTATACAAGCGAGGAGCAATCGCGCTGTGTATATATCGCAGTTGATATTGCATCTTCGTCAAAGGGCGTAACTAACTTTGATTAGGAACGTTCGTTGGCCCAAGCTTATGTTATTTTGTCCGAGGGCTTATGCATATAGAAATTTACAAAGTTTAGGAGAATCTCTACAAGTCTGACCTAACACGGAGCTTGACTACTGGGGGTGTTGGGCAGTGGTGGAGTGAGGTCCCCCGGGCAGAGGCGAAAACGTCAAAAGGGGAGATGAACGAAGATTGATGGAAAAATTTCAATCGCGATTTTCGAGTGGAAAACAACGAGCGACGTTTTATTTCTGAGACTTCGTCACAGCATTTCTACGTGGGCGGATAAGGAGAAACGTGCACGATGATTCCTATCGGAGATTCTCGGAGAATATCACTTCACGAAGTTACTATGAACTGGCTCGGTTTTTGGCTCCGATGGAAAATCCGGCCAAGGGGTCAAATGTAACGAAGAAAAAATAGTCCCTTCGCTCCCAAATGCTCGCCGTATATCCGACCTAGAGGGCAATGGCTAAGTAGAATTGCAACACACTGCACTCGCCGATCCAAAGAAATAAACTGCCTCCGTGTGCTCTCGTGATATCATGTGTGTCTGTGCATGTGTCGGGGTAGGGGAGAGAGCGAGAAAGAGAGCTGGTGGCTGTTGGAATGCCGGAAAATCCAGGCCGGTCCCCAGCGTTATCGAGCCAGCGATTAATTTTCCCTAGCGACATGGATTTAGAGATGGGAATATAACGGGGTAGGGTCTTCTATAAAATTCTCCCTCCTGGCTCACTGTTACTTCGCTATACGTTCGACAAACACACGCGTACGTTATAACGAATATATACCCAGGGCATGTAAATGATGCAGGCACGTATAGGGAATTCAACGTAGAAATGAAATTTTCAAGAAAATCAAGAAAATCAAGAAAATCAAGAAAATCAAGGAAATCAAGAAAAAATTCAATTATTCTGCTGCGACCAATCCTATAATCGTCGCAAGATATTCGAAGAAACTGAAAATAAATTGAACGTTCGAAACGTCGCACACCCAACAAATTCAATCGCCAAGTATGAATCGAGAAATGTCATCCGATCGCATTCCCTGAATCATTCAATCAACTGACTCGCCGAATGACTATTTTTGGAAACACAGTCTCGCACTTATTCTTTGACCATATGAATTAATCATTTCCAGGGTCTGACACAACGGTGGGAATATTTATACCGCGATTCGATACTTTTAGACTCCAGCCTGTAATTTATAACAGCGATATTTTTACTTCGGCTATTTTGATCGAGAGGCTTTCCGTTCGATTACATTAACATCGTGTCCAGACGCCGATATCACTTTCCCTCCTGAAAATTCTCGTCTTTTTTCTCACTTGAGCTGAACGAACCTCGACAAAATTAAAATTCGAGCTTTCGTGATTATTTACGGAGGAAATTTATTTCCAACCGACCAGCAACCAGGGAACGTCGATTTTCCCATAAACTTAACTGACTAAATTTGTTGACCTTTCCCGACACATAAATCGCGAAATTTCGATAATTAAGAAACGCAAAACCCTCGAGACGTAAACTTGGGGCGAATTGTTTCGTTACAAAGGGGAAATGTATGGCTCACAGAAGTAAGTAAGCTCGACACGAGATAACGGGGCAGGAGGGGGAGGCGCAGCAACGATAAAATACACGCACAGTCAAGAAAGCCCAGGGAAATGTGGGCATTGCGCCACGCATCAGAGTTATTCTGATGAGCGTTAAATTTATGTAAATAAATGTAAAGTGTGTAGTTATCTGAACGGATCTCTATATGCAGCAGGCGGTAATAGCGGGTTTTCTCAAGTGTGTATACAAACGTAGGAGCTCGTCACTGGGAGGAAACATATAAATGGATGTTATGGATGAGTAAAGGAGGAAACATGAGATGGAGTTATTGCGGGCAGAGAGTTATCCAGATATTTAGAGAAGTGGATGCGTAAAATATTCCATGGCAAATGTATGGGGGAAAAATATATATTTATATGGGGAAATGATAGACAAACGCGAAGCGGGGCTGTTTGTCGTGTATATTTTTGACTCGAGATTCAAGCGGATACGGGAAGGGTTGGAATGATTGATGGGGGATGTTTGGGTAAGAGATGAGATGAAGGAGATTGGCAAAGAGAGTCTCGAGTCTCTTGGACGTTAATTATTCGTCGATATTTGAGGTTTTAACTAAGATTCGAAAAAAACATTGCTGGATCGTGCGAGATGGAAAGATCTCGAGGCTCGTGCTGGTTGTTTGGGGTGAGGGATGCTGCCGATCCAGGAGCCGGTAATTCAAATCGAAAAGTTGAAAGTTGGTGGTGGATATTTGTTCTACTACAGATCTTATATGATATGTAAATGGGGAATATGGGAGGCGAAGATGTTGGAAGGAGTTTCGTTGAAGTTGAGAGTGTCGAAGTTGCCCGAGTTTGTATGTGAGTCAAATATGGCACTTACATAGAGAAGAGGAGGAGGAGGAGGAGGAGGGGGAGGAGAAGGACACGCAGAAAATGGTGAGTAGGCGTGAGGATGAGGATCAGCCGGAGGGGTTTTCACGTCGGTCTCTGAAAGCAGATCGGAATGAGAAAGGGAGAGAAGGAGTGAGGGAGGATGCTATAGTAGCTTTGTATGCGAAGGGAGAGCGCGGCGGGGACGAAGGTGGCGCGGTGATCGGATGGATCGCGTGCCGCGTGTGAAAAGCCGCGGTATATAGACGATGTTAGGGAAGGATGCCACACGCTTCTGGCGTGATCCTGCATATATGACGAAAGAGCAAGAGAGATTCATGAGAAATCTAGGGGAAGGAGAAGCTCGAGCTGACAGAGGATTATATAGACGCGATCGAGGGAGATGGAAATGGCCAAAGTGCGAGGGTACGAAAGCGAGAGAGAGAGAGAGAGAGAGAGAGAGAGAGATTGAGAGGGCGGGGGAGTGTCGTTGAAGCATTAGGCTTTACCGGGGCAGGGGAGTGAACAAGGGATGCTGCTTTGTGCCGCGAAGTATTGATGTCAAGGTCTTTCCACATCTCGGTCGTCTGGTGGGCGACGCGAGTGAAATCAATAGAACCAAATCGTTGCCCTATGCTCGAGTTCACTCCTCATGCTCCGATGGCAATCCCCCCTCTCGATCACCTTGGCAGAGCTGCGTATTTCTTTAGGCCAAAATTAATAAAGACTCAAGATCCGAATTCAATGACCTTGAGAGTGTTTTTTCGATCCCCAGTTGTCAATTCTCCCTGAAAAAATTCGCTGCATTACATTTTTTCGTCCCTCCTCCTAATGGCTTTTCATAACATTGCGTCCGGGCTTCGTTCACAAAAAATACAGCCCAAGATTGATCGTTCGATGTTCCTCTGTGCATGCTGCTCTCCTCCCTTGGGCTGGAATCACTCCAGGTACATAAACACACACGTTTAATGATCGATAACCAACGAGGGCACATGAAAAAGCCAGCATTACGCTCCAAATTGCCAGAGTTACGCCCTTTCCTCGCGGCACAAAGTCCGCAGGTTAACATTTCCCTATACCTCGCCGTCAAGTTCTAAAGCTTATCTCTAACGTTTCCTCGCATTCCATTTTACTCCCGCACCCCTGCCTACTGTATATCTTTATAAACACATTCATATATTCACTCGCATAAAACAAAACTCGATATATTTTTATATATGGGGATAGATGAATTATATATATAGTTATACACTTTTTTTCGTACGCATAAAAATGGATATGTGAGGATAGCCGTGTCCATTTTCGGGAACATGGGTGGCTCCTGAATATTTGACTAAATCGAATGGCGGACCGAGAGAGAGAGAGAGAGAGAGAGAGAGAGTTCCGTTCTGCGTATATCCTCTGGGAGATAACACAGCAGCGGGGAGGCTAAAATTGATGCTGCGAGTTATATATTTTTTCTCCCTTGCGAGATCGATCATGAACTCCAGCACTCCCATCATTTGAGTTTGCTTACGAAAGGAAAAAAGAGAAAAAAAGGTGAAAACTGAAGAAAAAAGACAGACTGGATGAAAAAAAAAAAAAAAAAAAACAAAGCACTCAAACGACGACGAGTGTTCTGTCGCTCACTCTCGCCCCCATTTCTCCGCATAGTAGATATTCATCACCTTGTCGCTTTACTTCCAAGATTCTTGCAGCTGTGACACTCCCGCGCGACCCCTCACGCACTTTTTTCTTTTCTTTCTACTCTTGTTTTTCTCTTTCCCATCGCATCTCGGGTTCTTTGTCTAAGCCTCGCGGAATCCGACGCTTTTTTCTTCTCTCGAGCTTCCCCTTGCTCCTGCTCGTCACGTTGTATGCATTTTTTTTTGCAACCGTTTCTTTTTTTGATGCTATCGAAATACCCGAATCAATCAATCCTGCTGGGTCACCGGTTTTCATACCCGCAAACAAAAAGGACGAAACAATGGGGTTGCCAATTTTTAGGGAAATTCATGGGGTTTTTCGGTTCTGTAGCTTTTTCGGAAACGAATCAATTCCACACGCTGATTCTTTTCGGAAAAAATATTATTTTGACTGGATCATTGTACCTGGCAACCTCGAGATTAATCGTCGCTTTTTCAGCTTTCGCACTCGTCCCCCATTTCTTGGTCCAGCCACAAATACAAACATTACTCAATCTATGGATCTATATTCTTCGAGGGTACACACGAATGCTCGGATAAATCAATGATCGTTATGGCGGAGCCTGTACAGTTTCCACTTTCTCGGACGTGGATTCTGCTCTTACGGAGCATGTGATTGCGTCTCATTCCTGTTTTCCTTTCGACATCATCCTTGGGCTTGCGTCTGCGCATTTCGAGCATACGCCACCGCATGTGGCGTCTTATTCAAGGCAATGCGTTTGGATGAGATTAAAAATGCAGATGCAGTTTTATCGCTGCGAGTCCGGACCAAGACAAGCTGCCCGAAGGGAGATGAAAGTGCGGGAGAGAATAAAGGAGCTGTGAATGTTTTAAAAAGAGTTTAAGTTTCGCCGAGAAGTCTGAAGCTTTTTAAGGATTGCCCGGGCTATTTTTTCGAGCCGATACGTTAAGGTTCGCATGATGAAGAATCAAGAGGTGCAAACAAAGCTCCGGACTCGCGCGGGGCTTTCGGATAAGTCCCTCCTTTTCTTGGCTACTTTTTCTCAGCCCTGGCCATATCCTGCTCTGTGGCCTCGGTCGTTCATTCCCGCTGACCGCAACGCTCCACGGAGCAGGGGACAAAAATGAAAATGCATTGTCGAGCGAAAAGTCAAGTGGAAGGGGCGAACGTCAAGGACTCTGGGAACGGATAAAAGGAAAGTTGGAAAGAGTACCGTGGCTGGGAGTACATTCCCCTTTATTTACAACGACATTTACGGGCGAACGAGTCACCGCAAAAGCCCGAAATAAGCTGGAGCTCTTGTAGTCGAGCTTGGACAACATTTATCCTCTTTTTTTTCCTTAAATCAACCAAAAATCCATCATCTTTGCTCCGACAACTGTTTTTAGGGGCAGAGAATTGCGGCAATTACCGAGCCATTATTCACGAACCCCCAAGTCCAAGCCTCAAATCTTGTGCAGCAACAAAAAAAACGAGGAAAAATAAACTGAAGCGACAAACTGTACTCGGTGTCGGAGGAAAAAACAGTTCCCAGTGGACAATGTCGCAAATATTCGGCTGCTGTGACAATCGGCCTCTCCCGAGCTCCTCCAGATCAGCGCGCTCCACTGCCCGGAAAAACAACCCCTCACTCAGCCTTCACAGCCATTCACTCCATATAAATATATATCCCTCAATAAAACGCGGTAATATTCTCATCCGAAAACTTTCTATGGACCTTTACCGTTGCCATTTCGCTCCAACTAACTTTTTCGATGTCGCACGAGGTCACTGATTCACCCCACAGCATCCTCGTTCGTTGCTGATGAAAATACGTGATGAAAAATGGAGAAAAGCCTTTTTAAAATTAAATATAAACAAAAAAATCATTTTCCAACTTCCGCAACGCCTTTTTATCAAATTTTCAAAATTAACAATTTTCCTAAATTCGACAAAAAACGGTTTGCAATTAAAAAATTTCTAAACATGCCCATTTCAGGAAAAGGAAAATCTAATCCGTACGGATTAGATTTTCGATATAGGACCACATATCCACATGGATCTCGAGAACATTCCATTTTCCTATAGACAAATTTTCCATGAAGAAAATTTTTTGTAACTTTACCAATTTTCAATATAAATTCCTTTTCGAGGGCTTGGAAATTTACTGGGCAACCAAACCTCTTCATCTTTCCCAACAGATTATAGTTAAGAATATATAGTTAGAAATTATTAGAATTTGATAAAATTCCGTGAGCACACTCTTTAGTATTGAATATGAAAATACAAATTTCTTAAGATTTTTTCCTGCATAATTTTCGAGTAATTCAACACTAGGGTTTACATGCATAAGCATAGGATTCAGATATGTATATATATAGGTATATCTTCTACATTCTGTTGACTCGAATTGATCGAGAACTACATAGACGAAAAATTGAAAAAAAATTAAAAAATTGGACACTAAGATTTTTTTTCTAGATAATTTTCGAGTAACTGAACATTGAAAGGTAGACGAAAAATAGAAAAAAAATAGTGTCATCGTATTTGATAATAAAATAAAAAAAAAAATGGAAATTTCACGTTTTTTAACGTAAATTTTATTAAATTCTTATCACATTGTCGTATGTAGCCAACCCCCTTAAGTCTGTGAAAAAAAAATCCCAAAATTCATCGTTTTTGTTTGTTCGTTTTGGAATCGTATAATAGTTGTTCCCCCTTAAGTGTCTCAGTCAAGATGTTACGAGAATTACATCGTAAAATTTTCGCTCTCGGAGACTAGACGAATGCGAACCGAAATGTTAAAGAGGATGACACACACATACACAGAGACACAGGCACAGATTTATTTGCATATGGGTCTACTATATAAATGGAGATTGAGAGTAAACGGCGGTCGGATTTCTGTGTACTGTAATAGCCTGGGTCCGAGCTCTGCTTTCCGCTAGCACTTTGAAAATGCCACAACTGCAGTGCAGCAGCAAAGGCGTACAAGATCGGCTGTGCCCGGTTTAGGTCTCTATACTGCTGATGCCGTTGCAGCCGCACGTTTCCGTGTTGCTGGCAACTGCAGAGCTTCACTGGACTTTTTCTCGAGATAATATATGGGTCATTCCTCGTTAACTACGATCTACTTTGGTTGATTGAACGCGCTGGAATATTTTTTCATATTTTTCTGTTACTCGATGATGCTCGGGAGGCTAAACACATCTTTTTCGTTTTCATTGACATATCCGAATTGCGCGGACAAGGTTTTTAATCAGCGGAGTACTCGATGATTCCTCTGGTGCGAGGAATAAAGTGCGTGGAGTCCCAGTTTATCTTTTTTCGTTTTTCGATTAAATGGAACAAACTTCGCTCCGGGAGGAAGAAACTGCGATGCACAATCATGGCAAAATGTCCCATGGAATTTGTTAAGGTCCAGAAAATATTAAAGTGTGTGTTTGTATTTACGAGGCTGTATGAATATACAGACATTTATTAATATTACATTTTGGGATGGTTATGTATTGGTATCACGTGGTTATATATGAATTTGCCTACGCCCGGGCTACCTGGTCCGCATCCTCGAACTCTGAGGTTGGGAGGGAACAAGCTTTGGAAAGTTTGGAGCTCGGGGTTTGGGCTGCTGGTCGTTGGGCATGCCCACAAGTTTTCTTCGTTTCTCTATATAATATCCTCCGCTCTCCGGATCCACAAATTTCCAACTATTATCCCCGCAGCTCCGGAGGTACTTAATGGTCAAATAAACGAGAATAAAAAAACTCCCGAATAAAATAACTCAAGTCCGATGAATTAGCTCGTTTAATAGATTTTCAACAAAACGCGTTTTCGTTTACGAGCTGGAAAATTAGTACGTCCTCTTGGTTTGCCCGGATCGAGCATTCTACCGTAATAATCAAAACTCCGGGCGTCCACAAAGGCTCAGCTGAAAAGCTTCGTGCAGCTAAAACTTAACCAAAATCCCTGTGGATGCTGCTAATAATAATTGGCAGTGACCGCGCGAGTATGTCGAAAAGTAAAAGCCTCGAGTATTGATCCCTTGGCCCCCCGTTAAGCGAGTTTCGCCTTTCTCCAAGCCAAACATCGAGATGGAAACTGGACAGATATTAAGTTGCCGAATAATTGTTGGAATTTATTCGTTCCTCTTGATAAATGCAACGCGCAATCGCGATGACCCAAATTTCCGTTACCGATCGAAATGCGTGACGGAAAGATCGAAAAATATTGGAGCTCTCGACGCGAACAGATTTTCTAACAGCTGTTTCATTTCTTTGTGTTCTTGTTTTTTTTTTTTGATTCGGTGGCCACGCTCGAAACATCGAGCAGTCGATACAAAGCGGATAAACACAGACACACGATTCGAGAGAATGTGATGTTCTTTGCTTACGAATCGACAAAGTACTCAAGTGCATCGAGAGCCAGGATACGTGTGTAGCTCATCAACTGACAAGCTCCTATCTCTCGCACTACTCTGGCAATATTTCGAGGAGTGTCGATAGCACAAACCGGATGAATTGAATGATGAGTGATTGGGCGATACCCTCATTTATTTGCTCCTTCCAAAGTTGAGCATGTTTTCCGCTCGATCCGCACAATCGACTCTTTTGCTTTATTTCTCTATCAGATACACCCACACATTAGCAGGGAGGATAGTATAGTTGAAAAATTGAAGTTCTCGATCAAAGTAAAATGCCAGAGGGTGATGTACATGAAAAAGCTAGCTCGGATGCTGCGGTTCGTATCCCCCACCGTATGATGCCTGTCTCGCGTTCTATGTAGAACGAGCAAGCTAAATATTGATCAAAGGAGCAGTAGATACGTCCGACACTGGTCAGACCCGAAGGGTTAATGCTGTCTTGAATCCTCTTCTGCTCTCACAGCGGCCTACTCATATCCGTGCAACCGCTGACACGGTCGACACGGCTGACAGGTTGAACCTTTAATGCACCCTGAGCAAGGGGCAACTGTATTTTTCTTTGTTTATTTATATATTTCCTGTCAAATGTCATTAACTTTGTTCGGCGTCGGGGAAAAATCGATCCCTCTGATATTCGGACGAAGAGGAAAATAAACATTTTTATATTTTACCTGATAGTCCATGTAATTCCCGTAACCCATGTGATTGCAAGTGCAGGCGCAAGCTTGTATGTGTCTTCGCATGTCGAGCTCGACCTCCTCGCCACAAACGCCTCTGGAGGTGGCCATCATCGTGTCCCCCATGCAGTAGCTACCGGTGCAATACATTCTCGGGTCACTCTGATCCAAGTAACCCCCGCCCGTGTCGTCGTAGCCGAGCCTACTCGCGCACCTCGAGTCAGAGGTGTAATCGACGCGAGATTGAGGCCGCTCGTCGTAGCCGAGCCGCGACTGTGGCCGATGAAGACCAGCACCTGGAACATCCTGCCGACGAGAGACACAGATACTAAATCTCCAATTGCAAACAATTAGGGTCTGAGCCACTTAACAACAACAATAACAAAAAAAGGACCAAGTCCCGGCCAACGGCATCAACGGCAGAAACTAGCAGCACGGCTGATGTCCTAGATTCGCCAAACCGTTATGACGCTCCAGTTTAATTGACACTTTAATTAACGGCCTTCCTATATATATATTTTTTTTTCTTTTTTCAAGCCACAGCCGAGAGTTGTGTGTGTTTTTTAAACGCGAAATTTATTTTATTTCTCTCGATCACTTCAGCGTGAAAATGATTGATGCCAATCGATCCAACGCGACATCATTTTTTTTTATGCCTAAATTGGTGATTAGATTTTTTTTTCCTGCTCCCATTCAATCGTGCAAATATTTTTCCCAGCAAGCGGCGAATATGTCAAGTTATCGAGTGTAAATAACGTTTTTCTTTAGTCAAATTTAACGACCATCGATGATAGAATTCTTCTGGGTGGAGTTTCCTTCTCTTCTCGGTGGAGAGATCGCGTCAATAATACTGGTCATTGAAATGCTCCTCCGGAAAAAGTAAATAAGTGTCCGGGCAGGATAAACTCTTTTGTACAGACTTTCATCGTGTCTCGGCGTCAATCAACCCACGCAAATGCACGTGTCGTGCTCATGTAACGCAATACTATCCCGTCGCTTTTTATCAACGTGCTTCTAAGTATATCCTCGGCCTCGCAGCTGCGCGTGAATCTCATCAAACAATAATCATGGAAACACAATTTAATTAATTCCAATCCGCGAAAAAACGTTTTAAACTTTATTCCGGGCTTCAGGAATTTCTGTACAGATAGTTTTTTTTTCTTCTTGTTATCAACCCAGACAATTTAATGAGACGGAAAACATGAGATTAATTTTAACGCTTAGAAATTTGAGGATTTTCCGAAAAACTTTTGTCAAAATTACAATTTTCATCAACTTCATTTTGAATTCTTTGTTTCTGAGGAAAAATTTGTTGAAAAATGCATCTGATCCATTTTTTTAAGGACCGAAGGGAATTAAGGAGGCTGGTTACATTCGACAATATGATAAGGATTTTATCAAATTCGGTGATAATGTTCTTTAGCAACCAATACGATGACAATTTTTATTTCGATTTTTCCGTCTATACATAGTTGTCGAATAATTTCAGTTTACAATATGCAAAAGATATATCTATATATATCTGAATCCTATGCGTATGCATGTAAACTCTAGTGTTCGATTACTCGAAAACTACGTAGAAGAAAAATCTTTAAAAAATTGTATATATTGGGCAAAATTGCCAGGAATTTTCATCAGATTCTAATAATCTTGAATTTTCTTATGCTTTTTACATGGCAACATATTATTGTGTGTATGCCACTCTCCTTAAGGATGCAAGGAGTAACGTGGTTGTGGGATTTTTCGTTAAGGGACTCACCTGAGTGTAAGATTCGTCCTGATAGGAAGCTCTGACTCCGGGACAGTCGTTGTAGCAGCGTCCGTCATATCCGCTCGGTGGTCTGGGATAAGGATCTTGAACGGCGGCAGCAGCAGCGCAACAGTCGGGTATTTGTGCCTGGTAAGTCTCGTAAGGACATTTAGTACTTTCGAGAGTGCCAGTCGCGGTTCTGGGTACCTGATGTACACGCTCCTGCGGCCCGGTGCCGTATCCTGTGCCGTGATGCATTTTTTTCCTGGTCCACCGTCTCCCAGTCTCGCGCAATGTTTATTTATTTTTTTATCGTTATTTTTTGTTTTTGTTTTTGTTTAATTCACTTGCACACTTTATCGTCGAATTATATTTTCTCCAGCACTGATCACAGATTCACGACGAAGAGGCAAATTACGAATGCGTTCAGAGGAAGAATTTAGAGAACGCAGTCAGCCCCGTGGTGCGGTGGCGGCCGCGACGCGATGACACGAACGACTCAACGGGTAGGAAAATGCTCCATACGCCCGCCGGGAACTTTGACCACTCGAAATTCCGACGATATCGCGACAATATCGTCTCGCTCACGCCCCTTTTGTACATTGAACCAAAACGGTCCATCCTCGTAAATTTCAAGCAAATCCCCAGCCTTTTCAATCCTTCGCTCACACGTGCACGTCGTTGCTCTCACATTTCTCGCTATCGTTCCGGCTGCAATTGCATTTTCGAGGCGTTTTATTTACACCATTTTGCACGGAATAATTGAGGAAAAAATCACCCGGTAATTATGAGGCTTGTGCCTTGTCCTGAGACTATGAAGACACAGCGAAGGTCCTTAATACATTTCATTATCGAAAATAATAGACTTTGATTCATCGTCGACTACAATCCACTCAATCAACTTGCCCTGACATGACAAAAATTCAAAATTAATTATAATTCATCATGCTCCAGATAAAATGAGTGATCACCACTTTCTCTAAGATGATACACTTTTTTTTTCATTCCCCGAGACGATTTTTAGCGTTGATGCCAACATTTTATTGTTGCTGTGACTTAAAAAATATTGAAACATCAATTTCCCAGTGGAGATTTGGCTCCTTTTGGCCTTCTCTCTCGCGCAGCTTCCTCGACGAGACGAAGGACCTTGAAAGGATCAAAATGCATGCACAACGAGGATAAGATTGAGGAAAAGGGATAGTGCGATAGTTGGCTTTCAATTTGGACAGCATCTCTAGACAACTATAGCCTCGACGTAGTATATGGGGGTTAAACTCTCTGCCACCAAAACCGCGAAGCACATAGTACAACGACGGTGCAACGACCACATCGCGATCACACGTTAGCGCCTTCGGCATCGCGGCCTTCAATATTCCCGGTTCTCACTCTGTTCGCTCTCGACATTACTTAACTGTGGCTCTTGGTATATACATAGCGATGTGGACGTTGGGGTAACGCTTAACGTTTGCCCTCCAAATCAAGCAAATTCGTAATTGTTTGGTTCAACGAAGAATTTTCACACTTTCCAATTGTTTTTTTTCCATCTTTTTTCTCCAACAAACCCCATAAACTTCCCATACAAATCATCGATTGAAAAACTCGAGAAAAATAATAAAAATTTCCACAAACGAATCATCTAACGTTTGCCTATGAAAATAGATCGAGTTTTTGTTGTGTTTACCGAAGTGACGGTTGATTGGCCTACGGAATATCGGTCTGATTTTTTTTTTTCTTATTAATTCACTACGAAATTAATTTAGCTATGTTTTTATTCAATTAACCGCGGAGAAAAATAGCGTCGAAATGCAGCTCGACGAATATTGCATTTCAAGTTTGTTCGTGTTTATTTTTTCTCTCGCACTGGAGATTTTTTTTTTTATGGGATTCAGGTTCTCACCGTACACACACATACGCACACACGTGTGGTTTGTTTTATCGTCGGTCGAACGATCGCTATTGTACCAGGAGCAGCTAATGATTCTACATCAATTTCTTTATTTAATTGTCGAAACAATTTGGAAAAGCTCTAGATTCAGTGGCCCGAAAAACTTGATGGTTTTGTTAATATTTTCGAAAGGAGAGAGACACCGGGGGGCTGAGAAAATGTTGCCACTCGAAAAAACAGGCTTTTTTGGCTGTGACAAAATTGGATCTCTGGGCAGGACAGGCCATGGTGATTCAATTAATTCCTGAATTTCGGGGCAACGATCTATATACGCGGGGAGCTCGAAAAAATAAAATAAAATAGCGAATTAAGGGGAAAAGCTCGATTTAAATTCGAGAGGCAATTTCTCGGGTGTGCTTTTTCACCAAACGAGATGAAAATTGGACGAATCTCGGAAAATTTACTCCGAGTGCTTTCTTATTACGTTAACCATACTTTTTTTCTCCAACCTCATGTTTTTTGACTTTTTTCGTTTTTTAATGTATAGACTATGGTTCGTGGCTAACACTGCGGCTAATTTACGAAGCGTATGCAAACGAATAAGCTGGTAGAACGAGGGCCTCACGGCTCGTCTTCTAAAGTGGAAAAGTCTGTACGGAATTCGCCCGGGTGCTTGAATACAAACTTTCCTTCCTCCTCTCTCCCTCTCCCGTTCTCCTTCTCATCTTCTTTCATTGTTTTTCTCACTCCGAGCTTGATTCGCACTTTTTTTTTATCTCCCTCTCTTTTTCTCCATTCTTATGTGTCTTTCACTTTCTTTTCGCACACGCTCTATTTTTTCTATCGGTCGTTACTTTCTCCTCTCATCGGCGGATCGAGCGTATTTTCTCGCTTCACCCCCTTAATACGTGTCGCTAAAAAAAATACGACTCGGATCGAATGAAAAGGAAATTAACGTTGAGCGTTACGCTCGAGAGAAAAAGGGAGTTCAAGGTCGAGAGAACGAGAAAGAAAAATTAAGGCTCGGGTCAAATTGACCCAACGGTGATAAAACACAATATATACAGAGACTTTTTCTCTTCTCTTAATCTCAGCACGTTAACTCGCGTCGATCTCAAATGAGTCTCGAATAATATCCGAGCCTTTGATATCGCCAGACAAGATTAGAGCCAGGCGAAACGAGGAATATAAAAAGAAGCGATGGAGAACATTCGATACGCTAACGAGGTTTAGTCCTCAAAGGCTTGCGGAGTACGTCGAGCTCTCAAAAGATTGATCCCAATCGGATCACTCAGGGTGCAGAGGTAAATACGCGGCACGGAATGAGTTAAGATACTTGGGCTTTTTATGGGAGTGATTTATGGGAAAAAATTGGGAGAGATTTTAGAAAGTTGTCGTTTTGCGAATCTCGCGATTTTGGGGTCATAATTTTTTTTGGCTGCAAGCCTAGCGAAGAAAACTCTTTGTAGAGTTTGCTGATCGATTTTTGTCGCGAAAATCCGCGGAAGGATCAACAAAACTACGCGAACCTTGTGCATCGTGTTATTACAAAATGATCCACATTTTTCCAATAGACTGTAAAAGTTCAGGTGGTGAAATGAAGTGTTGTTCAGAAAATAAAGATTTTTAGCTGCGCCAACTCCGGCTCGCCATTCACAAAATTTATGATCGATACTCAAGACTGTCGTACTTTTATCCTTTCGTCTCTATACAACTGGATCGAGATTTTATGGGAGGATAAAAAACTCTGAAATGAAGATGGAAATTGTAGGATAATTGTCCTCCATTTTTTATGGCTTAATAAAAACGCACTCGATTTTAATTCACTAGTCAGCTTTATCCATAAATGAGATTGATTCGCTGATTACAAATTCGTTGATTAAAAACCCAATACTTCATTATTTTTGCCACTAAAAACTACGATCTAGAAAATTCTGAAAAAATTCTGTAAGACTCTTCGAAGTGTATTGAAGTTGGGAAAAAATGGAGAGTTCGAAATTCTTTGTGGTTTGGTGCGAAATCGATTTTTATCGTCCCACGAAAAAATAAATGAAAAAAAAATACTCGTTTTCGGTTTTTCGGCCTGCTGAGAATCGTCCGACGTGACTCACTACGCAGGCGACAAATTCGTCGTATCAACACAAAGAAAAAGCAACTGGTTGGGGGCCCTGAAAGCAACTGGTACGAGAAAAAATAATGGGATCGTGTGTAAGACACACAGAGGAGCGCACGAACGTGCAGCACATCGACGATCCGGAATTGTGTATCGAGTAGAACGGTGAGATTTAATCAGATTTTGAAGCTGCACAGAAAGCGCGCGCAGAGAATGGAAGTAACGAGCCCGTTGTGAGATCGAACAACGGGACAATGCGGCAGTTTTTGTTTCGATGTTTTTGCCTCGGAAGTACGGGCCGGAATATTTGTTGCCCGGAAAACACGAGCTTGATGAATTCATATTTATGTTTCCTGTGGATTTTACAGCGAATGACAATCCGCAGAGCAAACGAGCGTGAGACACTTTGCATGCATGCTTGAAAAAAAAAATTCTGTGAGCTCTCGCGCAGCACGAGCAGAAAGAAAACTCATGCCCACACCTTAGGAAATCTCGTGACAACGTCGCGTGATGAGGACGACTCTACTGCCGGACGATCCATCACATTTTTCGCTTTGTCTCTTTTTCTTATCTCCCACATCTCGTCGCGAGAAACACAGAGCTATGGAATTCTCTTGTCTAGTCTCTACATCTCACAGAATTCACTGCAGCTTCATTTCCGCCAGATGAGCACGCACAGCCTCCGGACTGCTGGACCAGCAATGAGCAACATTTGATGCAATTCCAAAACTTGACAACATCTCGTTACCGCTAAAAATTAAACGATTCGTCTCGCATTTACATTCATCGAAAATCTTTACCGAGACTCTGACCATGTCGAAATTTTATCTATTTTTTTTCAAACGGAGCCAAAAAGTGAATTGCAAAAAAAATTGGAGCCATTTCGAAAATCTAAAAAAAGGCAAGCGGAAGAAATATTTTCGGGCACCAACGATGCGAACCTAAGTCTCGTTGTTCCACGTCAAGTGAATCTATTTTTTGTAAACGGAGCCAAACACTGAATTTAGAAAAAAAATTAGAGCAATTTGGAAAATCTTAAAAATGGCGAGGGGATAAAATATTTCTGGGCCCGAACGATGCGAACCTGAATCTCGTTGTTCCAGGTCAAGTGGATCCATTTTTTGGAAACGGAGCGATACACTGAATTTATAGAAAAAATTGGAGCAATTTGGAAAATCGAAAAAATGACGAGCGGTAAAAACATTTTTGAGCTCGAAATATGTAAAGTTCAATTTCGTTATTCCATAGCGAATGGACTCACGTCGATATAAAATAATTAATGAAACCAGACGCGATAATAGTGATTAAGAACAAAAATTGCCATAGTGGTGGTTAAATAATCGGAAGGAGTTATGCTCAATTAATTGGAGCGACAAATTAGACGTTAATGCTGAGGAGTATTGAGATAAGTAGTACGAGTGAGTATTAGTCGGACGTTGAGTTTTGTTAATCCGTTGGCGTTACCGAGCGAGGCAAATTTTTACCAGGACATAATGAAAATTGAAATTTCGCTGGGGAGCGAACGTTCGGGGAAGTTGGAAACTTTTGAAAGGATACAACTTTTTTGTTGGAAGGGATTTGTATTACATCGCGAAACGAACCAACAGTTTTTATTATTACGTACGATTAATGTTGAACAAACGATTTGAAAAGAGAAAAATTTCATCAGCACAAAAAATAAAAAGTTTCAAATTTTTTTTTCCTCACGAACGTTCATTCACGTTTTTATCAAAACTCTCAACGTTTTTTCTCTCTTTTGTTGGACCAAGTTAAACATGGATCCTCGGCATGACTAAACCACGCGCGTGCCGAGCTAAAGAGGCGAGAAATACTCCCACCCAAGTCTCTAAAGCCAGAGTGCAGTTGTAGCTGAGAGATCAACGCGACACGACGTTAAAGTACAGCAAGAGGGGTCAAACAGTAGTCGAATCATTCCTCGCGCCAACGCGCCACTTCCCCTTCCTCCTGGCTGTGCAAATATCCACGTATACAAAAAAAAGCGTGATGTTAATTTGATCTGAAGAAATATAGTGATATCGCGTACATTCCGTGAATTTTCTCGAGCAATAACGAATCAAGGATCCAATTTTTATTCCTGAATCTGTCTACTGAAACGATAAATTCTTCGCGATTTATGAATCTATAGATTTTTTTTTGTCCCCAAGAAGCTGAGTCGATTCTTCGACGTGAAAATGGAACTGGAATTTTTTTTCCAATGAATAAATTAAATTAATTATCTACGAAGAGGCTAATTAGACGCACGTTTTTCCAATACAATGAAATTTCAAGAATTCTCCCTGCTGGACCAAAAAATGGCCAAAGATTTGTCTCCATTTCGAGTGTCAAGAACGAGAGGTAATTTTTTTGTTTGAAATTTATAGGATGAGGGAATTTTGAGTGACGCATTGGGGCCGGTATGCGGTGATGGGCAAGTAAACAGTAGCCGCGTACTTAGGACGATGGAATGTGCTCGAGGAAATGGAATTTGAATGAAAGTCCATGCCTCGTTGTTGATATTGGAGCGCGTCGAAGAAAAAATAGAGAAAAAGTATATTTTTTTTCTCACTATTTCGACGAAATTTCGGGGTGGAATCGCGGGGACGTTATCCCATGGAAAGTAACGGTAATCACAGATAAAAGAGTGTGTATTATCCTTACGTGATGTCGATGAGAATGGTAAAATAAATTCCAAGGATTAAAAAGAGTGTCGAGGGATGTTGGTCCGTGGTGGTTGGATGAGCCCTGAATAAATTAGAGTACATAGAGTGTCGTCGTTAATCCACTAAGGCATTGTAGACACCATGGGGAATAACATGGAATACGGAAAGTTTAACGATCGAGTGAGCTTGACGAGGAGCGATTGTTGTAACATAAACAATATCATGCACGCGCGGAGAAAGACACTAAATCTATGTAATACATAATCTGCGTTGCACACATTACAAATTGTCTCTCGCACACAGACACACACCCACACACACTCAGGCAAACATACCCACAGACGGAGAAAGAGAGAGAGAGAGAGAGAGAGAGTGAGAGGCACGTACACAAGAAAAGCACTCACACGCGGGTGTTCGCGAGACGCGCACACAATAGTAGGATCGAGGCATTCACGTCGAGGTTGGAGCGCGGCATACGGAAAATGTCCGTAGAGCGCGCTCGAGTCGCCGCGGCAAGACTGGGACTCTGCACCCCGGCCGGGTAGCTCCCATGGCAACCCCGAAAGCCCCCGCTCTGCCGCTTCTCCTTACTCCTTCCTTCCAGCCTCCCTCTCTCTGCTATCCAACCCCCTCTGGTTCTCCGCAGAACCGGAGAGAGAGGGAGCAGCAAAGAAACGCTTCCCTTCCTCTCGGGCTCTCGCTTCAGTTTTACTTCTGAATATAAGCCTCGCTGAGCTTTTCCAACCCTCCTCTCTCTCTCTCTCTCTCTCTCTCTCTTTCTCAGTCTCCACTCTGATATAATGCTCGTCTATCGCACGCCGGTACGGCACCCACGCTTTTCATACCTCTCCGCCATTCAGACCTCCCTCGCTCACTCTCTCTCTCTCTCTCTCTCTCTCTCTCCCACCATCGCCGACCCCAACGCGAGTCGGACTATGCGCAACTCTTGGACCAAGACCGAGGGAAAAGTCGCAGAACAGGCAGAAGCTCTCGATGCCATCCCGGAAGCTCTTCTCTCCTGCGGCTGGCCTCCCTTTCCCTCTCGCTCTACGCTTTCTCCCTAGTTCGCACCGCGCGCGCGTTCACCTTATTAAAAGCCTGCAAAACTTTATTCTTATACACAATTCATACGACAGCTCCTGCATCCGCACATGCCGCACCGACCTATAATAATTGAAATCCTGCTCCTCGAACCTTCCCTTTTCGATCTCTAACTTATTCTCATCTGACCTTCAATTTCCTCGCCTAAATTTCATGCTAATTCGCTCGAGTCTTCACATTTTATCCAAAATTCAGCATCCACCATCTTTTCCAGATATTTTTCTTCCTGCTTGCAAATTTTTGCCCCAAACTTTTGTTGCGTGGCCAATAATTCACCCGATCTTTTGCTTCCTCATAGAGCAACCTGTGTGACGGAGAAATTCTTTTTTTTTCTCCAATTTTCAATATCAATTTGCTCAATATGTCCCAAAACATTGAAAAATCATATACAGAAACAATGTGCGGTGTGTGTTATGGCACTGTAAAATTCAAACGTTCATAACTCGAGAACGGTTTCAGCTACAGGGCTCCAGTTTTGCACAGATATTAATCCATACAAGCCCTTCATTTTCTGAGAATTTTGTTGGGGTTGCTAGAAAAATACAAATTGTACAGCGTTTTAAAATTAAAAAAAAAAACAACAACAAAAAAAAACTGTCAACGCTCTAATTTTCTCAAATTTTCAGATTTAACGCCAATTTTTTTTTTTATAAATAGAGTGTCATCATCAGAAGGTTGGTATTAAATTTGGGGGATATCAATCGAACCGTTTATTTTTCTATTATATCGTCAAGTCATTGATTTTTGTCCAGGCCCCGTCGGTTTATTACTTTTCATCGAGCGATAAACAAAACACGTGGCCATTCGTAGTTGGAAAACGTTCCGGGGGGAGGGGGAACAAACGCCGGCCGATAAAATGCGGGGGCAAAGTGAATTTCACGCTAGTAATTTAACTAGTATAGGCGAGTGAAGAAAAAATGTTACGCCGGTAGAGATTGAGGTAGAGAAAGGGTGGGAGGAATTCGTGGGAGGAGAGAGAAAGAGGGAATGGGAAGGGAGAAAAAATTCAGACGAGATTACTGGGAGCGAGGGTGGGCGAGGTGAAAGAATCTGTGGCAAAGATATAGTCGGTTGCACAAGGGATGGTCAAAGCGAGAGGTGGAAGTAAAGGAAGAATAATACAAGAGTGGAAAAGGCGAGGAGTTGGTGTAGGAAAAAATCGGGAGAAAGCAATTGGAGGGAGAGAAGCTGAGCATGCGGGGCAAATTGCTTAAATCGCCACTTAATGCTTCGTGGACGTGAATGCTTACAGCAGGGGGAAACAACAAATAAAAAAAAAAGGAATTATGTAGCTGGAAAAATGAGGAAACGACCGTACAGGAAAGATGGCAAGTTTGACCTTCGAAATATATATGCGGTCTTGTGATTTTTGTTTGCTTGTTGATCCATAATTTTGACGACGAGGAAAAAAAACGTTAAATAATAAAAATCGAGAGCCTTTGAACGGAGACAAATGTTTTTGGTTTATTGGGCGAACGGATCGGCGTACAGGCGTTAATGGGTACACGTTTTTATTGGTTCGGTCAACGTACGCGTTGCCAAACGAGACAAAAAGAATAATTAAAGGATGAGAGGTTGACGCTCCCTGCAATTATTCGCGCAGCGAAAGCAACGGGAATTTCTCCCAGGTGAGCGGAAAGAATGAGCGGAGAAAAACCGGGAGCGTCGCAGAGAAAAGGGGAAAGAGAAATGGCCGAGGGAAAAAGACGTGTTGCCCAGTGTAAATGAATTTAAAAAATGAAATAAAAAAGATATAACAACGTGGCTGAAAGGCATGTCACTGGTACGTGGCAAAGAGAAACGAGAAACAAGACCAAATTGCATCAATTTTTCTTTTATTCCTACAAAACGCAATGGAGAGGCTGAACTAATTTGAAGAAACAAAAACAATCGAAACACACACGGTCCAGAGGGGAGAGAGCAAAAGTGGCAAAGGACGTTTTGTTCTTTGATCTTCGACTCGATAAAAACATATTGGCTCTGTTTTCATTGCACAACCGACAAAACACGTGACTCCAAATTTGAAGATTGAGCCATTTCCATCGATGACCAATCGAGCAAGAAAGATTTTTCAATATTCAACACACCCTCGAGCTCTCACAAGGTTCGAGGCATCGCATTTACCTCTGTTAGTCTTTACCACTGCCAGGCAACAAACTTCTGGACATTAAATCATCAAGCCCGGTACTAGTTTAACAGCAAGTGTCTGTGTACCATTGGCCAGCTACGTAACCTCCAACGCCCATCTCGATTTCAGACTTCAGCACTTTCTACTTCCCTATTTGACATTCGATTTAGTATGAGGGCGTGTATATAGTCATATCATTGATATAAGAATAGATAGATATGAGGGTCCGTAGTTCGTGCTACAAAATAGTTACGTATAGAGGACTCTGAGCTGCTCCACTCTGTATGGGAATCTCCTATGTATATGAGGAGCCACACACTAGAGGCTGCGCTTGGCGAATATCCACGAGTGCTAGTTTTGAACGACGATTCGTTCGATATCGAATGAACCATCAGCAATATAACGTTGTGCAACGCTAACGTTTCGGCTCGTTGACGATTTTCCGTTGGCTACTGTCCGTTAGTTCGATCAGTGATGCGGTACCACAGCAGCTCGCAGCTCGCCTCTCTCCTTCGTTTTACCGTTTCGACGCTAGTCCAGATTATTAATTAACGCCCTCGCTTCTGCCCCATATTACCCTTGCCAATGTTCGATATATTATCAATTAAATGGATGAATCAAGCATTCATCTATTATATATTATTTCCATATTGGGCGGACGCCTCGCTATGGTGTTGAATGTGGATTAATATGGTTTCAGGTAATAACGTCGATACGAGCTGAAATTTCACGGGAGATTCTGCGGGGAGCAGAAAATTCCATTCACGTACGATTTACCGCACAAACTTTTTCTTTCTCGTCGGAATTATTATTTCGAGATAAAGAAACGTTGATCGTCAATGCGCGTGGCTCACAAACGTCTGCCTCCAAGTTTGCTACCTCGTCGTGCATCGCGTCGACGCTTCCTCATCATCATCATCATCATCATCAACATCATCGTATCCCGCGTCGTCCTTGCCCATCACTCTCGCGCCTTTGTCTGTCGTAGATTTCGTCCTAACGAGAACCAACCTCGCTCATTTCCGGAACGCGCGCATTAATTAATAATCCTGCCCTGACACAAAGATTAATGCGCCCTCCTGAAATACCAACTCTGACGAGATACTCCTCCAGGAAATGCCAACTTTTATCAATAAACAGACAAACAAAATAAATATTACGCAGAGAACAAAAAGGAGCCTCGACTATTTGCTGAATATTCAAATAAACTAATTCCCTTAATAATTGTCACCAGAAAACAGCCAAATTTTCCTCTCAACACCATTTTTTTCGCTGAATAACAATTTTCGACTTTAATGTATTCCGGGCCAGAAAGTTCCAAGCCAGAATTCAACTTTACTAGAAAACGCAAAAAAATGCTGAACCAGGCATTCGGTCAAAAGGTTCGCTTGAATGAAAATTATCATAAAATTGAATGAAATTAAATTAAATCCCCCCCCCCCCCAACCCTTTCGTTCTCTCGTTTTATTATCGTTTTACGCCATTTTCCACTGATTATTTTGCTCCAAGCCAAATTTTGCTCCAGGCTCACGTGATCCTGCATTAAAAAACGAAAAGAACGAGCCCAAGTTGAACGCTTTTCGTTAAATTTTCCCAGAGATATGAATTTTTCAACATTGGGGTCATTCTGACCCCAGGGCACTGGAATATGTAAAATAGTAAACAAGGTTACCGTTCGAGCATTGATTAAATTAATCGATCCATACATATATGTCGATGAGGATCAATATGGTCCGTATTTCGCGCTATTTCCTCATGCCCATAACAGTAGAAAGCACACACGGAATGACTTTCATGTCGCAAGGCAAATTCAACTCATGCTTCTCTCGACATGCCGTTCCCCGATCAAGCACATCTATAACATACACGTGGAGTATTTTCCTGCTAACCGTACGCAGAGTACGCGGATGTACACGCGCGTGCTGTAGGCGATCGGTCCCGAAAAAAATAAAACAACTTTTTATACAAGGCGGAGAGGAACGCAATTTTCCGAATTTATAGGATCGAGACCGAGAGGGAGAGAGGGATGACAAAACGAAATGCGAAAGTTTTGTAGATCGAATACATCGCGAATGTCCTGCTATTTTTGATGGACCAAGTTTTTCGTGTTTCGCATTCACCGCTTACGTTTCCCTCTCCGATAAACATTTTTTTTACGGAATCCCGAATTTTGCTGACGCACAAAAACTCTCCTCACACTCCAAAGTCTCAAAAAATCCCTACAGGAACATAATATTTCAACAAACAGAAGAACAAAATGTCATTCCTCCTTCAAATTGAGTTTTTTTTGGGGCTCGAGTAGAAAACGTTTCGATGTGACACAAAAAAATATTCGAGAGCTACAAAGAAGCTTTTCCGACGATGTAATCTACAAACTTCGATAAACTCGATATTCCTGCACAGCACGTGTCGTTTTAAAAAAAAGAAAGTAAAAAAAAAAAAAAAAATACGATTTTTGGCCTTCACCAATGTATTTTGTTTCAATATTTGCCCTCGCGTCGTTCGTCCACGTATATACACAGCTCCGAGGACTCCAACACCCTCAACGAGAGATTAATGACTCGCAACGTCTACGCCTCTCTATCTCTCTCTCTCCCTCGCTCTCCTCGACTCGGCAATAAAAGGAGTATCGATGCATGGATAGTCGATGGAATGGAATATCGATGAAAACGTGTCACGTTATTATATGTTTGCATATACGCGGCTCAGCGACACAAATTCACTGTATTCTCCCTTCACGAGCATGTGTGGCCCATGAATACATGCATGCATATGTATATATTGATATTTGTGTATGTGCATGTCGAAGAAGCCGAGGTTGTTTGATCACGAGTGTCAAAAATGTCATGGATAACGATCTGCGGCTGCAACGCATGCTTAACCATGAGAAATCCGAAAGTGTACGTTTTAAATGGCGAGAATGTCAATAAAATTGTTTATTTAAGGAGCTTCGCTGCATACGACAATATTATAAGAAATTAATAAAATTTGGGGATAATAGTTTTTAGCATCAAATACGATGACACTAATTTTTTTCAATTTTTCGTCCACGTAGTTGTCGAATAATTTGAGTTCACAGTATGCAATAGATATACCTTGAATCCTGTGCTTATGCATGTTAATTCTAGAGTTCAATAACTCGAAAACTATGTAGAAAAAAAATCTTTGAATTTTTCTTAATTTTTCAAATTTTTTTCAATTTTTCGTCCACGTAGTTGTCGAATAATTTGAGTTTACAATATGCAAAAAATATACCTATATATATACATCTGAATCCTGTGCTTGTGCATGTAAACTCTAGTATTTAATCACTCGAAAACTATGTAGAAGATAAATCGTAAAAAATGTGTACATTCATTTTTAATATTAAAGAGTCTGCTCACCAAATTTCATCAAATTCTAATAATTTCGAATTTTCCTATGTTTTTAACATGGCAACATTTTTGTTGTAAGCAACTCAACTTCAGCCTAGTTTCCCCCCAATCCAATGAAGCAAAATTCTAAGGAAAAGAGGGAGATGTTCGAGGTACCATGAGGAGGTGGAAACCATGGCCACCTTCTTAATCAGCGTTCGAACGATCTCGTCCTCTCGTCATCTCTCTCCCTCTCTCTCTCTCTCTCTTTTTCCATATCTCTCTTTATAAATCATAATATATATTTTTTTGTAAATACTTGTTTATGTGTAAAAAGAATCATTATGGTCATTTTTGTGAGAATTCTATGTATAACTCCGAGCAAGAGGCGTTCGTGAATGTGTGGTTGCGTGCGCGTTGATTATTTAAAATAAATTAACAATAAATTACCACGGGAATAAACATTTATCCAAGTCATTATAAATCAATTAATTTGTTTAATATTACATTGTGTGTAGCCATCCCCCTTAAATCGATCCAATGGACAGGTGAAATTTTTGAATTTTTTATTTGAATAAGTGCTTCAGATTCATTGCTTATTTACTTGGAGGAGAAATAACGCGGAATAATGTTTGCCGGAGGGTCCAAACGCATGGAATGGGCTATTAAGTCTGACCATTCGCTTATCTGCTCTACTGGCTCTAGCACGCAAGTAGTAACGGAACGTTCGATTCAGACCAAGTTGCAACTATCTCAGGGCACGAGGATTCTCTCGGAACTGCAATTTTTCATGGGTATAAATAATACATACCTGATCCCAGAATACTGCCGGCTTTGCCCAAACGCATTACGATAATCAACAACCACATTTAGATTTTAGTCTCTCCTCCCACTCTCTCGGGGAATAGACAATCACCAACGGATAATCGTTTGTTCGGAATGCAACTTGGAGAACAGTTGCATTCACCGGGCGATAATTAATGTGCATTCGCTGGCCTGGAATTCTGGGGAGATCGGGGCTATATGGGACAACGAGAGAGCATGACATAGGCGAAGGACAAAATTTGAATGACCCAGACGAAGAAAAGTTTCGATTACTTTGTCATTTTTTAATTTGTTTTTTTTTTTTTCGAACTTTCGATTTTTCTTCTATTTTTGTGACATTTTCCATGGATCTTCGTTGATTTTGAACACAAAAATGTTTTTTCACGATGAGAAAAAAAAACGAAAAAAAAATTATTTTATTTTATTCTCTCGAAACTTTACCTTGCGATATTTTTTCACTTTCTTTTTCGCTCTGGAGCAATTCCGTGTTGTGGAAATTTGGCTTCAATTTTTCTAGTTCTTCGCCCAATTCTCCGTCTCCCACAGGCTGATGATTCCATGGCTGTTCTTCCGACGTTCCAAATAAGACGTAGACCACGCAACCTGCCATGAGGTTCGCAGCCGCAATGAGAAATACCAATCGCCATTGCTCGACGGTTTGCTGAAAAAAAAAAAAAAACATTTTTTTTTCGATTTTCGAAAGAGGGAAATTGAGCCAGCGAGTCTTACGTTGTTGTTGGTCAGTAGCCCGACGATCATCGGCGACAAAAAGGCCGTTGCCATTGAAACGAGATTCGTTATGCCGAGCAGGACCCCCGCGTAATTGGGACTGAGATCGACGATGTTGGAAATAGGGCCAGTGGATATGGCGCCGTTTGTGGCAGTTCCCAAGATCATGAAAGTCACCGCGAGGCTTGGGCGACAGCCGCTGAGGCTCAGGCCAGTAAGCATGACAGCTTGGCCACCAGTTGCTATTATTGTTGCTATTTTTCTTACCGCATTGAGCGACATTTTTTCGGTCCTCAAGAGATAATCGCCTACAGTAGCGACCAAATAGGCAAATGCCATGAGCGCCAAATGCGGAGCTCCGGAAAGGATGCCAGTCTGAGAGGAAGAAAAAATTGGCCTTCGAAAAAATCGACGAACAACAAAAATGACTTTCATTTTAATTTCAGTTTTCAGCCAAAAGAAATTTACCATACTGAGACTCCAGCCGTGTATATAATTAAAGTAGGACGGAGCTTGAGCCAAAAGCGTAAAAAAGCCCCAGGTGATGCCCCATTGTGCAGCAATGGTGACCCAAAGTGCTCCAGAAGTAAGAATGGACCACCAGGGCACGGGATTTTTTTTCTCATGTGCAATCGGCGGGGGCGTATTTTTTGCAATATACTCGAGCTCGTCGACGGATATTCGGGGATGTTCGTGCGGGGTGTCGTAAACGAGGTAACACCAAAGTCCGAACCTGGAAAACAGTTTTTTTCATTAATTTATTGAATAATAATAATAATAATAATAATAGTTGAAAAAAAAACTATATTGTCCATGGCTCGTATAGAAAAATGTCAGTCTATTCATTGATTAAGTGCAGTTGCATTTCCCATTGTCAAGTATTTTTTGTTAAGGATAAAAAAACGTTAATTTTATGTAAATTTCGCGTTATGGATTGAATTTTATTACCAAATGAATCCGAGCAAGGAAGAAACGTAGAACGCTGCTTCCCAATTGAAGTAATAAATAATCGTTGCACACAGCGGATAGGTTATCGCAGTTCCCACGGATCCACCTTGAATCCCATACATCACGATGGAGAAAAAATGAGAAAAAGATTGATGAACATAAAAAAATGTGCAGTTGATGAAATTTCAATTAAATGTTTTAAAAAACGAGCTTGAGCTTTGATTTTTTTTGGCCAATTACCCAAGTTGGCAGTGACGAATTTACTCCTCTCGCTGGGTGGTACCCACTTGACCGGTAAGCCGTGAAGCGCAGGATACATCACGCCCTTTGTAACAATGCAAAAAAAATTATTACGTGGCACCTATTAAACTTTTGAAATTACGAACTCAAACACTAAGAATGAGGCTCAATATAGTAATTTTTTTATTCCGTAATGGTTAATGGTTTGTGGTTTATGGTCTATGATTCATGGCCTATGGTTTATGGTTCATTGTTTATCGTCCATGGTTTATGGTTTATGGTGTATGGTGTATCGCGTACGGTGCATGTTTTATGGTTGATGGTTTATGGTTTACGGCTTATAGTGTATGGTGTATCGCGTATGGTGCATGCTTATGGCTTATGGTTTGTGGTTTATGTTTCATGGTTTCTGGTTTGTGGTTTGTGGTTTATGTTTCATGGTTTATGGTTCTATGGTTTATATATCGTTTCATATACATGGTTCATGGTTTATGATTTTATAGGGAAAAACTGAAGGAGTACCATTCAATAATTACCATCACTAAGCCTTGGATGCATCGAAGAATAATCAAAGCAACGATGTGGAGTTTCATAACGAACGGGAGCAGCAGACAAATGATACTGGAGACTAAATTGGCGCCCCCGAAAATGATCTTCGCCCCATATCGTCGGCCTAAAACGCCCCCAGGAACTTGCGACGCCCAGTACAACCAAAAAAAGGCTCCAATAACCAGGCCCTGTTCATACTCATTCCAGTCGAATCGGCCTTCGTACTGCAACGCGATTAAGCAACAAAATCCAATGTAATTATTCACCACCAACTTCGATTAATCCGCGAATCGGTGTAAGCGGCGATTCCCGATCCCTGTACTGGCTTCGCCTCCCGGCAGCATTTGCCCCGGAGATCGCCGGAGGCTTACACCGATGCGCTGCTGCTATTATGAATTTTTATCAACAAATTTCATCAATTTTCAACAATAATCAACCTCAAGCTCATCCACCGGCGTCGTCGGTGTCACAGATTTCGGGACAAATGTAACATTCGACCCAATCGGCGTGTCGCTTTCCACCGTGCATTGAGCCACCGAACCTCTCGCTTTTTTTGGTAATACAATCGCCACCAGTACGAGGTTCAAATTTATTTTCAACATGTAGTTTATCGCACATCCTGAAAACACCATATACCAGAGCACCGTCCGGCACGTGATCAAATCCTTCCCTGAAATAACAATTTAAATGAAATCGAATAATATTTTATTTTTAATTCGCATTTTTCAAATGGAATAATGTTTTATTTTTATTTCGCATTTTTCCATAATTTTTTTCCCAAGGATTTTCGATCTTCACGCCCGAAATCTTTTTTTTTTCTATTCACGAACTGGAAGAATTTTTATCGAATTTCTTCGTTTCTCGTTCTCAGCGCTCGTGCGTTTCGTCCAAACGAGTCCGAGGTTCAATTCCGAGGGCACGAACTTTTGTTCGTCTTTTAAATTTCGTCCCTAGAATAGGTGAACGCTGATAACAATGTCAAGAGTGTTTTATCGCTCGCTGTGTGAAACTTGGCACACACGGATCGTCCTCCTAAATCAACTTTTTCACGTTACATTTTCTTTCCTCCTTTCCCTTCCGTCGTGTGTCGCTCGATCGAAACGCCTGGCAATATCGAAGAATATTTTCCCGTCTGACTGCGTTATCTACGTATAAACACACTCGCGTCTTTCTGCTGCTCACGTTTACTCAACCGACGCACTACTCGTAGGCAAATACGCACAGCCACGAACTCTGTGTGCTATAAATTTCTCTGATTCAACTTTTACAATCGAGTCATTAAAACAAAAAAATTATCGTTATCAGGGACGTAACCGATAAGTGCAATAAATTATTTTCCTCTCCAAATCAAATTTGCATTCCCTTTTCTCTCCACTAAATTGTCTCATCCCCAAAGATTCTCCTTTTTCGAAAATGACAAATTTTCACGTAACATTTTCCAACATTTTCTCGAGACATAACTTTCGATTTTTTTTCGCTGCTTTCTTTTTCAGTGCTCGGAATATTTTTAATCATTTCCGCCCTGCGAGGCGTTGATTTCCGGTAAACGAAAATTTTTCTATTGATTGAAACAATTGGAGTCTACTGTTTGCCAGATATTACAAACCCAATTGGAAAAAAGTAATGAACGAAAAGTTCGATTGAAAATTTCTGTTTTTTTTTTTTTTTTTTTTTTTTGTTTTTTTTTTTTTTTGTTTTGTTTTTTTTTTTTTTTTTTTTTTTTTTTTTTTTATTCGAACGACAATATTTTTGCGCCGTATGAACTGGAGTGGTGAAATTTCATCGAATGATAATCACCTTTCGCCATAGTATTTCTATGGTGTTCAGAATTTTTTTTATATAAATGTATGATTTTTTTTCTCCCAAAAAAAATCAAAATTTGTGAAATTTGGAGAAAAAAAACACTCGGAGACACTCTGAATATTTTGTTTTGTTTTTTTTTTTTTTTTTTTTAAATTCTGGATCCGAACGTCGTTGAACTTTTTGTTAGGAGGATAAAAAACAAAGTTTATAACGAAAGCGACTCCATTTGCGTTGCACTGAATAAAAATTTGGTTAATTTGATGGAAAAGCCATGTCAGAAGATAATTTCTCTGTGCTCCATTCTTTGGCCTTAGAGTTTGAAATTTAGACGCGGGAAGAAATTGAACGCGATGATGCAGTCGCGATGATTGACCGAACTCTGAACGTTTCGTGTATCGCCGGATTGTCAAGAAAATTTCAATCGCTGATAAGACAATGAGACACGGTAATCAGAGGGATATATTTCAAAATGGTTGAAAAACGAAACGCCTACTGGATGCAAACAAGACTATAACTCACTGGCAATTAGAGAGAAACGTTTTTCAAACAGACGCCGCCTAAAAAATGCCGCGCAACGGTGAGCACGATTTCTTTTCGATGCTTTCAAAAAAACAAATGGAAAAAGGTTGAAAAATCTCGGATTTGAAGTTTGAGGAATCGACGGTCGAAGCTCAAACGGTTTTTTGATGGAAAAAACCTTTCGGCTCTTCCGAGGAACGTTCAATTTTGTCCTTCGCCATGTTGCCCCAGTTTCCTGCATATGCGGACGCGTATGAAGGACCAAACTCCTCCCTTGGACCTCCAAGAAGTTATCCAGACTCCCCTATTCGACTATATCGTGTCCGCAATGGGATTCACCGGTTTGTTTGCCGCAGGGTCTCCTCCTCCATAGCGACAATGAGAAAATGACAGAGAGAGGGCGAGAGAACAAAGGGCAACGAGGCCCAGGAGATGGGGAAAGTCCAAGCCGAAATTTACGTGATCTCTGACCCCTGGATTGAACGTTCTCCTGTGCCCTCATCGTCGTCCACAGTTCTCGTGACCACCGTAACTACGAACTCGCTTCCGCGACGATCACGAGTGCGCTCGTGACCCGTTAGCTCCTCGAGCACCTTACACTCGATCTATAGACATGATAAATACATTCGTGATGGGTACGAATTTCTACTCGGCACTTTCGACACGTACATCTCGTTTTACAATCCCATACAGTATTTACTTAACCTCTGCAGTTTTCAACCTCGAACATACATCGAGCTATCGTTTTAATTGGAAAAACTACAAAGTAAAGAGAAAGTACTAACTGTTACACAATATTTTACAAAATTTGCAGAAATTAATTCAGTTTAACGATTTTTAAAGAATCTCACATTTTCGTAAAATTCGAATAAACATAAAATTTAAACCGTTCCATCGATATTCTCCAAATTCATTACCAACGTTCCTATCATGATACTTTATTTATGAATAAACAAAACTAGCAATAAATCTGATAATTTGCGGAAGTTAGAGCGTCGACAGTTTTTTTTTCTTCAATTTTTATTATTTCAAAATGCCATACAATTTGTATTTTATTATGATTTGGGAAATTTTAAACACATTGGAATCTGGAGAAAAAAAATGTCACCCTCGCATAGCTTTCTTTATGAAGAAACAAAAAAAAGTGTGATTTGAGTTTTTCGTCCTGGGAGACTCTTGTGTATTTTGAATGTCGATAAAGATTGAATTTTCGCGAATTTTTATCGACTTTTTTTTAAAAATCTCTGGATCACTTTTTCCGGAAGTTGAAAAAAAAAAAGAATAAAAGAATAAAAAAAGCAGGACGAAGCAACGTCAACCTGTTAATCGCCAGGAGAAACAGAGGGTTGACAGTTGTAAATTTTATTCCGTTAGGTGGGACAAGAGACGAGACGAATAGACAAGGCTTCGGGGCTCGTTATTTTGTCGAGTTTGCGGCGAATGCGCCTGGTGGGTAGCTTCATTAAAGCCCACTCGACCACACGAGCTATGGTCGACGAAAAAGTAAGAGTGGTGACTGCGAGTGTGTCTGTGTGGAGTCATAGAGTCCGGGGATTGAGTTTGTGAGGGTAAGAGGGTGTCACGGGTTGACGGATGCGACCCTTATTCTTAGCGGGTTCATGTCGACGTTGTAGGCTGCTCTGTTACGAGTGTAACATTTTTTTTCGCGGTTGCTCATATTTGTGTCTGCATGTTCAACTTTTTTCTCATCGATTTTTCCACCAGAAATTAAACTTTGCTGTCCAAGTTTCTACGATCCTTCTCGGGTCTTTTTTCCCATCACTTTTGTGTTTCAAGCATCGACCTCCCTCGTGGCTGGCCGAGTTTGACGATTGCCATTCGTGGGGGAATTTTTTATCAGCCCGATTGGTTCTGAATTGCTCGATCCGTAGCAAAGTCCCAGGCTCCTCCACTTTTTTTCCTTTCGTTTCGCATCCCCCACGTCCTCCTGGATCGCTTAATTGTGATAATTGTTAATAATTAATTGCGTGACCTATACAAGCGTTTAACAGGGACAAGTTAATTCTAGGAATCGCTTATTCTCTACAGACGAGCGGGTTTGCCCCAGCATTTCGGATTCGGGGGCCACCGTATGATTCATTAATTGCTTGTTTATCGACCAACAAAACTCTGCATTATACATGGCCACGCGTATTAACTCCAACACGAGGAAAGTCCACGGAATAACTTGATTGAGAGACCGAAATGAATAAATTAAATAAATTCAAAATATTCATGAGCTAACAAAATAAAATAAATAACATTAATTGAATTAATAAATTTAATCATTTAAATGAATAAAATAAATAAAATAAATAATATAAATAATTAAAATGGATAAAACACATTCAATGAATTAAATAAATTGAATAAATTAAATAAATTCGATAAATTAGATAAATCAAGTAAATAAAATAAAATAAATGAATTGAATAAATTGAATGAATGAAGTAAATTAAATTATATAAATTAATAGAATTAATAAAATTAATAAAACTCATGAAATTGATGAAATAAACAGACAAACAAGTGCGTAATTAAGCTCGAAAGAAAGGTGGAAAAATCGAGTTCAGCGAACTTGTTATGTGTATAGACTGTGATTACGTATTTATGTATTCGAACATAAATTCATGATTTTATTTGTTTTTTCTCGATTGCCTTGAGCCGGAACGAAACTCTCAATTTTGCCATGGCGTATGAATTTTTTTCCCACGCGCGATACATCGAAGCGAGTAGAGGCCCTTCAAAATCTGCGATATTCGGGGATAAAATGCACACGTGATTTCCGGTTTTGGTCTCGTTGACCAGGCTCTCCAAAATTATAATTAATTTTACACGACATTATTACAAGTTCATGAATATTCACGAGGCACTCGGTACGCGGAAAAGCCGGAAAATAACTCGATGCAATTTACCACGTGGATTCAAGCGTTCCCGATCCTGCCATTGGCGTATGTGCAATTTTTTATTGCTGCGTTGACTTGATTGAGAAAAAAAAAATAAATTGATGGATTTTCATTCCATATGCCCGGCGTCTCACGCCTCCGGATCGTCATTTTATTTGTTTTCGTCCACTGGTCTTTCTTTTATTCATTTCGCGTGGGTCTATGTTTTTTGTTCGATTTGATTTAGTCGCGTGACTGCTGGTTGGAGAAAAAATTTGGGCAAATTTGTCGGTTGGCAAGGTGGGATTTTCCGGTGCAATATAATATAAACGTAAATTTAGTATCTATAGGAAAAATGTGTCGAGCCAATCGATCCCTGGTCATGGTTCATCGCAGATTATTTTCGTTCGAAGACGAGGATCCCTTTATATCCCAGAGAGCACAGACAGTATGTGATATCGCGTGGACAGTCTTCTATTACGATCACGTGGCTGGTGCTATGTTGATGGGCTTTCTTAAAATTGGATGGGTCTGTTCTTGCGTAGCTAAAAAAGGATATGGTGTAAAAGTGAAGGAAAAAAAAACATGGTGGTTGGCTGAGTATATAAAGGTAAGGGAGGGGAGGAAAAATGAGACAAAATTCCACTCTCCTTTCCTTTGCATCCTTCCCCGGCGTGCTCGCTTTTATGGCAATTGCAATACACAGTCTCGCTTCTCTCGAGCGTTTTCCCCTTTTACAGGCCTTTTCAAAAAAGGCCCCGAAAAATCGCGGAAACTTTGGCGAAGGTTCGTTCCTCGTCGAGAAATCAAGAAAATTTGCTCGATCAATTTCGTTCGCTTCGAGAGCAGAGCCCACGATCTCGCTTCATTATTCGGCCAATGAAGTTTCCCAGCAGTGTCTCGCATAACGATAAGCTCTCTTGACGTTTTTGTTGTTTTTTTTTTTTTTTTTTTTTTTTTTTTTTTTTTTGTTTAGTTTTTTT
>JAPYYS010000435.1:0-68685 GCA_030522525.1 Campopleginae sp. 14b
CGGCTGAAATTTTTTATCTCAAATGGTGTTTTTGATCGACAACCCTTTTCTTTATTGTTGAAATCATCGTTTTCGATAAGACGCTTGAAAAACTTGACTGAAAAAATCATTTCTCTCTGAATAATCGTTGCCATTTTTCAATGCTCTGCATGCAGATGATTTTAACAAAAAATTCAGCTAGATTCCGGTAAACACGGAATGAGGAAAATTCTTTTGTTGTCAAAAATTTTTAAAACTCATGGAGAGACATAAGAATATATTTTTTATTTTTTTGTATCACGGGTTCATGAAGGACTTCGGTTTTTTTTACTTTTCTTTGAATGTTCCGCGTGTCCGTGCGTGTGTGCAAATTTTTTTTTTTTTACTCCAAAAGTTGGTCGTCTCTTAATTTTTTAAGCCGGACGATCAGAATTTTTAAGATTTGGAGTGAAAAAAAAAATTCACCTTTTTGGGGGGGGTGTTCCGCTTTGCCCGCCTCTCCCCTACGTGTACATATGCTTGAACAGTTGTCACCTCGATGAGCACGCCATTCTCGCAATTTCAACCTCTACGTCTGTACATAACAAGTTATATATATATATATATATTACGGACTTTGTAGAGCGTACCAAGAGACCGGCAGAGCGAAAGTCCTCGTGAGAAACGAAGAGGAAGGGTAAAGAACGAAGGTGTGCTCTGTCGCCTAGAAACGGATATGAAGACCGAATTCGAATAACATGTTTGCTCGAAATCGACGTCGCTAATGGCCTCCAACCTTCTCTTCGTTCTTCTGCTCCCTCTCTCTCTCTCTCTCATTCCCGGTTCATGTAGAAACGTGTATATCTATATTCACCACCCTCCAGACTCTATCTACTTAGCAAACTACCCAGTGAAAATCCTACCAATTTTCGATCCTGCTCCCCCAAAGCGTCTCGTTCTCTTCGAGCGAATCCCTTTAACTCCCTAAACACGAGGGCGAAAACGATAGAATATTTCACGTCCAATATTTCGTCCTTTTTTTGCCTTGCGCTGTGACTGAGACTCCCTCGAGATTCATCCCTGAATAATTCAGTGTCTCAGCCGGTTTTTTCTACAGCCGTTCGACAAATGCTTGATTCGCACCTTCGAGTGTTTCTAATTGAGCAAGCAGACGATTTCGACGTCGTGTCGCCCGGAAGCCCATAAAAATCCTGGTTATTCAAAATCTTTTGAATTTTCATCGGAATTCCCGTTCAATTCTCATAACTTTGTAATCACGCTCATTCGGTGGAGAACTGTGGGATGGGCGATGCGTGTAAGTGGGCATTCGGAGCTGGAATTATTCTCTCGGAATGAAGAGACGAGCACATTTTATGAATCGAAAAACTTTAACGAGCTGCTGAAATACAATTTGATTTAACGCTTTTCCGTTTGAGAAATCCGCGTACTCGGTATCGAAAGTTATCTCGGAGTATGTCGAGGAATTAGAGCTTTCTGCATAACGCGAAGTGGCTTTTTCTGCTGATTTTGATTGGAGATATATGGCGATCTATATGCTTTGCAATTATACTAAATGGGCTCTAAATCCTGTAGTCTCTGTGATGCTTGACCTCTTGTTCCGTGTGACTTTCTCTCTTTAGCGAACTTGCGTATATACTCCGCGTCTGCGACACAGAGAAGTAATGGGCTCGTGACTTGGTGCTCTCGTTAATTAATTAATCTGTTTACACTGGCGCGCCAGAGAGAACGGCCAATTGGGCCGAGCGAGGGTTCTCGCGCCCTTTATTCATCTTTATATCGTTCTCTCTGTCTCCGCTCGTTGTACCATCTCGGGAGATCACTCCGCCATCCGGAGAAACCGGCCAGCGAACCTCATCCCCTCGTGTCTTGATCCTTCACCGCGCACTTCCTCTTCACGGAGAAATGTTCTCTCCTCCTCAGCCCGTAATTGCCAGGAATGAGGTCGCAATTAAGAATTTATATCACCGAGAAAATTTACACGAAAATCTTTAATTTCATCGTGGTTGAATATGGAAATTGAACGATGGATTATTTTTCCTCGTTTTCTCGAGTACATGCGCTTTTTTGAACGCTCGAGCGTTCCTCGTCCGTTAATTTTGAAAAAAAAATTAAATAAGTTCAAAAAAAAAAATAAGAGTCATCCATCGATGTGATGGAAGTTGGTCGGGTAAAGGGAAGCTCAGTTATAATTGTGCAGCGACGTCTACGAACTTAAAGACGGTGAAGGGGTCGTCACAGAGATTCTCGAACAAATAGAAGAGGGTTGACAAAAAAAAAAAGAAAAAAAGGAAGAATGAGGTTGACTCTC
Organism: Campopleginae sp. 14b; assembly: GCA_030522525.1. Taxonomy (NCBI): domain Eukaryota; kingdom Metazoa; phylum Arthropoda; class Insecta; order Hymenoptera; family Ichneumonidae; species Campopleginae sp. 14b. The sequence continues at coordinate 2,288 of JAPYYS010000435.1, forward strand.
AATTAGGAGAGTGCCGGTGAGCGTCGAGTTCGACCCAAAAACTCTACGAGACCGAAATAGAGGAGTTGGTGTTAGGAAGAGAGGAATTCGCGCTCCCCGGTGGGTTAGTTTCTTCATCCGAAACTCTTCCGAGACTTCCGTGCAGCAAACTATATATTTTGACTCTCTTCCGCATCCTCGGGGTCTCTTTTCCACTTCCTTTCACGCTGGCATCTTCCTCTTGCACGATGGAGAGAAAACGCGAGACACGCTTTTCCGTTTCTATATCTCTCGTCACTCGAACGACCAAGAGACTCGTGGTACCTTCGAGATAATTAAAATTAAACTCCACAGTCCCGTGGCACTCTGGCAGATTTGTTTCATTCGAGCCAAACGATTTTCAACTATTTTCATTATTATTTTCATTTGTACAGAGTATTCAGAAATATTTGATAAAACAAAAACAACACTTGACCTTCATGAAAGATAACCTCTTGAGAATGAAGCGGCTTGCGGTTCGAAGGAAAAGCACATGCGATCGATCGATGGGATTGTAATCGAGGAAAACTAAAATTTCACATTTTTTATTATTTTTTACAATTTTCCAAAGCATGCAGAAATATTTAATAAAATAAAAACGGCATTTGACCTTGACCGAAGGTAACCTCTTGCGAATGCAACGGCTTGCGGTTCAAAGGAAAAGCACATGCGATCGATCGATGCGATTCTAATTAAGGCAAACTAAATGACAGTCCGTATCGCGCGTGACAATATTGATCGAGCCACGGGTGAACGAATCGAGCACAAGCGAGCCGGCGCATTAAGGCCCAAGCTCCAAGTTCCAGCTGAAATAATATCAATCAATTAATTGCCAAGTGTCGATATAATTTTCTCGATTCCATCAACAGACAACGAGAATCTGTCCGATCGTGTAAACTCCCAGGCACACATGCCTTTATACTTGAGGAGAGAATCGAGACCGCAAATTGTCTCTGCGACGTTGGTTAGTCCGTTGAAACAAGAGAGGATATTGTTCGGTTGAGCGAGACTGATTTGGACTGCGCAAGAAACCCGGACACGAATACACCTCGGTTGTTATCCTCGTGTCTATATATCGCCCGAATTTTCGGGCTGATAGATCTAGAAATAGTGTGATTGAAGCCTCTGGAGAATCAGAGTGACTTGCATCCCGTATGCACGTTGCACAAATACACAATTCTGTATCAACGAATCGAACGTATATCACACGGTGGAGATCGTGCATGAAAATTTCCTGGGGTGAATAAGGAAGAGAGTGAAGCGTCGAGTGGGTAGTCGTGTTGGTTCCGACGTTAACGGAGTACTGCATTAAAGTCTAATAGTACCAAGAGAGCAGGAGTTTATGAATGCATTTGTGTACACTTCGTGGAAAAGGATGTTGGAGCAGGAAACTCCGTACATCTGGAAACATAATAATATGCATATAAAATGAAATTATACCTGTTGCAGGGCAAAGTACAAAGTTGTGATTCCCGGTAGTCGTCAAAGGCAACCGAGGATCTGGTACGGATGAGAGACCGAAAAAGTTGTAGTGAATTTTCAACAGTTCAAATATGAGCGATTCCAGCGGTTCCAGCTGAGGATGAAACGTGCGATTTCCAATGGAATGCCCAGCCAACGACACCCAAATGTGTTTGTTTGCGGGAGCTGCGCAGAATTCGCTTCAAATTCGAACAATCGTTGCCATAGTAATTGAAGTTTGTCAACGCGAAAGGACACGCCAGCAACGCGCTCCCACGACTGTCGATCGTAATACGTAAATGAATGCTCGTACCAAAAATTCCAGCATTCCCACAGGGGGGGGAGAGGGCCTCACATTTTCGATAACAGTTATAATACAGTCGGTACACACAGCCTCGCCCCTATTTCGCTCCCTCGAACAAAGGTGCATCCCCCATCTACAAATTGGCTTTCCACCCTACGCTCCATCATTTTCCCTTAACGTTCAACAAAACGGTTACTACATATACATGCATACACGTCCTCATACTCACGCCTGCGCAACACTACACCCACGCAATTGACGCTCACATACGTTTATGTACATCGATGTCGTTATGAGCTCGATATAGCGACCAAGTTACCAGTCGTTCGATATATATGAACGTGCTTTGATCGCCTCGCCATCCAAGTGGAAACTATGTCTTAACTTTAACGTTGCTTTTCTCACATTAATCATTTAGTTTCGCTCTTTTCTGCTCTTTCAACTTCACACAAATCTCTCTATTCCCAAATTCCTATTCAAACTTTCTTTCTTTTTCATTTCGTTTAATTTCCCACGAAACGATTTGAAAAAAATGTACAAATGCCATTGACTTGTTTGTCTATTTCCGTTTATGAACTAATGAGAAACATCATCAGTTTGAATTAAGCGTGCGACCGATTTACAGAGCTCGAAGGTCTTCCGAAATTCTGCCCTTTCGATGAGCCCATTCTGTACATATTGAAATTCCACCCTTCGTCGTGTACACTCCGACATATTTTAATCTATTCCCGAGTCGGAAGCTTTCGAAAAGCCTCGAGACGATAAATCTCTCAAACGATTGACAAAATGAAAGCTTGTGTAGAACTATCGTTCAACTTTAACTGGCCAATCGAAACTTCCCACTGGCTAAATTCATATTTTTCAAAGCCTCGGATCTTTGCTTTCAATTAACTGCTTCAATCTCAATTACGGGCTTCGGAAAAGTGTCATTTTAGACTTTGAGGTAAAGGTCGAAGTTTTTCGAATATTTCGACTTATCACATCTGAAAAATTACCTCGAATATCGATCGATATCGATAGCGCAGGGCTTCACAATGCTCTGGCACTCAGTATCCATCATTTTCAATAAAATTGTGCAAACTTGACAACACGTGTCCAAGTGAATTGAATCGGTGGTTGTGCCGGGGATCTGGATACACACCACTCTTTTCCCTTCGTCACTCCTGGCCTTTGCGAACATTCTATCGACATCCATCATATACATACAAATAGGAACGTACAAATGGTCTCGGCCCATTGGTTACAAAAGCGCGGTTATAGAAAATCTGCTAAAGTGGTGAACGACACCGCATCCATGTCCAATTCACGTCGAATTTATTACCCTCGAGACTCATCAATTATTCCCACTTTTTCTAACAATTGATCGATGAGTTGAATCGTAAATGCCGATTTTACGGTTGTCGTTACAATTTATTGTTGCGTTTCGTAAGAACCTCGACAATTATCCGATATTCCGAGAGAATTCCATGATTTTTCATGGCGAAGATTTCGTTTTTTTCGGGTCTCAAGCTTCAGCTTCTTCGGAATATATTTCATAGCGATAACTCAGAGACGAGAAAACGAGTAGCCCCCCGAAGCTCGATCGAACAAAGGCCCTTTATTTATGTTCATGCAATTTTTCTCGAGTCTCGATGCCGATACTTCTGATACCATTTCGGCCTGGGTCTCGTAATTATTTCCTATAACAAGAGGAATCCGTTTATTTTTTTTCGAAGATTAATGACGGTTCGAAAGTTCGGGTCGTCCAAAAAAAAAGAAAAAATAAAAACGAATGTGCTCCCCATTGAAATGAACGCGGAAGTTTTTTGCGTGAAATCTCTTTCGTCGAACTGGCAAGCCACGAGCTTCATTACATAATTGATTAAATTTATCTGACTTTGTAAAAGTGTTACAAACACGCAGAATGAATAATAGTGCTGAATTCATGGGGGTCAATTATTAACCGTTTGTTTTTGTTTTTTTTTTCTTGGAAAATGGTGCAAGGCTCTTGCAACGTGTTCGCCCTTCACGTTCCACTAGATAAAATAATTCCGTTGGTACGTACGAATATGTAACGATACATATAGACGTTTTTCCTGGCTGTATATAGCTTGCAATATTATACTGTCGGTGAACGATTTTGTTAACGCTTGGGCGCTCGTTCACCACAGCTGCAGAGTGACTGGAAGTGGCCGAGCGAGGCGTGCATACGCCCTCGTTAAACCTTCTCTTTTTTTTTTCCTCTCATTCTAAAAGCCCCTTGAATGTCCCGTTTGGTCTGTGCCAAAGACCCCTTGGTTCGACCCAAGTGGTCAAAAAAAAAAGAACGAGTGCAAATGTAAAGAAAAAAAAATGCCCTTCGAGTAAATCGAAAAAGCACGAGAGGCTTGCCACGTTGGTCGGTTAAAGTTTGTTCCAGCTCGGTTTTACCTTTGGCACGTCTACTTATACCTTCAACAGCAGCCGTGCGGTGAAGCTCGCGAAAGGGAGCGGAAAAAACGCCAAGGGATAAAAAAGAAAATACAAGTACGAACCGAGCTTTACCCTGGACCAACAACGTGTGGCTATTCACTCACTATACCTGACTTTAAAGCTGGTACACGTCAGACTATATTTCTTTTCTTTTTCTACTTCTTGAACACGCGAAGAAAGTCCCGGTGATACGAATGAAAATAGTTTTTTTCTCGAACCTCGATCGAGTGGAATCGAGCAATACTCGTGACGAGAATTCTTAAGAAAGTGTCCATTTAACATTGTATTTATTCTCCATCATCATTAATTAACCTCCTTTTAGTATTGAGAGCAAAATTTTCCTATATTCATGAAAAAAAAACGTGCCGTGGAAAATATTTTCACCTTCGGACACGGCTTGGCCGAAACAAGTCGATTCACAAGCCGATCGACGAGTGAATAAACGCTTCGATAATTGATTATTGATGAAGCAATTTCGTGCTCGTTTCAAAAGCGGAAATTGCAAGATGGAAATTTCACACGACTCTGCACGGAGCAAACGGATAACGGATTGTATCCCGAGAAAGGGGTCATTCGAGGAATCTCCTTGACATAAAAATTCTTTCACCATATGCACCAACACTATGGCTGCTTGGCATGGTGCATGCGTATCCGTGAAAATTCACTCTTTTATTTCCGTCTGTGTTATCCCAATCATTGGAAATTTCATTTCATCACGCTACGGCGAATACACATAACTATTCTATCTTTTTTTTTAGACTAGGAGAAAAAAAATGGGTTTTTGACTACAAACGTCACTTCTCAATGTCGTCGCCTCTATCTCTGATCCAAATGATCGAATTTTCACTCTTCCTCGTTGCACTGCGCTTTTTCCCGTTGCCATAGACGTCTTTTTCAACTTTTTTCTCGACCAATAGAACCGAACAAATTGCATCGGATTCCGAATGGAATCTCCGCACGAGGAAATTCTTTTGCAACTCATTCGTTCGTGATCGTGTCTGGCTTATTTTTAACTTTTTCGTTATCTTCGCTCGGAGCCGCACTCTGACTGGTTGGGTGTCCATCCAATTATCCTTTTTTTTATTGCGCAAAATCTCGCTATGAAAAAAAAAATGAGAAAGAAAAGCAAAAATCGTGATAGGACAAAAATATATGTTTCGTTAGTTTAATAAAACTAACAGATTCGCGACCGCCTGCTCGAACAAACGACCAGCCTCGAGCATGTCGTACGTCAACCGAGGCGAGACCTTCATAATTCTCTCTCGGGCAGTTTAAAGTGCGCGTTCTCTACAAAACGAGAATGAGAGATGAGAAATGCCAGGAAACGCATTACCTGCCCTAACCCTCTTTCTCGTTTCGCTGAAATCGCAAAATAGTCCACCGTGGACTAGTAAAAACTGTGGGAACCTCCAGGACATTAACAGAAAATTGAACGTTCAATTAAACGATTAAACATCACCAAAAAAATCCCCATGCAAAGGAAAACCTTGTGGATATTTGTAGCATCCAGTTGGCCAAGAATTCTACAAAGATTTCCGTAAAGTTTACGGAAATTCTCGCACGATTCCTTGACCAGCTTCTCAGGCAGTTTCTCGCCTCGCCAGGACCACATAATTGACACTGAGTTTTGGAGCTCGGCAAACGTTGTTGTTACCAAAGCATCCGGAAAGCAATTGTTGTTCGTCCACTTGCTCGGAGTCTCGGGCTTTCCAGCTTATCTCCAAAGCTTAGGCGAGACAAGAGAATGACGAAACTCTATGAAAATATTTGGCCATGCAGTGCGATACAAAGAGAAATTGCATTCCTTTGCATTTGAGCCTGGCCAGATTGTGTACAACGACTGTATGGAAACTCGATTCCTCGACAAGCAAATTCAATGTAATTCCTATTGACAGGAACAAATGTTTGCGAGGCGATGATGAAACTAAATTTCCCCGAGAACAGCAAAACTTATTTAATTTTTTTCTGAACTACCAATGACCGTTGCGATTCGTTGCAAAAAATCGTGGAATCGAGCAATAAACGATAGCAGCAGGTTCATGGAACGAAATGAGAAATCGAGTCCTCGCAGCCACGTCCAAACAACGTCCTCAAAGAAAAGCCCATGAAATATCTTTGAAATCATGAAAATTGAAGCTCCCGAATGACGTCGATGTTTATCGACATTCGGTTGATAGATCGTGCAAGTATTTTTATAATAATTCAAGCTCCCAAGTTTGTACGTTCGGCTAGCTAAGCCATTATGTATTAAACGTATATATATACAGAAACATATGCATATAGATATGTACATAGCGACGCAGAAGTATCGGTTACTCGAGCGAGACGGAATGCAATAACTCAACGTTGGTAAGAGTTCAGATTGGTTTTCATGGTCTCTCGTCCAAAATCTATATACACGTCGAGACATATATAATAATACATATATATAAAAATAGTTTTAGCAAGTATTCGAGCAGCTAGTAAGGCTCGATGGTATCAGAAGCGTTAGTAACAGTGCACCACTTTCGTACTCGATCCTGAAACCACATCCTTCATCGTCCTGCAAGAAAAAAGCTTCTTCCCATACACGTCTTCCCTACGAGCAATGGAAGTCAAGTTCTTCCATATGGTAGATTGGAGGTTCTGGTCTAGGTCGCTCTCCCGAAGCGAACAGCATTGGAGGATATGGCCCTCGGAATGGAAAGGAAAAGAAAGAAAAGCTCCTGGGATGCTCGTAGGACGCGATTCTCGGTTTTTTTTTTCGCGATTGCAATGCTTACAGGAAACGAGAAATTCAAAGAGGTTCGAAAGCCCGTGAGTAATTACGTTCGTTGTGGTTACACGTGAGCAACATTTATACGTACGTCACTTAGCAAAGTCCTGGAAGTTACTCGGGGAATCAGCAAGCCAACGTAATCCACAAAGGTCGCATAATCGTTATACGTAAGGGATTTCCTCGGTATCGAATGACTGGAAACTCATTCGTTCCAACCAGGAATCTATGTTCATATAGATCGTTGTTCAAATGGATGGGCTTATATGTTTAGAAACACGCACATGCGATACAGACACATTTTATCTCTTGCTCGTTGTCTCCCTCAGTATTTTCTACCTCTGTACCTTCCATCAGGGATGGATCAGTGTGACTCGAATCCCAGCAACGCTACAGGCAGCACCATTGCTGTGGCAAACTCGACGTTGATTAGGACATGCCTGATGATTTATAGGCGACCAGGATTCCCTGCAGGATTCGAGCCTTCGCGGTCGCCACAGCCTGCCTCATCTTTCTCTCTCAATCTCTCTCCCTCTATTCTCGCTATTCTGGAACCGAGAGTGTAAAATATGTAGCTCGAGTCAGGATGAGCCTAAAGCCTCTCTATGCGACAGAGTGCCGACCGTAAACCACGTTACGAAGACACATAGCAGCCAAACAAGGACAGCCCAGGGTCACAGTATCCGAATTCAGCATAACTAAGAGAGAGAACGATGGAGAACAAGTAGCTCGAGAGACAAGAGGAGAAGGAGAAGGGCTGAGCTCGCGCGTTCAGGCTTTGCTGACTACTGTGATGCTTGGCTGAACAGCACGAGCTGTTACTACTGCCGCACGGTTGCGATACTATACCCAAAAAAGAAACCAACGAAACGATCATTCCTGCCGAAACAATCGCGCGAATTACTTTGATGAACGTTTTGTCTCCCAATTCTTTCCTTTCTCTCTGAGCTCTTTGCACAAAATTTCATTACCGGGGCCAGCGAGTCGAGATTTTGAAAACATTTTTTTCCTTTGCAAAATTTTGTTGCTCCATTTTTACCCAACAATACGACATCCTTGAAGAGGACAACTTTATTCTCTTCGTGCGGCAAATTATCGAGGGCTCGATATTTATTGAATGAACATTCTCGTTTTTAATTTTCGTTATTAAATTCCATTGAAATTGTGTACCCGATCGTAAAACAAAATGGAATATGTCCCTTTTGTCGTTTACCTGGAATCATCGATTGAATGGGTTTAAACTCCATAAGCCTCGTATGTACTCGAAAGGGACATGAAAATTGATGAATTTTTAGTGAGTTCCTGTTTTCAATATTGCATTTAAATAGATTGCATTGATTCAGCCGGTTTGATGAAATTTTTATGAGCTTTTATATTGCATTCTAGCTCTTGCGATTTTTTTTTTTTTTTCAGGGGTTAATTTTCGAAATTAAACTTTTGAGTAACGCTTCAAAAAATTCGGAGTGCACGTTGTTAAATTCTTTTTTTTTTTTGAACGAACGTTCGTTAAATCCGATGAACTTTTTTGTTCCTTTCTTTTTCTCCTCGCAGGCGTTAAACCACGGATGAAAAATCACTACAGAGCTCATCAACTGTCCGTGTGGCTCAGGCTTGTGCCTGAATTACACAGAGCCGGAATGGAGGACGTTGAACCAAAACACAATCTTTTTCGTGGTCATGGCGATCCCAGTATTTATGATGGCTCAGTCAGGCCCGATCCTCTCAGCAGAGCTGGCGATGATTTTACCAGGCGAATCAACGTTACTACCGAAACTCCAACTACTACGGATTACAGCATAACGACCTGTGTCAGCCATATACAGAGCACCAATCTTCAGAACGTTCACAACGCTAGCACAGACACTTTGGCCAGTCTTGACGCCGCTGGGTAACTTTTTTCAAATTATTAACCACTTTCCAGCCTTAAAAGATTTCGAAAAATATTTAAAATGATAAAAAATTCAAAAATACAATTCTTATCGAGATTTTCGTCGATAAAATTATGGGAAAATTTGAGCATTACGCACAACAATAACTGAGGAGTGTGCGTTCGGTTTTTATTACGATTGATGATTATTTCAATTACGCCGCATACTCGACGGCTCTGAGTGTCACGATCACCCTGAAAATATTTTGAAAAATATACAAAATGATAGAAATTGGGAAATAAAATTCTTATGGAGATTTTTACCGTAGAATTATGGCAAAATTTAAGCGCACTAAAATAAGTGAAGCATGTGCGTTCAGTTTATATAGGAATAATAATAATTTCAGTTACGCCGCATACTCGACGGCTCTGAGCGTCACGATCGCCATCGGTTGCAGCCTCTTAATTCTTAACGTCCTCATATTCGCGGGTGTTTACTACCAGCGCGATAAAACGAGGCTCGAAGTAAAAAGCCTGCAGCAACAGCAAATGATGAATCAACAATGCGGTCCTCGTGGCTTCACGGAATTAAAACAACCGCCGCCACCTCATTCACATTTTCCAGGAGGCGGTCAAGTTATCGTCGATGTTGAAAACGAAATGTTGAGAAGGTACGAAAACCATTGGATAAGTTGATCGCTACCGAATCGAGAAAAAAAACGTCAAAATTGATGAAATTTTTTTTCTTAAGAGCACAAAAAATTCTTCTCCTACTTTTATTCGATATTTTTGACTTTCTTTCCGACAGAAATGTCATGAAGGGTGGCTCGAATGATCCTGGACTGATGCAGCAGGGCCAGAGCACTCACACGTTACCGCATCAGCATCATTATCAACATCAGAAACAGCACAGCCAGCAACACGCTACACTGCCACGAGCAACTGTGATACAGGAAATGAGCATGCAGGTGGGCTGGAAATTCACGGTTAGATCATATCTCCGATATTTACAGTATTTCGAGGAGCCCTATAAAAACAGAAACGCATTAAAACGAGTGGATTTAATTAGATTTATAGCAGAGCCAGGATGTTCATTTTTTTTAAATGTTTAATCGTTCACGAAATTCCTTTGAATTTATCCAAAAGAAAAAATAAAAATGTCTATTTTTTTTCAGGAATTTTCAATTATTTGATCGAAAAAATTATTTTAAAAATTTTGCTTTGGAATTTGATGCTGTAGAAAAAAAAGTAAGCTTGTGTTTCTCACGTTTACAGGGACCACCAAACGGATCGATCCATTTGAAAGTTCCGAGAGCTCCGCCACCGCCCAGAGCCAAAAGTCCGCCGGAGAATCAGCCGCTTCTCCAAGGTGCGACGGTATCGAGCCGTGTCTCACAGGCGAGTATGAGCGAGATGAGAGTGTGATGTATGGACTCCCCTCCGAGGCCAGTCGTCCCGGATGTTCTCACGGCGTCGACCTTGCTGTAGATGGACTCGTACAAGACCTCGGGAGGAATAACAAATTCACATCGATCCCGAAGCAGCCTATCGTGCAAACTTTGAAACTCTAAAAAAGAAAGGAAGCAAAAAAGCGAGGCAAGAAAAATCCACACGTAGAAATCGACGTGACAGCCAAAGGCATAAAAATCGGTGAAATATTGGGATCGTTATTAGAATTTGTGAAAATAAAAATATCACTCGAAGGACTTTATCAGAGGCGAGTCTTGAGACAACGGAGGGGGGTGTATTTATGATGAACACGTCAACACATATTCGCTACGAAGACACTAAACACAATTAAAAACAAAACAAAATACATAGACAAAAGAAAGAAAAAGTAAACGAACGATCCGCACATAAATATCGAGAAATATTTATACGCGAATGCAAAAAGGGTGGAGGTAACTTCGAGGAGAAATATTAGCGATTGATAGTGATGGAACGAAAGAAATCCTGCTCCATGGGCTACAAGAATATGGGAGGATAAAAAAGGAGCCAAGTGGGGAAGAAAGTGTTGCCTACATGCTGGAGGATCGTCGAGAGATGCCAAAAATCAAAGAGTCAAAAATTAAAATACCAAAATATACTTAATAGTCATACGAGAGAAAACATTTTGTGATTTTGTTTCTTGTCATTGAAGTGAACGCAGGGAGTTGGTGGCGAATTGAAAAGACAGAGAGAAAGAGAACTATGGGAGACGAAATATTTCACAATCACTCGAAATTCAATCAAATCGGTCGACGGTTTTATCCAATGTGCCAGCAAACGTCGAACAATTATTGAATAAAACCGGAGAAACTAAAAACTGAATTAAATTAAAAACGAAATCGAAACGATGTAGGTTGTTAAGAAACAAAATGCAAAGAAATTTTTAGATGTTATTAACGAGAACATGGCTCAAGACAAGATTTAACAAAAAAAAACGATCAAGACCCGTGTATAAAAAAATGAGAAAACAAAAATATTATTCACTACGATGTTAGATGTTCCTTGTACATAAATAAAGAATGAAAGACTTTATACCGTAAGAACGCCAAACGTTTGCTACTTCCACTAAATCACAATCGATCAACAGCGTCGCTTATCATTTTCTATTATTTATTCGCATTCAGAGACGTTTCATCGACTTTGGGCGAAGAAATATTAAAATTTCTAACGAAAATCAAAAAAATCAACAATTTATGAAATTCGTTTTCAGGGTTCGAACAATTTGAGATCGTAGCACAAATTTTTCCAATTATTTTTCATCGAAAAAACGAAAAACACTTTGGATTCATCTCAAAAAATTAATTTCACACAAATTTGTTTTTTTTTTCTTATCGTGGAATCGTTTTGACAGCGTTGCTGATTTTTCTTTCCAAGAATTCTCAATCCAAATGAGAGAAATGCCATTATTATTATTAATTGTGTTTTTCTAAATTCTCAAAGTGATCGACGAATCGAACTCGATAGAGAAAAACTCAAATGTTTTGGAAAGCCTAGCTACGATCTCTCGTTGCTCACTGATAACCAAGACTATGTTATCGTAGGATTACACGAGGTGTTGAAAAAAGAAATAATAATTATAACTGTGGATGGTCCCGATAAGAAATCAAAGCAACAATCCTGTAAAATAAAGAACGATGGATCGAGGTCAAAAGGCGGAGAAGCGGGTAATGATGGTCGATTTCTATCGGGACTGTTCGATCGCTTTTCGGGATTCAGTCATTTTCATACCAGCGTTTCCTTTTTTTTGTAAAACAACATTAAAACATTGATTTTTGATGAAAAAACATTCTCGATTGTTTTCCTCTACATTAAGAAAGTTTTCTTCTCGTTATTTAAATAATTCATAAACTAAATAAGAATGTTCACGGGAAGCATTGAAATCTAGAACGTGCCGGTATGAAAGACATTCGGGCGGGACCTCAAAAAGTGGGCGATTTTTGCCCAAGATCAAAATCAAGGTTGACTGCTGAAAATATTCTGTAACAGTAATTGTTTCTTCCGCAAACTCTGCATGTAGAAAAATCGAGGAAATAACACAGAAATTTTTTGTTTCCTGGGAGGAGCGGACGAAATTTTTTAAGATTCATTGAAAATGCGGAAAAATCGGAACCCGATAGAAATCGACGTGACCCGATCGACGAATCGCTCCAAATGTATAAGTGCGAAGGAAAAAAAGAGGAAAAATGGATAATTGAGAGAAGAAACGTTGATTGAACAATATCGATCATTTTTGCTCATATTCCCGCATCAGACGTCAACGTAAAACTCGTTTCTTACTCACACTGCCATAATACTTAAATAGAAAAGAAAATAAAACCGAATAAAGCAAAAGGATACGAAGATAAAGTGAGAGGATCAGAGCCAAAGCAGCACGAAGACGTCGAATAAGGCGAATTACCGAAGAATCTTACAGAACTATAAAACGAGCTCGCAAAAGCTGGAGACATTACGTGATAAATCGACTTATGTACATAATGATTAAAAAAAACTAACCTAAAAAAAAGAGACGGAGAAACATTCAAACATGATAAACGTGGTGTCGCGTATTTTAATTCCTAATTTCGCTCAAACGTGAAAAGGACGCTCAGTGATTGACGAGTGTAAAAGAGCAGAAGAGAAAGAGAGAAAAAGAGAGAATGTGAGTGTAAATGGAAAAATGAAACACGATGCAGAGACGATAAAATGGATAGAATTTCTTTTTATTGTATTTAACGAGATAATGGATATTTCAGCTTCTCGCGAGTGTGAATACGATATCATTATTATAAATATGGACAATCCGATCGTACGAAATATGATAAAACAAAAAAAAAACCGGCGAAATTGGAAGAGAAAGCAAAATTGGATGTGGGGGAAATAAAATCTGAAACATTTATTATAATCGATGTGAAAATGGGCGAACAGAGTTTAAATGGATGTACAATTATCGAGCGATTTTTAGAAATTTAATATTTACAAAGAAAATACGATCATTATATCGATGAATCCCGCCTTTTGACCGTCGATCGTTTGTCATTCGATTCCATTGAATTTATTACGAAACCTATTGATTATCAATATTTATTATATTGGAATACGATTTTAGCCGAAACCCCTTCCCCCCACCCCACCATGCGCTCTACTCGAACGCGCTTTTTTCGATTGGTCGCTCCGAACGATCGCGGGAGCAGCGAGCGGCTGCGTGTGTTACGTTTAAACAATTTTGTTGTCAAATTGTAAATACATAACGAAATATATGGAAATAATTGTATTGCGTGTCACATTCATTCGATTATCCTTATGCGTCATCATTTTTTTTTCATGATTTTATCAAAATACCGATTAACCTGCATTTTTGGTATTTTCTACTATGCTCCCGTGTATAACCTCTCGCGGCCGGTTTTTTCGCCGCACTCTAACCTCAATTTTCTGCCACATCACTACGTTCCATGTTCTTTCGAAGCCTCCCGGGAACGCGTTGTACACTGTCACTCTTTCCAACGGCATCACATTTGCACGACAGCTCAGGGAAAATGAAAAATCCGCTCGATGCAGAGTTAGCAGCATTATTAGAAACTCACAAAAACTGCCTTCCGGGCAGTGATCAATCACGTGATCCGTCGCGACGGGACCGAATGGTTATCTCGTGTATCTTCCCGCCAACACATATAGTGTAGGCGGATTCTCTATTCGTGGATTTTCGTATTTTCAAGGCGAAAAGTTGATTTTGACTTTTTGACAGCGATTCTCTTTTTTTAGTCATTATTCCGATGGACGAGGTTTCGTGACGTTTGATTGACACTTTCAGTCAATAATTGTTTTCAACTCAGTAAATGTTACTAACAATATCCAATTAATCATGGCTTTCCTCGGTTGGTTTTGGGAATATCACGTTACACGATTTTTGCCACTTCTGAAGTTTAAATTTTCCGCGTTCGCACGGGCTTCACTCTGCTCGCCGAATAGCGCGCATGCGTACGGAATGGCGCCTCTTGAGCAATAACACACGTACAAAATAGCACCCACACAAGAGAGCTCGGACTAATTTGGAAATAGTCGCGACCAGTCGCGACGGCTCTCGAGAGTACACTCGCGCCACTCAGTGGTTAATGTCTCGCTTTCTCGCGTGTCCGTGTATCAAAAGGCCAGTTCCTCCGGTGTGTTTTTATTCCTTTATTTAATATTTTCAAATTTGTATAAATTTACACATCTCTCGTGAAGGAGATAAACGTTATAAAGACGATATAGAAAGGAGCACAGGAGTGACGTCCCTCGTTGTTCGGGGGATCGTGCGATAAGAGTCTGAAACTCAATAAAAAGTGTATTTCGCTCTTGCGGAACTGGCAATGCCGAGATTTCAGAAGATTGAAATAAACAGAACGGAATGGGAGGTACCTGAACGTTATCAGATGCTAACGCCTGTTGGCTCGGGCGCTTACGGTCAAGTTTGGTAAGGCCTACCACGTTTTTTTCCCTCCTTTATCACAATCACCGCCTTTCTTCATACCTCCAATGCAATTGAATAAATCAAACATTGCGTTCGATAATAAAATGAAACATTGTAAAGGTGACACGAGGAAAACTGCCAATCCCACGCCAAGACCAGAGACCTTGACATTCCCCCGTCTCTCCTCTTTTCATCTTTAGGTTGCCGTAATCAACTCTGGTCTAACAGTTCAATAAAAAAAAGAACAATGAAGAGTCGCAATAATGTTGGAGAAAAATACATTGTCGCTTGAAATAAAAGTTCGCGATGTGACCTCGTCAATTATTACGAGTAAAACAATCGATCTAGCTAGACTTGTTTATAACGTTTCAATATTTATAACTCTCATCGTGAAAAAACAATTTTCATGTATTCAAATATGTGAAAATATTGTGAACAGCAAACAAATCGAAAGTTTGTTGTATTTTTGTGCAAAGATTTCATTCTGACTGGTTTAAATTCGTACTGTCGCGACGAAAGCTGACAGGACAAGTGTCAAGAAGAAAGATGAATGTCAGAAAAGTCTCGACTGATTTTTGTCACGTTCTTTTCGTTCGTTCGATTTTTTTTCCGATCCAATATATTCTCTGAAACTTCGGCAAGTTATTGTTCACATTATTCGTGAAAATATTCGAAATTCCACTCATTTTTTTTAAGCAAATTAAGCTGGCACAATCTTTCCAACAAAATATTATACATTTTTTCCTGCTTTACCGATCGAGCGGCTGAGTTGGTGTCATTGAAACTCTAAGTTTATAAATAAAACAATCTTGATCACAAATATCCCGCGGTAGCTCTTTCTATTCGCATAATTTCATTGTCACGCAGTTAATCATCAGCTACGATCTTCAAACCGCATCCAGAAAGAATGCCTCATGACAGTCGGATAACCTTGAGAATCTTTTGCTGCGGCAACATTTTACTTTCTCTTATTGTCCATAAATCACATCAATGCAAAAGTGTCTATGAACTCGTGGAAGGAATTGGCTCGATTATTATCGATTGTCTTGAAAAATTCAAAAAATTAATAAAATAAGGAAGAGTTGGCTGAAAACCCATTTTTAAGTGAAATTTCTTTAATAACAGGTGCAAACTTTGTCAGCGTCAAAAACTCACAAGTACCATACATTAATTATTTGCCCTAATTTCTCATTTTTCTAGTTCTGCCCAGGACAATGTAACAAGTCAGAAAGTGGCGATTAAAAAATTGGCCAGACCTTTCCAATCGGATGTTCATGCTAAGAGAACATACAGAGAGCTAAGAATGCTCAAACACATGAATCATGAGAATGTATGTCGGACAAAAATATCCGTTTTCTCTCAAGCGCAGAGTCTGCTCTGCGAGAGTCAAGTTGTTGACAAGTATTGGCTTACACGTTTTCTTTTCGCACAGGTAATTGGTCTGCTAGACGTGTTTCACCCATCTTCGTCTTTGGAAGATTTCCAACACGTGTGAGTCCTCGGTCCTCGGACGACGATTTCATTCTTTTGAATCGAGTCGAGCTTCTAATTTGTAACTCGTGTAAATGTCATTTTTCAACCGCAGTTATCTGGTGACGCATCTAATGGGAGCGGACCTGAACAATATTGTGCGAACACAAAAACTCTCCGACGATCATGTGCAATTTTTGGTTTATCAAATTCTCAGGGGACTCAAATATATTCACTCCGCAGGAATTATTCACAGGGTAATAAATTACAAAGACTTTACCTGAACTTTTTGGACTTGGACCAAGAAATAAATTCCGTATTTCCGTAAAAATCGAAATTTTTCATGGATTTTATGAGTTTAATGATTTTTTAAGTGTTTGGCGCATTTTCATGTTGCAAATCTGCTAATTATTAATGTCGTTGTTTCTCGGATCCCACAGGACCTGAAACCATCGAATATCGCTGTTAACGAAGACTGTGAACTAAAAATATTAGATTTTGGATTGGCAAGGCCAACGGAGAACGAAATGACCGGATACGTGGCCACAAGATGGTACAGGGCACCTGAGATAATGCTGAATTGGATGCACTACAGTCAAACAGGTATTGGTTGTTTCACATGTTGCCCAAATGGCATTATTGTTGGATTTTCCAATTCCCTAAAGACCGAATATATATTTATTGCATTATTGGCAGCGAATTGTAATTTGATTATTCGTTGTTATTTCCCAGTCGATATTTGGTCCGTTGGCTGCATAATGGCTGAATTGCTGACCGGAAGAACATTGTTTCCTGGCACCGATCGTATCCTTTCGTTTGTTACACGTCATCATTTTTTGTCATTCAGGAAAGTTAAAAAAAAAAAACAAAAATTAACGACGAGAGTCAGCGGAAATATTGTGAATAACGTGAAATTTATTTTTTTCATTCCATTGTCAACTGGATAACTTCTAATCAAATTATCAGTCCATCTCCCCTGTGACCATGGTTTATAAACGCATTGGAAAACTGGCTAATCGTAGGAAACAGCAAATCTAATCGCTAATTCGCCTCTTTTCTCACTCGAGACACTCGCATCCATTTAACAAAAAAAAAATGCTTTCTGCTAAGGTTCTGCCAAGCTGTTCACGCTTTTAATGCTTTCTATACTTTTTCAAGCTCTCGCACACATTATCGAAAACTCTTTCACTTCTGCAGCGCTTCTTAAAGCTTCATGCTTCGATGTAAGCTAATGAACTTAATTGAAAACGCGATATTCAGATTTTATACGACTGCACGAATCATTTTTACAAAGTCAAGGCCGAGGAACCTCGTTTGAAACTGTTTTACGCATATGGTCACAGCCAACAAGTTATTTCGATGGGGCATTGATGATTCGCAACGTGAATGCATTTGCCATCAATTTTTACCTCGAGAATTCGCAAGTCCGGCCAAATTTTCGTTTTTGCTGGGAACACACGCGTAAAACATGGCCGAGTACGAGGAAACGTCATTGCCCGGGTCGACGAAGAATTGATTAATTGTTTTGGAGACCGTTACCCGCCGCGACTGGTTTTAAATCTGATTATTCAATTTTCTGAAAAATAAAGTGAAAAAAAAATATTTTGGAGAGTAAATAAAGAGGATAGCAGTGTCGAAGCCTTAGCAAAGCAGATATTCACCAATTGAATCTAATAATGGAAATTCTGGGCACTCCACGGGACGAGTTCATGCAGAAAATATCGTCAGAGTCGGTAAGTCGTCCCTTCCTTTCCAGCCCCCAATTAAATATCGCGTTTTATGACACGTGTCGATTAAATCTTTGAAAAGTGGCCATTGAAAAATGAGTGACTTATTCTCGAATTTGGAAAGAAAATTGTTGAGTGCAAAAATTATTAACGAGACTGCTTCAAAGATTTATCGAACATTTTTTTTTGGGCATGACTCGCAAGGGCATGATTCACACACGATGCAACAATTTTCAGGTTTGGGTTTGGTAGCTTTTGACACGAAAACGACGAGAAAAACGCATGATCAAGTCCACCAAATTGAACAAACACGCACGCGTCAATAATACACACATTTTTATTTGAATTTGTTTTTAAAAACCGTGTGAAAATAATAATTAATTTTTGTGATTGACACACAATCATAGAAAAATGGAATTTGAAACGCTTTCTCACAGTCTGGTTTCTATCATTTATTTTCTTTGTTGCTCGTTAATAAAAGAAGCCTTAACCCCCAAGCAGACATTGACCACCTAACACGAGTTCTAGTGCTTTGTGGCACGCCCACAGAAGAGACTTTAAGCAAAATTACCAGCCAAGAGGTAAATGGAAAAAATAGAAAAGACAGAAGGATAAACAATATTCGAGTAAATCGGAAACGAAAGAGTGAACATTTTTATGTTAGTCGATAGATAAAGAAAAATTGTTGATAACCATGGACGCTTGTAACTCCAAAAATCGAAACAACAAAACAGTCGGATGAAAATCGAACTTGTTAATCAATGAACTTGATTTCAGGCGAGGAATTATATTCAGAGTTTGCCACCTCTGAAGAAAAAGAACTTCAAAGATGTATTTCGTGGTGCGAATCCTCTGGGTAAAAAGAAAAAATTGAAAAATTCACAATGAACCGATGAAATTTCACCAGATAGATAAATTTTGTATTTTCTCACATTGAAGCCATAAATTTGCTGGAGATGATGTTGGAACTGGACTCAGAAAAACGGATAACAGCTGAACAAGCGTTGGCTCATCCTTATCTGGCACAATACGCAGATCCAACCGACGAGCCGGTCTCGTTGCCCTACGATCAAAGTTTCGAGGACATGGATCTGCCAGTGGAAAAATGGAAAGAACTCATTTATCACGAGGTCGTTAATTTCGTACCACAACAAATACCCTCGATGTCATCGAACGAGGACACTAATTCACAATGCCAATAAACATCGGTTTTTTTTATCAGGATTAGAACGTACAAGCGTGGCCGTAAGATAATCTTTATAATAGAAAGAAAAGGATGGAGATAATCATTTTTTTAAACTAATATATATATATATATATATATATATATATATATACTCGAGAGAGTTTTACCTCACACTGTAAAAAATCGAGGTGTGATGCACCGTGCGAAGTTTTTCAATTTTAAAAAAATTAAAAAATCATCACTGCGTAGAAATTCATAGGAATCGAGTTTTTTTTCAAATGAAATCACGAACCCCGTCGTGAATTAAGCCTTGAAAAAAAAATGTTGTACGTGATTCGAAAGAGATTTACATGTTAGAAATAATTTGGCACGTCGTGGCATTGAATTGAATATTTTCACACAAAGTTTCGAGATAATGATTCGGAATTTTTTGTTTTTCCATAACTTGCGAATAAACTGGCCTCACGAAGATTCTGTACATATTCGATAAACGACGTAGGATAGAAAAATTTATTCGAGCTTACAATTGAACTATATTTTTCTTTTTTTCTCTCAGAATTTATAGTCTATATTTTTTATTACCAGTAGAAGAGCGAGAGGAAAGAGAAAGAGGAGGAAAACAGTCGTTGTAGCGATTGTACGTACCATCATGTAAAACATTGCGCATGTTTTTTCGGTTGTAAAATGTATTTTCATACGTGAATGAAAAATGATTTTTATCGTTGCAGAAATTGTGTACTATGTACACTCATTTACATAGCTGGTTCATCAAACGTTTCTGTTCTAGTCTCCGTCAATTGTCCTTGTACCAACCCAACCTTCCCCAAAAATCCATCACCTCAGAAAGCAAGAGTTTTTCCATCAATAGCGTGAGTTCCATTCGGAAGTATCCTCTTAATAATAATATTACCAAACTCCGAATATTTGTTTGCTTGATTCTCGTTAAGGATTCTTTACACTCAATTGCCTCGATCATTAGTCGGGAGTCGAAATTTTGGAAATTAACCCTCAAGGGACGATGTCCAAAAAGTTGATCGAAAAAGAATTTTTTCTATAGCAAATGTAAGCGTGAAGAGAATCCTTTGAGAGTGATGAAAAAAATACGTAACACGGATGCAAATAAATTTATAACCTCCCACGAATTATCATTAGATACTGCAGGCCAGAAAATTGTAACGACGTCATTGATATCCAACAATTATTCTTAAGATCCGGTTTTACGATTTGCCCCACTCGTTAGTTTTCTGTCAAAACAGACTTTCCCAAACGAATTCACACCATTGTGCACATTTGAAAGTAATTGAAAATGTAACGATCGACATTTTTCTCTGAGGCAGAGAGACGAATTTGAATAAAATCATGAAAATTCAACAGTTTGTCTTCATTTATTTGTTCCTCCTTTCCCACCCCATTGTTTTTTCGTGCTACTCGGCAGGATGTGATTGACCTTCAGTAAGGTCAAGAGGCTTTGCTGTTTTATTGCAAAAATGGGGGTTTTATGGGGCAATTAGGTTTGGGGAAAGCCCTCGGCATTTAAACAACATCCAAGAAAAAGCCTCCAAGTCAGGATGGCCGAGCGGTCTAAGGCGCCAGACTCAAGGTTTCTATGATACCTTCTCAGTTCACACTGAGTCGCAGATGGGGATTTCTGGTCCTCTCTGAGGGCGTGGGTTCGAATCCCACTTCTGACAAATATTTTTGCCAAATTAGGAACATTTTTATTACGCAATTATTAGGTTTTGACCCCTTTTTTCTAGCCCTAGGTCCAACCCTAGGAACCACGATCGATTACACTCCGAAACCTTTTTTTTTTTTATATATAAATAATTTTGAAAAACTTATGTTGAAGCGTGGACGACAAAATCACTATTTTTTTTTAATTAATAGTTGTTTATAACAAAATAATATATTTTACAACCTGTGCATGTGAAGTGTGGACGTCGGTATTATAGGAGGACAGTGATGTACCGACCGTCGGTATTGCAAGATAATCCTGGATGTACCGATCGTCGGAACTGCGGGGCGAATACCGATGGTATGTACATGGAAAATTTTTGTTTTCTTAAAATTGGCAACATTTTATATTTTTCGAACAAATCGGTTTTTGAAATTACAAGTAGAGTTCTGCAGTGTTTTCGAAACTCGCAGAATCTTAAATAATAATTGTATCAGATATAATATAAAGCACTCTAAAAGTTATAAAAACCAATTAATTTTCATCACTCCCGTATGGTCTAGTGGCTAGGATATCTGGCTTTCACCCAGGAGGCTCGGGTTCGATTCCCGGTACGGGAAATTTTTTTTTTTTCTAAATGGCAAAATGTTTCCTCAATTCTGAGTAAATAAAACGGCACGATTTTGAATGACGGGCGATTAAAATTTGAACGTGACGGAAAATGGCATAATTTCGAGGATATAGACACGCGGCGGAGCCTGCCTTGTCTGGTTCGAAGTTTTCTTTTCAATACTTGGCGTCGAGACGCTGCCCTGTCTTCTTAATCCTATAATAATCGCATGGAAAAGAAATTCAAGAAGTATACTTATCCCGGGTTTTCCCCCGTTGATGAGCTCGAACACTGTGGAGTTGATCAGACCGACGTACGGTTTATTATTTTTTCTTTTATTTTGTTCAAAACATTTTAAGTACATAAAATTCGCATAGTTAACGAGACACGAGAAAAAGTTTTTGCACGGTTACATTCGCCAGGTTATTTATTTTTATTTGCAGTATGTTCCCGAAAAATGCGACACGCAATTACGTATTTTACAACAAAAATATAGTCGTAGCCTATCAGTTGCGCGCAGAATATTAATATCGAAAAATGAAATTCTGTTATTTTTTTACAAGAAAAAGACTTGGAACACCCTGTGTGTTATTTAAACATTTATAAGCGATCAATTTCAACCGTAAATTACAAAAGTTCGAAGCGATCGAAACTTGAAAACGTCGAGACTGGAAACCGTTTGGGCGAGTATGTTTTTTTTTCTATTTCCTCGAGTTCCATTTTTCTTGCTCCGATTTTCCATAGTTTCGAAAGCATTTTCGAGCTTTTCCACGATTTTGTCACAGCTTTTGTAAAGTTTAGGCTTTCATCCATTGCTCCACATAATCGAGAGCACCAATGAGTATTTTCTTTTCCAATATTCTTAATTGTATCGGCATCTTTCTTTCGCGAGTCATGGGAGTCGCCACTAATACGAGGTCCTCCTAAAGAAAGGATGAAAAAACGTAAAATTTTATTTTTCGTCTAATCTTTAATGGGAGACATAAAAAATAATGAAACGGATGAAAAAAAATTACCTCAAGGGTCGTGGGATAATTAGCGACGAGGAGTTTCAACCGCGTGAGCAAAAATTTTCTCACATTCTCCTCGACGACAGTGTCGAGTGCACAATCTCGATGTTTGAGGTCAAAAACTTTGTCAGATTGTAGCCAGTGTTCAAGTTCGGATTTTCTCATGCTGAAGACTCGCAGAAAAGCGAGCATTTCTTCCGTGATAGGCTCGGAACCGGACATCAATAAAAACGTGACCGTTGGTGAGGTGAATCCCAATTTTTCGAGTAAACTAATACGCTCTTTAAACAAACTGTCCGCTTTGCTTATTCCAAGACGTAGTTTAAAACCATCATTTTTGTTTTCCGGATAAACGAACCCAGAGTGTACAAAAAAATCGGCATTTGTTCGTGGCCCATAATTTATGAACATTTGTTCACCTTGCGTGAACGACCTCTTGGCGTAACAGATACACGTGTCGGAAGTCAGATTAAAATCCGTCGTTATCTACAATGGATGGAAAAAAATAATAAAAAAGGGCGAACGTTAATCGACGTAAATAGAAACACGAAATATTTTCAAAAAATATATCGCGTGCAAGAAAGTACAAATAAATTCAGTTAAAAAAATTAAATCCATGAGGAAATAATTTCGAAAAATTCACAATTGGATAAACTTACTTCGCCCTCTTCGTGATTGCACATGTCCCACATGGGGATTAACGCATGTATCATTTGAGTACCATTTTTGCTGGGTATGAGGTTCTGCCTAGTCATAACCGTAGAGACGGCCCAACTGAAAGATAAAAATTAATAAAAATCATGAAATATCTTGATCGAAATTTTGGTAGAATAATTATGAATCGAATAAGCAGAAAATGAGGTCAATGGCCGAGATTTTTCTAGAACTGCAACAAAATTATGTTTTTTCTTTTCATGAATAAACATTATTTTTAATTGTGACATAAAAACATAAATTTCCCTTAATTGTTGATGTAATTACAAAATAGAAAAGCATGAATCCATTGAATTGAAGAAATTAATGATTAAATGGATTTCGCGATAAATATGAGTACGATTAATCGTCAAAGAAATCACCTTCGTCGTAATAATTATACATCATTGTTTATAAACCGCGAGAATCGAGGATGTTATGGGCCGGAAGCAAGTTTGTAAACCAGGATAGAGGAGAGGAACGTCCATAAACTCTTGGTTGACTTTCTATCGGTTTCTTCAACAGGGTGATAAAGGAGTAACGTACATGAGTGAATATGATTGTAAATGATGGATAAGAGCTAGAAAATGCCTCGTAGTCGAGAAAAATTTTGCTTATAAAATGTGCGTTGAAAATTATAACACTTCTAAATCGCTGGTTTTAGGATGGAAATGACCTAGAAAGCCGGAAATGTAAATAAAAAGGATCACTGTTCCGTCCCGATCCGTCCCGAGAGGACTTTCTCTCTCAAGAGGGACGGTGGAGCGGGGAAATAACACTTGCTCGATGTGCCAAGTCGTCGGTCGGTTTTACGAACGGACATTCACGGTCGAATATCATATGCTTTTCGAGCACGAAATGTAATGACGACTTAAAAGATTCTTCTGCAAATTTAAATCGCAACAAAGACACATTTCCTCGAATTATAAAATAACACATATTAATTTCATCCTCTTATTTAATATCAAGTATTTTATAAGTCGAAATTAAAAGGCAATTAAAAATGTAATTTGACCCAATTAATTTCGGCTTGGATTTTAATGATAATAAAAATTCTGTAATAACTAATTTTCACGGTTTGTTGGCTCGTTACGTGGGATTCGTAAATCACTTTCCTTTGCCTGATAAATCTTTCACCAAGTAATATTCAAGATTTTTTCCCCATGAATTACATGGATGGTTATTGATGGGAGAGTAAATCGATTATCCTAAAATGATCGATTATAATTTGACGGAGTGAGCGAGCAATTAGAAAGTATAGACAAGTGTAGAAAGATAGTCATTTTCTGCAAAAACTTAATCACAATATTCCTTCGAGCTAATTCCGAAAAATGCCGCTTTAATTACAACTTCATTTTATAATATCGAAAGCTTCCAATTATCGAACTTTCGCTTGGCAGACTAATGAGATAATTGTCCCGAAAATTGGGCCGACACGAAATATAATTTGACGTGCTCTCCGAACGGAAGATCCACAGTTTTTAGCCAAAGTGGTTATTCGCGATCATCTTGGTAGCTGCGCAAGAAAGTACAAACGTGTGAAAGTACATGGAGCTCGAGAGGCAGAACTCATTTGTCAGAACCCAATGTTCCCATCTGCGTATCGTCAATTCATAAAATTAAGATATCGATATATATTTTTTCTTTAATTTGAAAAAATGAGAAAGAATTTTCGAAAAAATGAAGAAAAAAAACACCGAAACTCAAGGAATTATAAAAATTAATGAAACAATGAATTCATTCGTATGTTTCGACTTTCGTGAGGTTTCCACCATAAAAAATAATAATGAACTTTTTTTTCGACATTCCGTAACAATATGTATAACAAAAAGTCTGTACGAACGAATGAGGCTTTATTACTCAACGGAAAAAGTACTGGATAACCGGAAATAACCATAACTTCCTGATCCAAAAAATTCGCATCAAATTAAACAAACGTAATAAAAGAAAAAAGTTTTCTACACGTCCGTAGCGTTTCCGACACTATTTACAGCGATGAAAACGACTTATGACAATGTTAGCAACTAGAAAAACGTGAAGAAAGATATAAGTCGAGAAAAAAAAATAAAAGAAGCAATGAAATTGAACATTTGATTATAATAACAGCGTCGAATTACGATGGCACTTGTTGAGTCAGCAAGTGTATCTAGTTGAAGACTGCAATAGGCATCTTCCGGCTCTCGCGTTCGATGAGGTGGTCTTTTATAATGAAGCACCGGCATTTCGGTTGGTTTAACGAGAAACTAAAAGGAAAACAAACGCTTCTCGAGTTGGTAGTGAAATCTCTCGAAATTTTAATAAAAACATAATGTTGGGCAGCAGCCAACGTGTAAAATGCTGTAATGAATTAAAGTGAAGTAGAAAAAAAAAACAAATACGATTTTTTATTACGTTTCACAATGCTTGAACGAGAGTGAGAACGATTTATCGGGAGGAAAGCACGAAATAAAGAAGGCGCAAAGAATTATTATGCTCGGTTACGATGGAGGGGATTTACACTCGACTGCATGTGGGAAGGTCGTGCTACGAATTGAAGATCGTGAGATCTTCGCCATACTTTCTCCACTGTTGATCTTTTCATACGGATCCATATTACTGTATATATGAAACTTTGCTTCGGATATTAGTCGAGAAACTCGCACACTGTGCAAAGCCTGTTATACTCGATAATATAATTCAACAATACTCCATGCCATTCTTGGATGCTTCGTCAAAACCTGTCCGAACCAACCACTAACGATCAATTTTATTCCGGTTATATAAACCATTTTCGAAGGGAATAATTCGTCGACTTCTTTTTCCATTCATTTCCCGAACGATTAATATTAAAAACGACAAAAATATCATTTCCTTTCACAAGAACGTCATAAAAAGGCTGAATGATGCTTGTCACTCAAACATTTTCATAAAAATTTCACATTTTATGCAGTTTTTGACTTTTCAACGTTTTTAGCGACTCAAGAGATTTTAAGAGCAAATTTATTCACGCTGTCAATAGTATTTTGACCATTTCCCAACCATTTTTGAAAACATCAATTCATCCACTTTTTCCCATTTATTTCCCGAAAGACTAATGTTAAAAAAGACAACAATATAATTTCCTTTCACAAAAATCTGACAAAAATGCTGAATGATTCGTGTCACTCAAATATTTTCATAAAAATGGTATTTTATGAATTTTTTGACTTTTCAACGTTTTCAGCGTCTCGAGAGATTTCAGGAGAAAATTTATTCACGCTGGCAATATTTTTACCATCAAACCCATCCTGAAAAATTCATTTTCCGAATTTAATATTCTGACCTCCATTAATTACACCGAGGTGTATATTCTTTTTGTCAATTCGAGAAATTGCGATGTGCAACCCCATAAATAAATGAAGAGAGATCGTCGTGAATAAACGAGATCTTGGAAATATTAGGATTAGAATGTAGTCGCACGCAAAGACGTTCACCCATCGTTGGGTCGTCCAGGGAAATATAACCGAGTTCTCGCTCGAAGATGAAATTCATCTTCTTATAGACACATATTGCAAAGTGAGACGTAGATCGAGGAAGAAGGAGTATGAGAGTATCTATGAACCTCTAGAAATATCCTCAAGTTTCACCGACTTACTTACCACGTAGCGGAGAGAAAACGCTCATCAGTTTGAGAAAGGAACTTACACCGAGCGGACCGAACATTTCACGCGAGAACGACGCGAGTTACGAGGAGAGTGTGACGTTTCTTTGAATCTCGTTTTTAGTGTCTTTTTTCGAACTATAAACCGGAAGGATAATTTTTAGTGGCGATTGGTGAAGAAATTAATTTTTTTTCAAACTTAATTACACTTGAGGTTTGGAAAAAATTGTTAAAATTAAATATTCTGTAAAAGTTATTACAAATTGAAAGCTGCATGAATTTAGAGGAACTTCGTGGTCTGTGCAATCGAAAAAATATAATATTTTTAATATTGTGCCTCGCAGTGTTTTACGTGCATGTGTTTTTAAACAAAACACCAAAAACGATTATCAACAAAAGGCTACATTTCTAATTCGAGGATTTTTTATTGAAATTATTTTGAATAATGGAGCCACTGCTATTTCCATCACAACAATTATCTCTTTTTTGATCGTACGCTACGAGCGGTCTTTCCTTTTTTGGAGTAATGAAGTTTTGAGCGGGAAACTGTTGAGAAGCAATGTGGAAATTGTCGTGTATTGTTCTGTCGCTGATTACAATCGGCTATTCTTCGTCACACGATCATCCTGGAACTACGCAAATTTCAAGCAATTTTCGCAATTATGAGAATCAGGTGAGACCTCCAAATAAATCGAAAGTAAAAAATTATGTCTGCGATTTAAAAATTTGAAGAAAAACAAAAATCTTTTTGGAACTGAAGAAAAATGCTAGTTCGAGACAAATTTGCATTGAATTATCGTCAAGCAATTATTCGAATCGCGAAAATCAATTCCTTTTCCATTAACTCGACACTTCCTTCTGTGAACCTTGAAAATTCAGACTCAGGCCATCGACGAGTCTCATGATTTTAATTAATATGATCAGCATCAGTGAAAAAAATGGAACTGGCTCTTTCCCACGCATCGTCTAATTGATTTGTAATTAAATTTCGAACTGAGAACGAGCAGAAGCATAAAATGAATATTTTCAATAATTTCTAACGATGCGTTACAAAGAAACAAAGATAAATAAATCTTTAATTAATTAACTGTATGAGAACGAACCAAAAATGAAAAACCTCAAACAAAATGAGTGATTGCTCGTCGGCACAGGAGATTGTGCAACTGTGCAATACAATTGGTGCGAAACTTTCATTTTTTTTCTTCAAATATAGCGGTTGTTGCACTACGTATTGTGAGGAGATATATTCGTCGCTTCGGGGACGAATTAACGAGCTGTAACGAATTGTCAATTTGATCGATTTGGAAATCGAGGCAGTGTGAAATGATTTTTTGTTGGAGCGTTCGATCGCAATAAAAACAGGCAATTGCTTGGGTTTCGCTAGTGGAAAAACAGTGGGATGGACGGATCTACCGGAGCGTTTAATAAGCTGGTTTTTCTTTTTCAAAGTCAAATATCGAGCAGCTGAAATTTAGCGTCATATCGTTAATGGCAACTGGGGAAGAGCAGCGAAAAGATTCTCGTGTCGATTTGACTTTCCATGCAGAAACTTTCGACTCCCTCGAGGAGAATTATAATTGGAGCTTCGTTCTCACGACCTTTGTCGTTCCTCGCGTCACAATCGAGCGTCACTTTTCTGCCGAGCACGACGGAGAAACTGACATCTTCTCCAAAGTCTTCTCAACGTGTACATGACGATTTTTCTTCCCCAACCTCCTGTTTTCTGTTTTTACGATTCCGACAAACCCCTCCGCAAATATTTTACAAAATACTTCATGATAAATTTGCACACTGCTTTCTAATCAAGATTCAACGAGAAATTCTTACGAGGGAAAGCCTTTCGCACATTCAACACGACTGACAAGAGATTCAGTTTTTTTCTTGCTACGCTACGAGATTTATTCACATTTGATTAGCGATGATGTTCACTTTCATACCTCCGGTCTTTATTCCTCGTTTTTTTTTTATTGCACAGCAATGAATCGCAATTTTTTTTACTTACACCGGGCACAAAATTTCTTTACTCATTAAATAAGTTTCTCTTCGTTTGTGTTTTTTCCTTCGAATTGCAATGACATGGATTAAAAAAACAACATCTTGGTCGTCAGAATCTCGTCGCCGGGAGCTTGAAGAAAATTCATTCGACTTTCAGATCTCACATTCTATAAGCTCTCATTGTTTAGTACGATGCTGGAGTTTGCAACGTTGCGATGCATCGGAAAATATTAATTTTTATTGACAATTTGTTTAATTTTCAAAATAATGTGAATTTTTCGGGCCGATATATTTTTATGGGGGCAAAAACCGATCATTTTATCATCACAATTGAATTCTAAATATAAATAATCGACTTTGGCTAAGAAAAAAACGAATTTCGTTGCATTCCAACGATGCAAATTTCAACGTCATTGTTTAGTCCCATCGAAAAATCATTTCGAGAGAAATCAAATAATATGTTTCCTTAAATTTTAGCGGCATCGTTCCGAAGAAGCCAAACCCGAGGCTGAAAATGGTGAAACGTACGAGAATTCGCAAGTGGATTCGGAGCAGTTCGAGGACGTGGAGTTATTAGGAAAATGGCGAAACAGTGGTTTAGCCTTAGAGCCAAAATGGAGAGACGGTGATGCCTTGCCACAGGTTCCGTTTGACCATTCTTCGCGGAGGAAGAATCTGCCACGTGGGAAAGTGGAAAGCGAGGAAAGGAAAAAAGTGCCTCAGTCCGGCGAAACTTCGGAGGAAGAATCGTCAAAGATTCGGCTCGATGACGAAGAAACAATTGACAAAGTTCCCATTCCATTTCAGAACGAAGAATTTCCTTCTCGGGAGAGAGAAGATTCTTTCGAAAAGGACAAGGAACGTTACGACGATTTTCGAGGACGAAACAATGGCTTTTCACGCCGTGAAAAATTCACCACAGTCCCAGTCACGCGGTTGACCAACTCGATGCTTTACGAGGTTACCGACGAAACAGAAAATCCTCGTGAGCCGTCCAGGCGATATGGAAAAGAGAGGATTCAAGAATTGTTTGATAACATCCACACCGACAACTCAAGGTCACGTTACAGCGACACTTTTCAAGCGCATCCCAACGAGTACGAGCTCGTTAACGAGGAGTACCAAAAACCACGACCGAGGAAACGCCGACCACCACAAAACTATGAATTCGTCGAGACGAGAGCTCCGACTTACTCGATAACATGGAGCACCGAAAAATACATCGACAGCCTAGTAAATATTGAGAATCTGTCGACAAAGTCAATGAGGAGACCGGAAGTGACGACGCGACGTGGAATCAACGAAAAAAAATCGATCAACACTCGTGACCGCAATAAGTCGAGTGATTTGGATTCGAGAAGAAAATCCGAGAACGCTGAGCTCAAGACTCTTTTGAAAATGCAGCAGATCGAAGGTTTGAGTCTTTCGGAACTTTTGCAGAGACGAAATTTAACTTTGAATGATTTGCTGCGAGGAAAAGCGGAAGTTCTGAACGTTTTGAAATCGGCTGACAACGAGAGTGCAGAAATAATTGGCGTCAAATCGAAAATCTTCGAGCCCGAGGGATTCCACGTCGAGGAAAAATATAATCCGCAAAACAATTCATCGAGCAGTGTTTCTCTTATAAATTCGACTCTTAACGAAATTTCAAAAAATTCGAAAAGCGAAAATGACGTGGACGCGGAAACGAGCACGAGCAAACAAGAAAACGAAGAATCCGAAGAACAAATGGATTCCGCCGAGACCGAAGTCGGTCAGAGGAATTCCAACGAAAATGAAAAACTCTCAGCCATCGTTCGACTCACGAAACCAATTATTTTGCCACACTCGAACCTGCTGACGGAAAAGAAGTTCGTCGAGGACACGAAGAAACAGAAAATCCCCATAGATTCTCAAGAAGTAAATGGGAAAGTCGAAAATTTCAAGAAAAAAGAAAAATCATCCGTGCTAAAAGTCGATGACGACGAAATTATGGAATTCTCTGATTTTACCATCAAGAAAATCGAGACGACGACGACTCCGAGGGAAGAAAGCACGAAAGGAGGAAATGAGATTAAATTGGAGGAAAAATCCGCGTTCACTTTGAGCATTGAAAATATTTTAAGCAGCACTCAATCAACGCCCGCGATTTTATCAAAAAACGAGTCGAAAATATTGGACGTAAAAGTCAAGGCTTCTTCGATCGATCGCAACAATTCGGACGTTGAAGTTTTCCGGATCCTCGATCTCGATTACCAGAGTGACGAGCCTCAGGAAACGGGCATTGATGAGAAAAAAGGAGACGCGAACGAGGAGGAAGAATTAAGGATGAGCGACGAGCCTTACGAAATATCGACGACGAGAATCGTCGAAGATTCGAAAAGAAATGAGAACGAGTCTCCGAAAAATCATCTGATATTTTCGACGAGCAGTAAACCCTACGACCTCGTAATATCGGAAATCGAGCCGGAGGCACGAGCAGAAATATTCGAATTGTTCAGCACCGGATCGAGTGCGAAGCGTCTGGAGCGTTTATTAAAATCGCGAAACATGAGTATCGACGAGTTGATCGAACTGAGGCAAAGAGGCTCGAGCCGCGTGCATCTTGCAGAAATTTTACACTCTCGAGAATCTTCACTTTCGCGAAATTACAAACAAAAGGATGTAAACACGTTTGCACTATCGAGGGCATCGTCAACGACTGCGAGAATTGAGCCAGAAACCACAACGGAAGATCTTTCGGACATAGAGATCGATTCGTCTTCGAGAGAGTCGAAAGAAAGGGCGAAATCCGTGGAAGAAACGTACATCACGACGATCAACACTGAGAGAACGAACTTGGATTTGACGACGGTGGAGAATGAAGTAAAAAATCAACAATTGTTGGAATTGTTGAGCGCGTTTGATTCTCTACCATTTTCCATAAGCCCCAGAGCCAAGGGGACAGGAAAATCCTTGAAAGCCAAAGGAACCGAGTCGTCGTCCATCGTGGACGTTCGTCAAGTGGAATCTCCCGATTTACGAAAGAATCTCGTGGAGATTGGCATAGTGGAAGAAATCGTAGAGAAAGAAGAATCCACGTCTCGCAAGGAAGAAATAACTGTAACAAATATTCGCACGAATTATTCGACAGCGACGAAAAACATGAGTGAAAAAAGAAATGTGTCAAAAGTACGACCGAGCATTATAGCCAGTGGGGCCATTCTCGGTGTCACGATTGTTGTATTCCTCGCAATATTCATCGTTTGTCGTATACGACAGAAACAAAAATACACTTACAGAAATTCCTTCTCGAGATCTGTCTTCCAAGGACCTGCCATGACAGCGAGAAAACTATCAAACTCGAGCAGCCTTAACACCATTATGGTCAACGTTGTTGCAACTTCGACTACTAAGAGACCTGAGAGACGAGACAACCATGAAGTCGAACATTTCGAAGCACAGGGCGACATCGAAAATGATTCTTTGGATGCCAATGACAGTTGGGAAACTATACCGGATTTTATGAAATAGAAGAATTATTCAATTGGTCATTAAGATCGAGTTTCATCAGGATGTAAAAAAAAAAATTTCCACATCGAAAGAATCGAGCGTGGAAACGAACTGAAGATTTAAAAAAAAAATTCATTATCGTCTATAAAATAGAAAAAATGATTAATCATCGAATTGTCATGGATTTTCTTGGAAAGACAGAAATAAAGCAAGAAAACAAGACACTGAAGTTCGCAACGTTGGGAAACAATGAAAAATCCTTGTCTATTTAGTTTTAGTTGAATTTCAAAAACCATCCAAATTTTCGGACTGTTTTTCGGTTAGGATTCTGGAAAAATATCGTTTCATCATCCTGAATGAATTTTTGATCGGAATCTTAACAAAAAAAAGAAATTTCGTTGCATTCTAACGATGCAAACTTCAACATCGTAAGAAAACAACTTTTTTTTCACATTCTAATGTTAATAATAATAATAGACTCTCGGTTTTTATCGTGGATGAAACTCATAAACGGCGGCTGATCTTCACTCGAAAAATTCCTTTCTTGTTCGGAATTATTCGATATTTATTCCATTCTTCGACCCCGACACTAACCAAAAGCGGAAACATCAAGAAAAATAACAAACGTTTGTGCAATACTAGAAAATATTTCGAAATATTGTTGAATTAGAGTTTAATCTTAAATGTGTATTTTTGTATAATGTCATCATCGTATATTTATTGTTGCCCTGAAATGCGATTTTCTTTTAGATTAAAAATGTAAAATAATCGTTTTTTATATTAGATCCTCGTGGTTATTTATTAATTGCATTTTACCTATTCCCTGCAACGACCCGTACTTATTTTTACATCGTATAAAACTCACCGATATTCTTCCCAATTGAAATACGGCCTCAGGAGATCGGAAACTGGATTCCTGGTGTTGTAAAACATTTGCGAGAAATAGGCAAATTGTCTGACGATATTCCGGCTGTGCTTCAATGCTGGTTCTGTCAGAAAGAAAAAAATTTCAAAAAATCCGAAATTTTTGCAGGAGAAATTCAAGAACTGCAAAATTTTCAAGTATAGAATGGAAAAAGCATATTTTTCTTGGGATGATTACCCAGTGTTGGGCTGCCCTTGAGTTCGCCGAGCTCAAGGGCGCTCATGTAGAGAACCGTACAGTAAGTATTAGGCAGAATATCCAGATACGGTTTCCATTTGGAATTGTCTTTGTGCCGCTCGACAAGAAGAGCAATGGCTAGCGCGACTTGCGGCATGTGTTGAATCAGAGGATCGTTCTGGAGGACAACTAATTCTGGAGCTGCCGTTTCGGTACTGAGGATAATATTGCCAGGAATTTCCAGGGCAATTTCCCCTGCGGAGAAATCTTTATTGGCTTTGAGGCCCATATCGTAGCCTGGAAATTCTGAGAGAGCTGCTCCATCGACATTGGCATTATTTTCTTTGAGCCATTGAAGAAAACGTTCGATGGCTTGGGATCTTTTAGTCTCGCGAGTCTTCATCTCTGCGAGGCGATTTATATCTTCGAGGACTTTAGTCAGTTCGTTGTAATTGTCCCATAGACGAGCTACGTCGACAGGGTCGCTGCAGACTTGATAGAAAAATAATCATCGTACGTGATACTGATATGTTTGAATAAAAAGCTTCAATTTTTTCAAACTTTCATTACAATCAGTGGAAAACGAATGATTTACTTACGTCGAAAAAGTTTTTCACACAAAATGTTAGTCTCATTCTTTTTTGGATTGGAGACAGTTTTCTTCTGCTGGGATTGATGATTTTGATGATGTTTACTTTTCGACGATGGATGAGGTTTCTTCTTACCCATTTTCTTCCGAGCGAAATCGCACTAATACTCACTATAGAATTTTTTCAGCTTTTTTTCTCTCGTCAAAAACTCGCTATCTCGCTACTATAACGCTCTTTTGAAAGAGTTTCCGACTCATTTTAGCCAGCCGAGATGCTTCGTTGTACGTACTCAAGGAATATCTCCTCGATTCTTCTTTTCACTAAAAATAGAACAGAATTTTCGTTTCTCTCGCTCTTGTAACATAACGTCGTGAAATTCGAACGACATAACCTCTCTCAGATGCTCGAGAAAGGAAGTGTTTGAGAGAGATGGAAAATACAGGATGTTTCTTATCCCGCGTTAGCACAAAATATAGACAACGCGGTTAGGGACTGCAGCTGCTCGGATCGCGAGTTTTGCTTTATTGATTTTCGATGTACCGAGTCCCACAACGAGAGAGCACTCACAGCTTTTTCTAATTTACTATTTACTGTTGAAAAATTTAATACTTTCCTTCTCTTTCTATAACTACATGAGAAATATATATATCAACAAATATAGTCATAAACAGATCGAAAACAGCGAATCGGTAAATGAAACACGCAGCTTTTTCTCACTTGTATTCGAAGTCGACTTTTCTACATACCGTTTATGGTCATCAAGGAAAATTCCGGTCGGCGATTTCGATTATATATTGAAAAATCGCGAAAAAGCACGAAGAAAAAAATGGCTGCAGTGTTTGACGAAGAATATTTTATTTGAACAGTCTGTTTAAAACTTTATAGATCGATCATCTTCATAAATATAAATCGCCACTGCAAAAATGCGTCTGGGGCGCCTGGTACGCGACAACGGCTGCTTGAATTCAATGAATCTCTCGCTGCGACTAAGTAGTTGCAACTATTTTTTTGAATTATCGAAAATTTGGAAATTCCAGTAAAGCTGCTAGACGGTTTTTTGTAAACTCAACATTGATAATATTCCAACGACGGCCGAACTTTTGCAGATCTTGATCTCATCCGAGAGAATCGATGTCAAAAGTGGCGAAACCATCTTTGAGGGCTTTGAGGGATAAAGCCGATTAAAATTTTTTTTTTTTTTTTAAACAGCGACAAATAAACCCCGAATACAAGAATTCTTTTTTGTTCATTTTATATAAACACATTTGATTTGCATTATTTATAAAAATGGAGGATATGAAAAGTCCACCGAAATTGAATAGTCGAAAGAAAAATAACATTTTAATTACTTCTATAATCATTTATACGCAATAATCTAAACTCAACTTGGCAAACTTTCATTTTCTCTTTCATATACATACTTAAAAATCAACTATTAAAATTACAACTATGAGCTATCACCCTTTATTATATCTACGTCGTAATATATATATATATATATATATATTCTTATTTGTCGTAAACGATGGAAACAATTCTACATCATGAGTTTCCCATTCAGCAATAGCACATTTCCATAAGCTGAGCACATTTATTTCCCAACGTTCGATTCACGGAGAAGCTTATAATTACGTGCAAAAGTGTCCAACAGAGTAAACTTTTTTTTTTGTTTATCGTTATCCCTCTGGCTGGAGATCTCGAGCGTTTTGTTTCATCGAAAACGGAGAATCTCTGACGAGTAAGACGTGAAGAGTCCACATGTCGGGAGCAGAGCGTATTTGTGCGATCGATTGCGATTTACAAACAGAATTAGAGCCAAAGTCCAGCGCAACAAATAAAAGCAGAAAGAAAACGTGTGAAGGAAATCGTTTGTACAATTCCGTAGGATCGAAAATTCTCGTGCTAAATAGTCGAAAGGACTGCTGGTTTGAGAAATAAATCTCGAGACCTTCAATGCAACGACGGGCCAAGAGTGCAAGCCCCGCACTGTCCATCCTTTCGTAATCTTCGCTCCCTTCCGTATAAAATATATAGTTATATGTATACACATTTTCTCAATCTCTCCCCTTTGTATAGTGACTTACGAGGAAGATTTTATTTTCCCTGCGATGTGAGCGCTCCTTTCGAAAGAAATATACCGAAAGAAATAATATCCATTACTTTATTCATAATAAAAAGAGTCGGAACGAAGCGATAGAGTTGGAGAAGCAACAAATTTAAGAGAACAAATGAAGAGTGTGAAAAACAACGTTACTTTTAAATCGAATATGTACATTCTTGTACATCGTGATGAATTGTAATGTTTAAAAATAAAAAAATGTGTGTGTTTTATCATTATATCGTTTTCTCCGCATTCGCAGCGTAAAAATTCTATTATCTTAGTCATCTAAAGATACAAGATACAATTACAATATAATAATAATAATAATAGTAATAATAATAATAATAATAATAAGATATTTTTATACAGCCTAGATCTAGATAGAGCCTTAATTCTTTTTCACCACATCATTTTCTTTCATTCACCATACTCTATCCACACACATGATTAATCTCGTGCTATTTTCTTCTGTTTTCCATATTCGTTACAAATACAATGTCAAATTGGTCGTGCATGAGACACGCGCCTCCGTCATATTTTTTTACGAAATCTCCAGTGGTCACTAACTTTTTTTCTCCATCAGTTTGTCTCTCGGGTCACGAGTCACGGATACCCGATCAGACGGACGAACGA
Source organism: Campopleginae sp. 14b (assembly GCA_030522525.1). Classification (NCBI taxonomy): domain Eukaryota; kingdom Metazoa; phylum Arthropoda; class Insecta; order Hymenoptera; family Ichneumonidae; species Campopleginae sp. 14b. The sequence continues at coordinate 38,940 of JAPYYS010000435.1, forward strand.
CTTATGGTCCGGTCTCGCGCTTGGGACTCGAGCGAATGGCTCGTCAGGTTATCATATACAAGTGTAAATTAATAAACAACGGCGATTAACGTCGGGGAAAATGGTAACGCTGCTTCGTACCTCGGAATCCTTGAAGAGATTTCACGATGTGCGAATTTTTAACGAAATCGAGGACTCGCACTATTTTCATTAATGTTTTAGGATTTCTTCGGTTTTGGTTCTTTTTTTCTTTTTTTTTGAAAACACTTTGCTTATCGATTGGGCCAGCAGGAACGACAGGTTCTCATTGTTTATTAAGTCTTTGTAGATTTTTCACGATGAAGAACAAGCCATACCTCGGTTTTTAACGTCCGTCTCGTGTATCCGGTTTTTGTGGACTTTCATTCACTTTTGCTTTTTTATTCGTATTCCGAAAGAAGGCTCTTGGTTTATTGCGTCGTCGTGTCTGAGATGCTCTGGCGCCACGTCGCGTGGAAAGGTATCTTGAGGATCTTGACTCGCGTCTTTGGTAATGCCGTTAATAGAAGTTTTTGCAGTTGCGGCAATGGGAGAATATCGACCTGAGGGTTCGTCACACTTGGCTGTGGTTTCTCGTCTCCTGAAAAATATTATTTTTGTTTATACGCTGAGAGGAATAATTGTGAAAAAAAAAATCATATTTTCGAGCTTTTTACTCCATCCTGAGTATGAAAAATGTTGTTGTTGAGGAGAAAATTGTTTGTAGATTTTGAAAAAATATCAGAAGATCATCCGATTTTTTTTTTTTTTGCTTACCTTTGCTCGAATCGTCTTCCTCAACGTTCTCGATGAGTTTCAAGCATGGAACAGGCTTGAGGACCGGTATCGAGTCGCCAGTGACTTGTTTGCTCATCTGATTGCATTGATCAACGAAGAGTTCCGTGACCCTGAGCAATTCGAGGGTAACACCCCATACGAAGTGGGTCAAGTTGTTGGACAGTTCGGTAACGCCACCGAGGACCATGTTGTTCGAGGTTGCGGATTGGGATATGTAAGTCGGGATAATCAAAAGCCTCTTGATGTTTTTGCAGTTGGACAAACACTTGTCAAAGCCGTTTTTGACGTCAAAGTTAACCAATTCCAATTGACTGAGCGTCGGCAGTTTTGAAACGCCGTCGAGAATGTCGAAAGTGCAACACGTTTCCTGGCCCTTCTCGAGCCTCAAGCGCTCCAGTTTTTCCAATTTTAACAACACCGACGTCCCGAATTTTTCAGGAAGATCCGAACACTCGCCCAATTCCAACGTCTCCAGATTTACCAACGATCCCAATATGTCGATGTTTTTCTTTCCGAGGTCTTTCACCGACGTGAGACTCTGTGGCGACAACAAAAAAACGTTTTTTTCTCGATAATGAGGCAAATATTCGGCGAATAAGTTGGAAATAACTTTTTTATCCGATTCGTGGACTTACCAGATGTGACAATTGTGTGAGTTCTTTAAGGGGCGATAAATCTCCTTGCAAGGACATACCGCTGATGGCCTTGAGCCTAAGTTCCTGACAGGATTTCAAGTTTCCCACAGACTCGAGGCTGAGAGTGTCGCATTTGATGGACATGGCGCTCAGGACTTGCAACTGTGGACAACTCTTAATGACTTCTTCGACGACCATAACAGGACAACGGCAAAGTTCGAGTTTAACGAGGCTGGTGACGCGAGGGATGACGGTAACGAACTTTTTCCATATGCCATCGGATTCACCGGCGACTAACATTTTCCGGAGATCCAAATGTTGGGTGCCGTGTCTTTTGAGAGAATCAGCGAGACCGTCCCAATCGGTAACTTGACTATTTTTCATTCTTACGGTTTTCCATAAATTCGGATGTGCCGCAAGGTCGCGCCACATTCTGCATACACGAGCGGCGCGCAATAATTCTTGGACCTTAAGGTATTGAAATATACGAGACAGAGCATTATAACCGGCACAAACGGAGACCATAAAGTGCCTTTGATCGTTCTCCAGCGGAGCGAGCTTTTTCCTGGAAATGAGAGAAATAAATAGCCGAGTTAGCACAAGACCTCGGAATCGCCGGGCGCAAATATTCCAAAAAATCGTTATCAACTAAATAATTCGACCCTTGAGGGTTTGCCAATTCAGATAAAAATAATAATCGAAAGAAACAGGGAGGAAAGAATATTCGGGAGAGTTGGAAAGGACAACTTTTTCAAGGAAAACGCACTAAATTCGCTTTTTTTGTGTTCTGGTTCACACATGCCTTTATATCTGTAAATATAAAAAGTAAAAATGAATTAGATTTTTATTCTGGTTTCTCGTTTCGTTTGATTGGTCAATGCACTCAAGCATTTATCGAGAATCCGTAATTGTAGGGTGGAAACATAGAAGAGAATTAGATATATGAATTTTTTGAAATCCGTGATTGTCTCTCGTTGTCAACGAGACTCTAGAGTTCGATACTACAATTAGGGAATATCGAAACGACCCAGCACACTTTATTTGTCGTTCACATTGCTGATTTCCGTGTATTTCGTTATTCATTTTTTATTTGTTTTTATTTTTATTTTTCATTGAATTGCTCGTTTTTTTCTCAAATTTCGGTTCTCAAATAAATTTGGCCACATTTCGAAGCTAAGGCAGTGTGCTTCGATCATAAGTAAAAATCAAATTCATTTTTGCATCTTCTCCGACGAGCTCTTATATTTGCAAATATAATAAACATTGGTATATATTGCATTTACAATAAATAATGGATTAGAATGGTCGCGAGTGGAACGGAGTAATCAGCGAATGAAAATTCATTGCTGAATTTTCTATTTTCCCACTTGTTTATTCATTTCGTTTGGAAAAAAATCGTTTGGATTACGAAAACGGTTGAACCGACGGAATCGAGAGAAATTCTTGTAAATACAATATGTACAAAGCAACTGCCAAAACCTCAGGAGATTCACATGTCAAATAACGCATGAATAATTAGGACGGAAAAAAGAGAAAAAAATGCTTTTTTTAAAAGAAAGATAAAAAAGCTGCTACGAATTTTGTGAACTTACTTTTCGGTTCGTGGTGGGCAAATTAAATTCGTCGTCGGATTACTTGGCTCTGAGCTTTCGGAGTGACTCGTTGAGATTTCGTGCGACGAGTTTTCAGGATTAATAACTATTTCAGGTGCTTCTTGCTTTATTTCCAATTCTTTGATCTCTGGTTGAGGGTTTTCTTCTATTTCGGACACTTTTTCTTGCTCCACGCTCACGTGTTCGTTCGGCGTTTCCAGGTCTTCTTTGGGGGTTTCTACTTCCATGGGGATCAATTGAGAATCCTCGGAAATTGGAGATTCGTCGGTTAATTCGTTGATCAATTGCGCCACGTCTTCTTTATGGGTTTTTCTGTGTTCCTCTTCCTTCTGGTCTTCATTTTCACTGACGAATTTGTCAGACTTTGAGATTTCAGAGGAATCGCTCGAATTATTTTCAGCTGCGAAGCTCGATCGGAGATTTACTATTTCTTGATCTTTCTCCAGGGTTTCGTGGATTCTGCCGATCGTTTCGACGATTTCGGTCAATACTTTAGCCTCTTCATTAGTGTCGATATCCATTGAGTTAGATTTGACTTTGTCGTTGATCGATCGCGAAGTGAATCGTGAATTTTCTGCTCTCGTGTCGGCGTGCGAGACTTCCGGAAGCGTCGGAGCTTTGTCGCCGATTTTATCGGGTCTGACGGTGATCGCGGGCTGCACCGCCATCGCGTTATTTTTTGGTACGACGATATAACGCTTTCCCGCCATCAGAGCAATGTTTTGCGCAGGTTTGGGAACGGTTCCGTCTTGTCCCCGAAGAAACTCAGTTCCGGAGTGCAGCCAAGCCGCGTCTTTTCTCTCCGCCGACGGCGAAACGTTCGGAGATCTCGAGACTTTTCGTTTTTTTTCTAATCGTCGCGTCTCGCTCTTTTCACTCTCACTCTTAGCCATTTTTCCAAGCTTCGGTGACGTAACAACTATCGGTGATACTTTTGCTGCGCTTTGTCCGCTTATCATACTTATCGGAATGAGAGCCGGAGGCGGGGGTGGAGCCGAGACGGTTCCAGGTTGCGCAGATATATCCGAATCCTCGTTACAATTCTACACAAAATTTCGCCAAAAATGAGTAAAGCCATGTTCCCAAAAATTGACTAAATTCTGGACCGGTTTTTAAATTTTGAGAAAAATTACCCAACGAGTTTCGGCGAAGAATCAAAACGCAATACGAAAAAATCTGATAAATTCGCAATTTCGTGTCCAACGCACTCACAAAGTCCTATCCCGCGGTATTTTTCGTTACTTTTGTTTTTTTCTACAGTATGGGAATTACCTTGCAAACGTATTCAGCAGTCGCGGCCACATTTGTAGCTCCAACGCATTCAGGATGGTACAAGCACAGGCAGAGTGAGCATTGTAAGCTTGGGATGAGTCCCATGCTCGATGAGCATCTAATGCTGCACGGTTCCTGAAGTTTCCCCCTGTCAGATGTGCGTCAAGGTAGGGGAGAGAGGATCGAGAGGACATAAAAATAGCGGCGAGTCAGCGTTGCGATTGGATGTTGTGTGTTTAGTTTCGTGTAGATTTCGTGGGTAAGGGAATGCGAAGGGAAGTCAAAATAAAGTAAAAGAAAAAGCGAAAAATACAAAAGGTCGTAATAACGATGAGGACTCGATCCTTGTTCAGAGGAATTTTTGTTTCGATCAATTCGCTCGTGCGAGCGATTATTCATCATCGAACTCGACGCGTGCTGCGAAAACTTTCATTCGTGTACCAAATCGTTATGACCAATGATTCGAACTCAAGAGAGAATAAATAGGAAAATTCAACGTTTTTCACGTTTCTACTCACTTTGGGCCGCGTTTCAGTTTTGCTGGTGGCGTTTTCTCAATTATCGGTTGACTTCTTCTTGTTGCTGCTGGGGAACTCCATTGCGGGGGTAACATTGGTGGCTCCGGTGCCGGTTTCACTGGAGATCTCACTTCTTCTATGAAAAAACATAATTTGTGTTATTTCTCCATATTTTTCAATTTTCTTCAATTCATCGATGGAGAATGATTTTGCTTTAACGTTGACGTACTTTTCACTTGTCCTTTCTTTCCGGGGAGCTTAACTTTTATGGCAGAGGGTGTAACTCTGGGCGATTTGGCAGCCGGTTTCGCCGGCAACGGCGGAGTCAAAGGTTTCTCCACGATTCTCTTGGCGATGGATTTTTTAGCTGGAAGAGTTTTCTTCGGCGGTGTAGGCGCAGGGCCTGTTGAATCGCGAACTCTCGCGTCTCTTATTATTTCAAAATCTGGATTGTTTACCCCTAATGGCTCTTTGAAAAATGTGAAGTTGTCTATCGTCAGCTCTTTTGTGTGTACTGGAAAGAAAATCGACGGAAACGAAAATTATTGGTATGATTGATGCAGATTTTTGTATTCTGTCGTCATTTCTATTATTTCAATGTTTTGCGCCATCAATTAGAATCACAAAATATTCGTCACTTGTTTTACTAACCCAAATTCTAGAAATTTCTATAAAAAATTTACTAACAGATCGAGAATATAAAGAAATATTTGTTTACTCACAAAATTCAGCGACTTCCCTAAAGCTTCGGACTTTCTTGCCTTTGGGGGTATAATAATAAATATCGGCCATTCTTCTGATGGTGTGTTGATCGGAACCAGCCCTGAAAACGAGTTCTCTCTTCCATCCGTACTTGAAAGGTTCTCTGAAGAGGGGATTGCTCATGTCGATGACTTTGGGCTTGATTCCTCCGGCAGGGCTCATGTTACGCACAACTTTTCCTACTTTGAGTTTTGGTCCGACGCCCGAAGGACTGCTGTTGGCAGAGGAGTTGCCTGATTTCATGGAAGAGTCTTCGACCTTCAGGGGGTCTGTTTCCGAGTCTATGCTGTTCTGCATTCCTATGGAATCCGAGTCGGACTCTTTCTCTCGTTTAATTCTGCTAGAAATGTCATCTTTGCTCTCGTCCAAATCCATATCCTCGTCTTTGTCTGAATTTTTCATGTTCGCGAGTGCTTTTGCCGTCGATCGCCGCAGTCTCTTGGTCTGTGGGGTTTGCGTTTGGTCCGCGGATTCAGCTTCAGCTTTGTGAGCAGAAAACAGTGTTAGATTTTTTTTTTTTAGGGTTGTCGCATTTTCTAGGAAAATGGGTGGGCGGAAAACAAATATTTAAGGAAATGACGTTAGGGCGCATAAAATTCGGTACAAAAAAGTATAGAGCGATATTTAGTCGGTGACAAGAGTTTAGGTTGAGCGTTAACGAAAAAATTGGACCCCGTCGCTGAAATCAAGACAATGTGGCAAGAAACTTTGCTCCGCCACATTATACACGCCTCGAGATAAATTGTTTGATTTCTAGTCTAGCGACGCATGCAAAAAACCCGATGAAGCGCTGCGGAAAAAATATTTTGACTTGTCCATTGTAGTGGTCGTTATTCGATGAATTTGGAATTTTTGACTCACCGATAAGTTTTTGTAAGACGTGAGAACCGGGTTCGGCATTGTCGATGACTTTGGTGTCGAATCCATTGAATTCGGCGGAATCTTCGGAACTCAAATCGTCAGGTTCAGAGATTTTTCGTTTTTGTCCTCTGGTATGAGGTTTTACATCGATATCAGAGTTTCCGGTGGAGTTGGCTTTGATTTTGCGTAGTTTTCTTTTGGCTCCGGGTGTCATTTTTTTCTTGATAGTCTTGACATCACCGTTAACCTCTGTTGGCTGTTGTTCCTCCATTTTAACGCTAGTGAGAGTATTCGTGTTATTACCATCGGGGCTTTCGTTGCTGGTAGTTTCGTTCGTCGGCGTTTCGACGTTTTCGAGGTTAGGATCGTCGCGCGCCACTTCGGCGTTCCCGCCATTCACCTCGACCGTCGTTGACTCCATCGTGGCTATTTTATGTTATATTCCTGTCAACCTTTGAATCTCGCTTCTATTTCACTGTATTTTACTTTTGAGCACACGATAAAAGGATGGCGTAATGGGAAGGAAAATTGGAGTGTGAACTCGGTGTTTTTAACGACAAAAAGTTGCTTTTAGCGTCGTCGCGATTATATATATACCTATATACACACAAGTCCCAAGAGCACTCGCGATTTTTACCACTGCTCGTGATTCCCGACTTGTTCCCAAGCCGCGAGTAGAAAAAACTGAAAATAACAACGAAAAAGACGAAATTAAGGAGTCCGAGGGTGTGATGAAAAAATTGTTAGGTTATAATGATCACGGTATCATTAAAAAAATCCCTTTCATCTGTTTTGCCGCCTTGTTTTCTTCCCCCCGCGCTCTCCGGTGAGACACGCGCGCACTCAAATATGTATATACTTATATATTATCATGCACCTCGCCTCTACAGCCCGGAATTTTTGTCTATTTACTCAACCACTGAATCGCGGTTTAAGGATATCACGTAAAATACGAACATCTTGGCGAACTCGCGAAATCACACGTACCCACAACTACATACCCGGACGCGGGAGTTACGATTATGATTTTCATGTAAAAATTAAAATGAAAGAAAATCAACGCGACCGACGCACACTGTGACGCACTAAAAGCCGTTTAACCGCTCCAACGTGTATATATACATATAACGGTATAAATGTATGGACGCTATAGTATACGAAAGACGCGGCAGCAGCGATCCTACTCTAGTAGCTTGGAGAGTCGATTGTACCAGTATACAATCTTTTACCAAGCCGAGAGAGCGAGAGAGACACTTTTGTCAGTTGCCCGAGGAGTAAAACGCGGTAGCTTCGGTCACGGTGCGTCCAACGCTCAACCGGAAGTTATAATGCGCGATTCTCGATGCGCAGTAGCATTTATTTTGCTTGTCGTCGGTCGGCGGGACACGGGACTCGGGGGAAAAAATGAGTCGACAGGACGCCATTTTGTTTTCGGCGTGCTTGAGAACAGCGCTATAATGAGATTGCGGAATTTCGTAGAACTATTATCCAAATCGATGATGTAGCTTGATTGAAATGGTCAGTAAAGCAGAGTTCGATCAATTTTTTTTATTGGCGCCCGATTCAAAGAAAGAGCGCTATTTAGGAAATTCAACTACGTAAAAAACAAAAGTACGAAGCAGGACTTTCGCAATTAGGAATAAAATTGCGACGAATGGTTTCCACAAGACATATTTTTTTAAATATCGTTTTCTTTATTTTGTAGAAAACTGCGTGATAAGTACACCAATAATCTTGCAATGTCAAAATTTTTGCCGATTAACCGGGGCACGAGTTTGGTAGGGGGCGGGGACATGGACGAGGGCGGGGGAGCGGGGGGGGGGGAGTAATGGAGGTCGCCGTGTTATTATTTCAAAATTAATTAACGCAAAAGGGTTGATGATGAACACGAGTCCCTTCGGCGCAAAATTGACGAGTCCCCGGAAGGCCCGATATTTTTTTCTAGCAAGCCAGAGCAGTGAACAACGAACATGGTTTTTCTCTTTCCCTCTCATTCTATATGTAATAACGATACAATTCTACTTTATAAAAAATGATTTTTCTCGTCCTTGTTGTCATTTTTTAATTGGTTTACAATCCGATCGCGAGAGTTGCCTTCGAACAATGATCGATAATCGATAATCACATTCTTCGATATATAACTTTCACTCTATAATACAATAATATAATAATGTGTTTGCCCGATTAGAGGGGTTGGGGGGTTCTTTGTTTTTCGAGAGGTGCGGCTGAGTGAAGTTGCCCTCGAGTTGAAAGTACATATACAAATCGGAGTTTCACTTCAAGGGCAACATTCTTTTAACGTTCACGTACAATAATAATAATAATAATAATAATAATAATAATGATAATCGTGACTATAATAATAATGACAATAGTATAGTGACGATAATAACAACATTTATTTCAATGATAATAATAATCATAATAATAATCGCTAACGTGTGATCTGTGCGGAGGCTCTGGTTAATTTCCTATTTCGAGTCCACACGCCACACGGCCGAGTCGATCCGTTTGTTCAATTTTCTCGTTCCCATAAAATCCACACAAGTTCGTGCTCGATTCGTCAAAATTATTTCTTTTCCCCTGTCAACAAAGCAACAACTGAGATTTCCGACGACATGTCAACATCGGACATCCACCGAATATACCGATGTCGAAATCACTTTGTTCCCTCGGTTTCCGAGTTTATTGTGTGTTTTTTTCTTTTTCTAAATTTCGTGTCGTTCGGTCTCATTTGCATGGAATTCGTGCCCATCAAAGTTAACAAGAAGTAACCGTGAGTGAGTGGTGCACCGAAAATTAATACGAATGGTGAAATAAACACACGTATAGAAATCGAAATAAAATATAGGTATGAAGCAGTGGTCAGTGCTCAACGAAGGTGAAAACAACAAAGTCCCCAACGGTTCGCCTCGTCCGAGCGCTGTTTCCGTCACATCGCGCGCGAGAAAAATAATGAAAAAAATGTAGAAAACAAAATCCTTCCTCAACTTTTCGATCTTTCGATTCCCCGCTGGCCGTTAAATTCACCACTTGAGAAATAAAAACGTACACAGATTCGGGGGAAAAAGATGCGAAGAATCGAGAAAACGAAAAGAAAACAACATGGACGCTTTACGGTAAAAGGATCAACGGAATTACCGAATCACAAGTCGTCTCCGTTGCGTATCATTAGGAAAAAGAAAAGAAAAAAGAAGTCAGCTTTTCAGCCCGAAGGGAATGAACAGAAAAATAATGAAAAATAATAGAAATTGCCGTTTTATTCGTTTTCTTTTCAACATTATTATTATTATGATTAATATTATTATTATCATTATTATTATTATTGTTATTATTATTTTCTCAAACGACCCGGATCCTTCTTCCGTGAGAGACTAGACACACCGATTTTTCGTTCCTTAAAAGTAATGTTTGTTTTATTCGATTGTTTAATTACAAATCGTGAGCGTTTTTCGTGTATTTTTTCTTCGTTTTTATGTTGAATTTGACGATCGATCCTCGCGGCGACAAATTTCTTCAAAGAATCGCGCTATAATTAATAATAATAATAATCAATTTTCATCAATAAATAAAACGAAAACAAATAATAATAATTTATCTAAATAGATTGGCACAAATCGAATTAATCTTTTTGAAACGCGAATCGACGTCACACTCATGTTTCTTTTCTTTTCGAAAATTCAACAATTCGTACATTTTTCACGATCGTCAGGATGTGACGAGAGAAAATTTAAAGAAACGTTTTTTTATTGTTGTGGATTTTGGATTGTTTGTTTCGCCCGATCGATCGCCCAGTTACGATTTTTTGTTTTGTTTCATTGTGTTGCTTATTTTGTCATCGAGGAACAACAATTGAAAGACTTTCCTCGATGAACGAGCAGAGCGGCCACCGTGGGGCAGGGAGGATGAAAAAATGAATTGAAATTCGTTGAAACATCGCACAAGACTAAAAAACGCTAAATCGTGTAATGATAATTAAAGGTCCAATATCAATCTTTTCCTAATCGAATTTACGTTTATATACATATATACATAGATATATATATTTATATATGTATATATTCGTGTATATATATATAGATATATATTTGATTTAGTTTAATTTAAATTCGATACTAAATCTTATGTAACATTCAAATTTAACCGAGGCTTGCACAGGACCCATTGGATTAAACGACTCGTTCATTTTCTTTAATTTATATTATCATTTGTTTCTCTCGTGTTCCTCTCTCTAATCCTCCTCTCATAATTTTCACGGTAAAAAGATGTTTTTTCTTTTTTTTCGTTCTTTTTTTTGTTGTGTTTTTTCACTCCCCCCCTTTTGAACCCCAGGCCTTAATCGTAAAATCACTTCTTCCGCCCTCTCAAAATACAACATTTTTCGTTATTATTAATAAATTTTGTTCTCTCTCTCGCTCTCTCTCTCTTTCTTTCATTTTCGCACCTCGTTCGTTTTCATTTATATTCGTCGTCTAATATTGCATGCGCTTGAACACACTTTCGAAGATGGAGAGAAATGGACCCCCGAAAAAAATAAATGAACAACGTAGGACATAATTTTTGCTAATAATTTTCTTCCTTTCTCTCTCTTCATCTCTTCCCCTCTCTTTCTCTCTCTCTCTTTCTTTCTTTCTCTTGACTCGTGACTGTCTGCTCTGTTACTCGTCGTTTTGTTTTCATTATTAAAATGATTTTCTTCAGATTGTTCGTTCGTTTCTCGGTAAACAACTGGCCGGACAATTGACTTGTGATTGATTAACTTGTGTCTATTTCTTATCAATTTCCGAAGACATTTATCGAGCTTGTGATTGAGCGATCGAGAATAATCGCTCAAAAGTGGTCTCCTCAATCATTATTCGTTCGATCCTTTTGGTAAATACAATGAAATTTATTGCAAACCAACCAACGATCGTGGAACAAAAAAAAACTGAAATCTCGATCGACAAACAATTCTCGATTATATGGGTTCGTAGGAGAAATTAAAAAAGAAAAAATCAATGGCCTTATTAGAAAAATAAAGTTGGAGAATCGTGGTATATGGGATTTGCGACAATTGGTGACTTCTCGTATTTCAATATACTAAAATGTTTGCTCTGCCCCGCCCCCCGGAACAGCTGAACGTTTACTTTTTTTTTTGTTCGGCCTTGATTATCCACATTTTTCAAATCGGAACAACAAACTTTCTGAATTGAATTATCTGGACGAAAAGACTGATTGGCAAAGGGGAAAGCGGGGTCAGATCTCGTCTCAAAAAAAGGTAAAGACTTGAAAAGAAAAAAAATTGAGGCCTTATCTATTTGTGTAATGATAAAATTAGCGTTTACAATCGGACATTGGTGGGGGAGGCTCGAGAGACGGGAGAACGTTAAGGGCGTTTGTCAACGCCACGATTGAGTGACCGCGCCATGTGAGAGAGCTGAAAGGAACAGAGAAATAAATAAATCCCTTATTTCCACGTTCGTTATGATCAAACGAACAAAAACCGACGGATGTTGGTCGAAATGATTTTGGCGATTGCGTCATCGGTAGGAAAGTCTATCGGTCCGAGCCACTAAAACGTGACGACGAAACAATACAGGACTCGCTCGAAAAATATCGCGGAATTCGGTCAATAACAAAAACCCCAAAAATCGTGTTGTTTTTTTCGAAAATCATAAAATCCAATCGAACGAAAATGAAATCAACGAAAATTCAATGAAAAATATATCCCAAATTTTCTCAATTTTTCCTCTCGCTCTCTCACATCGCTCGTTACTTTGTTTAATTGTTTATTAAATCTCCTTTTTAATAATCCTCGTGTACGTGTGTTGAGAGTGTATTTTCATGTATCCTTCGTAATCGGTTACGTAGCATAATAATAATTGTTTAATTTTTCTTGTTTTCGTTTAGTCATTATCGTTTAATATCGATATTGATCTACCTAGCCTAATATTTACAAAGATTAATCCTTAACCGTAATTCCTCATGTCTCTCACTCGTTATCTCTGTGTTTATCTCCGACCGCCTTGGCACTAAAAAGTGTATGAATTAAATAATTCAGTTTAAATAATTGAGTTAATGATTTAGTTGTAAATGAGGCATCGAGTGTTTTCGATGCTCAGTGTGTCTCTTAGCGTGTCTCGGTTTCGCCATTAGCAGAGATTTATTCGAAATCGTATTGCGATCGAGTTGTTTGGAAAAAACGGACACAACAGCAGGACAGACATACATGACAGACACGCACATACGTAAACAGCTCGAGAGAAGATTGACGAGGAATAAGTTGGTCAAAGACGTTCTCAATAATCAAAAGTTGACTCTCAATCGTAATCTCTATTTCCATGTTCACACACCCAGGCACAAATATCTACGCGCGATTTAATTCGCAGCATCTTTTTCCCCCTCGATCTTCCTTCTTCCCCGATAAACTTGGAAATTGGCTGTGGGAGTTAGAAGCTTCAAAACTCCACGACACTTGTCCAAACGATTATTTCATTATTTTCTTCTCCATTTCTTAACGATTCGTCTCCGATCACTATTCCCATTATTTCTCGCATCCTCGTATTAGTTATTTTCTTTATTAATTAATAATAAATCTCGCAAACATGCATCAATCGCAATATTGCCAATAAATAATTTACTAAGTCTTTTTCGCAATGAACAAACTTCCGCGATCGACATATACGTATGTTTATATATATCTGCATATATCCAAAAATATATAAGCATACGTTTACATAAATGTGCTCCTTTTTGTGACTCCGTTGGCAGCTCGGCCGGTGAACTTGTCAATCATTTTTTCAGTTGTTTCACAGAGGAAGAAAGAAAATGGCCAATGAGAGATTTTTTCTTCATCCAATTGTCTGAATTATTTTTTTTATTTTTGTTTTCTCTATATAGAAGCATTTACCATATAAAATTCTCTCGTGGCGAAGTCGTACACGTTTCCCAGTGTACTCGTCGATACTTTCGTTTTCTTCGTCTTTCCTCCGCTCTCTTCGTTTTCGTAATGGCGCAAATCTTTCGGACGGCCCATTAACGAATTAATCGGCGAAAAATTCCAGCCTTTTTCTCTCTCTCTCTTTCTCGCAGACACACGCACATCCACCCACACATGCATGCACACATTTTTGCTCACTGTGTCCCTTCCTTTATTTCCTTGCAATGGTTGTTGTTGTTTGTTTGTTTGTTTGAGAATGGAGAAGGCGCGTGTTATTTATTTACTTATTCTCTGAATAATCTGACAATGGAGCCTTGGAGCCGCGGCCCTCGTCGTCGACTCTCCCTTTTCTAATAATATATTATATCTATATATACATATATATATACACAAAATTTTGTTCTTTGCTTTCTCCGCTTGCTTCATCTTGTTTTTTCGGTATTATTTTTCTTTCTTTTTGTTTTGTTTTTTTTTTTTTTACTCTCGTCTCCTTCGTTAAATACAACATATATGTATATATATGTATATATAGTATTGTGAAGTTTTATGTCCCGCGAGTCAGTCTTGAGGATCTCCTTTATTTCCCCGTGCCCCTGAGGACTTGTAGCACCCGAGTTATATTTTTCGTTTTCATTGATTCTCCTCTCGCTTCGTCGTTTCCTCTGCTCTTTTCCTTCAGCGTTTGTATTGGATCTCACACTTTTCTTTGATCATTCGATTCGACATTTGTTGGTCGCTTTTTCATTATTGAAACATTATTTCTCGGAGTAACCAGCCTCTTCGTGCGACGGTGGCGACAACTTATTACGAGGAGAATAACGACGAGAAGGACGTGCTCGCACGTCGTTTCACTCGGCTCGTAAATCCACGTTGCCGTTGGCTATTTAATTATTTATTATTTTTGTTTTTGTGTGTGTGTTTTATCTTTCTCTCGTTTGGCTTTTTGTCCGGTTGGAACTTAATTTTTTTCTTGGCGAAAATGAACGGGGCCTGAAATCCCCTCTTCTTGTTCCATCAGACATGCTGCCGGTGATGAGTCGTCTCGTCCGCCTCACACGGCACCACCGTCAAACTCGAAAGATTACTCAAATTCCCACTCGACTCCGAATAACTCGATAACGTTGGCCTCCTCGATTGTGGCACTACTACTCCCGGCGTCGAACCACTCGAACTTGGAAATTTACGGAAAACCCTCAATAACGAGCTACCAGCACTGTGACATCTTACTATTCGGTCTGGCGGGTCCAACAATGCCGAATGACTTCTGTACGGCGGAGGACTCTCACTATCAAATACCGTCCTGTTCGGAGGTGGTCTCACACACTTTTGGTATATCTCGCTCTCCTGTTGCAACAACAAAAATACAAAACCCATTAAATCCTGTTTTATGATGCTGAAGTTCGCAACATTGATATACAACGATAAATATTCATTTTTATCAATAATTTGTTTAATTTTTCAAATTATCCCAATTTTTTGAGCCGACATATTATTCTGGGCCGAAAAACCGATTGTTTTATAATCGCAGTTTAATTCTCATTATGAATAATGGACTTTGTCAAAGGAAAAACCAATTTCGTTGTATTCCAACGATGCAAACTTCGACGCCATCCTGTTTGTGTTATCGAAATCGATTTTCTGTCAAAGCAACGAGATTGAAAAAAAAAATTTATGTTAATTTTCGTTATGAAATAGAGTTACCGATTGACCTTGAATTTGGGCGAATATTTAATGGCTAGAATGTAAATTTATATACAGAACGAAATAAAAATTTTATTCTCCATTGAAAAAAGGAAATGGGGGAGCATTGTGGCTGGTAAAAAAAAAGTGTGTCGCGAAGAGGCTCGTGAAGAAAGAAAACAAGAGCAGCTGCTGATCGGGGTGAGGTTACAGAAATTTAAGAACTTTGTAAACACGCGTCGAAGCCACGGAAGCGTGTGATAAAAAGATGCGCGTGATGTGGCGCTAGTAAACATAAACCCCGATCGGTTGTTATTCGGCATCTTTTCAAAAATTCGATCTTTTCCCCTTCCACGAATTTGGTGGCTTTCTTTTCGCTTTATTTTGCCAGCAACGTGTTGACCTTACGGCGCTCGGGGGGGAAGTTATTTGAGAAGCAAAGGACAAGCCCAACGTGTTGACGAATCGAACAGAAACATCGAGAAACAGAACGACGTACCGGACGTAATGAAACAAAATGATGAATGATAATTACCTGCTCGGGATCGCGGAGATGCAGGGTCGTGTGCGCCCCGTAAGGCCTTTCCTCGCCATCGGGAAGTTGCAGCCGGGGAGGAAGATCGAGAGCAAGATCCTGTCGTACACTTCCTGCTCGAATGGCTCGATCTCTGGCTGCGGCGACAATGGCCTCTTGCATGCCATCGCTACCGTGACCACCGACAACACCGCCACCGCCAGCATTCGGGCTAGCTTCGACCAAACCTCCCCCAAGACCTCCGTGACCTCCGTGACCTCCGCTGCCGACCTCCATGCCTGCGCTCACCGACAGCATCTATTTTTTCAAGGACAAAACAACAAAACATTACTATCGAGCATTATATACGTTTGACGATCATTCCTCAAAGAGAATAAAAACAAAAATGAACATAAGACCTTAGTTTTTTACTGAGCTTGTTTTTTTTTCTCCCGAGGACAAATATTGATGGAGAAAGATAAACAACGATCGATTTCGCAACAGTTGTGCCTCGTCCGGTATTGCGATATTGCGACTTTCGACTTTGACCATTTTTACGAATATTGCGTGTCATGTTTATAATGGTTCGTCGTTTGATTACATTTTGCATTCTAAAGGTGAAGATGTATCGAAAGGACGGAAGGTTGAATTAGGAAATTGTATAATAATTTTTCGAGTTGTATTTTTTATTGATTTCGACTGTTTATCAATGTGAATGGTTCAATAAATTATTATTAAAATCGCTGAAAATTTCAATTCTGTACAAGTTTTCATTCGGCCTTATAAACATGGGGGGGGGGGGGATATTTCCGAGTTAAATTGCAAGAGCAGGAACCACACGAGGGAGCGTTGAAACTGTAGAGGGGTAAAGGGTGGTTGGGAATGTAGTTTTCTATTCTCGGTACATAACGGTCAAATGGAGGGTTGAACAGGGTTGCAAATGAACACCCACGAGTTCGAGACAGTCCAGCAGACGCCCTCGTGTGTTTTACCACGTCCGTTATATTCACTGTACCGCAGTAAAGTATCTCGAACATTCCACCCCAGCTCGCCGGTCCATTTCTCGTTATTTTCGGGGAAGTGGGCGAAAAAGAGTCCGAATTTGCAGACATGAGGGTCATTACTGACTATCGGGGTAATGAGGGTCAGGAGAAATTTCGTGAAATGAAAACTCGCCAACTTCGGCCAAAAATAGTTGGAAATGCCTCGGGAAAATATACTCTGATAAGCGGAAAATAATTTTTTTTTTCAGTGAATAATCGACTTTTTCCTTAGCTGACCCTCATTACCCCGATTTTCGTGAATTAACGATATTTTGTGTCTGCGCATTGAGAGTCGGTGTGGTTTCATTGCTGTGTACTGGAAAATGCCTATCGATCGAGAAGGAGACTACGAGACGATGATGGCAGAATATATTGTGAGTAAGAAAATGAGAAGGTAACGAACGACGCGACGAGTTGGAACGTTTCGTGTAATACGACATTCGCAGGGCGAGGGCCCTCCGAGCTGGCAAGTCTGGCAGACGAAGAATCGATCCTGCTATCCGCGTTGAAGAAAGACTCGAGGAGTGTAAAACCTTGGTGAGGTCGGTGCACTTCTATTCGACACAAATATATTAAATCTTGTCTTTAAATGTATATAACTATAGAGTTCGCTAGCTCTTGAACTATTCAATGAATTAAACTCGCAGTTCGGTGCAACGATTGCCATTAAATCAACGAAAGCCCCTAAGAAAATCACGTTTGTCCAACGGTCTCTGAAGGGCACGAATAATCGATGAAAATGAATCAATTATTTCATTTCTCGCTGCTCCTGTGATTTCTCAAGTGTCAGATTAATTTTTATTAGTTAATCAAAGTTTAATCAACGTCTAGAAGGGTCGATAAGTGTAAAGCACCAAAAATAGCCAGAGTAATATATTTCGGAGACTCCATCGTTGTAAATCGAAGAAAAATCATGTATACATGCGTCAGCTGAAAAGAGGATGTTGCTACTCGGGAACTAGGGCTCTTACGTCACGATGAGATGTCTGGGAAAAAGATACTGTGCGGGGTTAACCCGAGCTCTTCGGGGACTAAATACCGTTGGCCAGTTCTGCCCCTTTTTTCCTCTTCTTCGTTCTCCGTTCTTACGGATCATGTTTGAACATAAACAAAATTTGATCCTTTATGGGGAAAGCCAGACGGTTGGCGGCGGCACGGTCATACATAAATATATGGTCATATAAATTTACGAAAGTAGCTTAATAGGATGAAAACACGTGTACGCGCGTGGAATAAACGGAGCATTGGGGGTAATGGGGGTCAGTCAAGAAATCGACAGCAATGAGATAAATCATTTGTTTCCACGTTCACATGAGAGGAAGAAACAGAGCATATTGGGGGTAATAGGGGACAGTCAAGAAATCTAGAAGAATTATCAAAAATAAATCATTTTTTTTCATTTTCTTTAAATAAACGAAACGGACTGCTAATATTTTCAACATTTTCAAAAAATGTCGACACATTTCTTCTATTTTTCGTAAACTGCAAGTTTTTATGAAACAAAAAAAAACGTGATGCATACTTTCGTTGTTGCGTAAATTCTAAAATACGATCACGTTCTGCAGACGTATCAATTACGGAAGCACCGAGAGCCGGTCCTCGGATTACCGTAGACCGGATTTTTTTCCCAGTCATAATATCCTTTTGCCTGTACGACACGCCGATGGAACGCCGCAGAGCCGCGCCTCTTACATTGTATTTTATTTTTTCGTTCGACCTGAAAATCCGCTGATTTTCGACTTCGAACTTTTTCATCGGCAGATCGATCGCCCATTTCGTCTAGTCAGTGATTCGTTCGGTAACCGGAAACGTTAACTCGAGAGAAAAAAAACCTGAACTTAAAAATTGGGCTTAACTTAGATTTATTATTTCTGAATAAATTCAAAATTACGATTGCCAGTTATTCGCTTGAGAGACGAGTCTGCGGAAGGGTGATGTGGATAAAAATTAAAATTTATTTCTCTCGCTTCGGATAAAAGTGACAGGAATAAAAGGACGAGGAAGCGAAAGAGCTGGAAGATATAATAGTTAATTTGAATTGTTAATTAAAGCTTCGTTTTGACGAGAACGGACCGTTCTGTCTCTGACCTGAAATTTCCTAATTGTCTGGAGATGAAGGGCGGGCAGGGGAAGCGGAAAGGGTCGTGACCTTCAAGAATCGACCGAAAGCTCTCTCCGACTTTGTACAGTGGCGACCCCACCACAGAAAGACCCGGCCGGCCGTCGAAAACGTCAGCAGCAGGTGCAAGCATATGCATTTCCAACTACCCTTGCGTCTGTGTTTCTCTCTTTTTCTCTCTCTCTCTCTCTCTCTCTCCCTCTCTCTCTCGTCTTTACGACCAAAGTACCTTAATGACGTGCTTCCATCGGAATTCACGTAGGACTGTCGTGCATACAGAAATACACGATGCAACTGCACACGCAACGATCCTCACGAGCGAAAAAAAAAAAAAAAAAAAAAAAAAAAAAAAAAAAAATTCTCAATGTACGAGCAAGCAGAAAATGCAAAATAAAATTTCTAATTTAATTCCCACGCACAGCTCCATTTCCTGCGAGGAAAAATTTCCATCATTCGAAGTTGTAAATGGAATCGAAGTTCGAGGAGTTTGAACTCGCAACGACACATTTATTGGGAAGGAGGAAAAAAATGAAGTGTCATGAAGAATAAATCGAGCTGCATGTCTTAAAAGGTAAGAATTAGTCTTTGCCTCCTTAAAGTTGGTTTTTCTCGAGGCAGAGACGATCCAGTCAAACCCGGAAGTCTGCTTGTCTCACGGAAATAGTAAAAGCCGCGCCGGCTAATTTTTTTTCCCTCTATCGTGAGAACACGTTCTAACCATTTATATAAATGTATCCTTCGCGTACAGAGTTCTATTTGTAGAGCATATATAGAATGTACAAATGGAGGATACAAAGTTTACGTGGATACCATAAAAACGAGTGGAAGTAGGTGAAGAAACGTGTCGTTCGTTTTATGCCATTTCCGTTTGTCGATTGACGAACATTAAACCAGGAAATTTCAGTGCACTATACGATTTCACGTTGCACAAGCTGTACAAACGTCACGCAACACTGTCACAGCCAGCATCGATTTAGATCGAAAAAAAATATATTTTTTGGGCTGAAACGATTCGAAAAACAAATAATGAATAAAAATTCGATTAAATAATGACCGAAATATCCAATAAAATATTTTCCCGATAATTCGAATAGTTTTAATGCATTTCTTTACGATGCTGAAGTTTGCATCGTTGGAAAAGTTCGGAAATATTATTTTCCAATAATTATTTCCATAATTCATTCACTTTTTCACATTTTTTTTTTCACTTCATTCAGCTTTTGAATGGCCAAAAACGTCTGCCCCACTATTTTTGACAAATACTTTTCGTAAATTCCGCATTCTGCTTAAAAAAATAATCAGTTTTGGTTGCATATCAACGACGCGAACTTCAACATCGTGAAATTTTCGAGCCGATATTTTTTTTAGGCAAAAACCGATCGTTTCACCGCGCCAATGAAATGTTCGATAAAAATAATGAGACTTTGTCAAAAGAAACAAAGAATTTCGTTGCATTCAAACAATGCAACTTTAACGTCATATTTTTTTCATCAACCGGATATTCTTTTCGAAGTACCTGCCCCACCGAATCTTTCTCTTCGTTGGTTTGTCAGAAAATTGGTCAATTTTGACAGGAGCAAGTTCTCGAGTCCGCGTGAGAAGGAGCAACGAATGATTTTGGGATAAAAATACGAGGAATCAGAATGCAGAGTATGATTAATTGGTATTTGGCTATCGATTAATTGAGCGCGAGTCTGTACGAAAAAGTTGGTGTGAAAAAAGTCGTGATTGACCAAGAGGTCTTGTTGTAACAGATACGAATGAAAAAAAAAGAGAAAAAAAAATCTATAAAGCTCGAACATTCGTTGATAGGCGTAGATAAGGCAGAGATTGTTTCGTTACTGGTTGGTGGCTTATCGGTGCGCTTGCACCAGGTCCAACGAGAAAAAAGAGCAACGAGAGAGAGAGAGAGAGAGAAGCTGGGAGCTCATAAAACGTAGAAATCTAATAAAGGGGTCATGGACTCGAGCGATCTGCTGTAGCGACGATGAATTACATTATAACTTAGCACAATGTAGACATATACAAATCGGTGTATCCGAGTGCATAATACATTTATAAATCTTTGCCGCGCGATTCGGCCTCCAGGATTTGAGAAAAAAAAAGCCGACGCACCTGCAGTGAAGGCGCGTGAAAAACAATATTTTGTTGCTGGGAATTTGTTTCGTTCGTCCGCGAAATAATTTGACGAAATTTTGAAATGATAAAAAATTGGAATTAATTGAGCAATATTGATGATGAAAATTTCGTCAGAAAACGTCGCGGGTGATGATAAAAATAGTGTATCGAAGTAACGAGTTTGGACGTCGAATATGCACGTCGACGGACTTGCGTAACTTCCAGCGCAGCGAGAGAACCGAGAGCTTCCCGTTTGCCGGAGATAAGGCTAACGAGACCCAGATAATAGCGTCGGTAGTCTAGACAGCTAATTACGAAGCGAGAGACGTCCTTTAAAACGCTCTCCTCACGCGCATCACGAGACCGATTGGACGCTACTGTATAGCTCCGCTCCACACATATGCCACGAAAGGTGAAGAATAAAAAAAGAAGAAAACAACGATACGCGATCGAAAAGATGAAGAAATAAAATGAGACGAGAGTAAAAAATGTCCAAAGTCTATGGAACGACAGGCGAAAAGTGAAAATAAAAATGGACGACGAGAGAGCGAGAAAAAAACTGCGAGTAAAAATGACAATTGAAAAAAAAAACCTTTCTTCAATTTTTATATGTAAAAAAATAAACGGTCGAAAAAGTTTACCGAGATAATACGCGACAGTGATTCAATATCAATTATTTTTAATTGAGCGAGCGCAAAAGTTGAAATCCCAAAAGAATAAATTGGGTCAGGCCAATGGACCGATAGCTTTAAAACTTGAATCTCTCAGCGGAATGACGATCGATGTAATTTGCGTTTTTTTCCTTCGCTCAATTAAATGCTCCGTTTCATTTTTATGACGCAAAATCGAATGCGAGCTCCTCTCCTCATTTTATTCGTCGTGTCCTCGTCCACCATTTAATGTGTAATGCAGAATATCGGAGCACGGGAGGAGGCCGAGGGAACGGCGAATGATAAGATTTCGCGAGTCTTCCGGGAAGTGTGTCTCGCAAAGTTTGAACTTTAAACCAATCATTTTTTCTCATTCCAATGCATTTCGGAGAATCATAGATTATAATAATAGCCACAATAATAATCTTTATTCCGAAACCGCTCTCAAGTTGAAATATAAAAGAAAAAAAAATTAAGAAAACTGTTAAATTAATGACCTTGAAGCTTGCATCGTTGGAATGCAACAAAATTCTTTTCTTCCTTTGTCAAATATCATTATTTTAATTAAGAATTTAGATGTGACAATAAAACGATCGGTTTTTGCCAAAAAAAAAAAAATATATCGGCCCTAAAACTTTGGATTATTTTAAAATTAAACAAATAATCAACAAAAATATATATTTTTCGTTGCATTCCAAAGCTGCGAATCTCAGGATCGTTAAAATTATTAATTTCTTTTTTTTTCTTCAAATATTTAGTTCTCATCAGGAAAGCTATTATTAATATTTAAAATTGCAAAAAGCGAGTAAAAAAAAAGGGCAACCGGAGGATAAAAAGAAACGAGGACAAAAGTATTTTTTAAGAATTTTTTTGATAAAAAAAAAACTTGGATTCCGAGAAAGTAGTGATTGTCAGAATAAAAAAAAAAGTCGCGAAATGGAATGGATTTTAATTGATGAGTAGCGAAAAAAAGATCGCGTTGGCCTAAAAAGTGATTCTGCAAATCCCCGAGCCGTTGACTAGGCTGCAAATATTGGCTTATATTTTTTGCAACCGTGAATGTTTTCGACAATACTTTCGAAAAATGTCCACAGCGAGGACGAGAGAAAACGAAAAATAAGTATTAAAGTCCAGAATCTTGTTGAGCGTTCCGAAAGCGAACATGAAACGGAGAATGATAATGATAAGAAATAAAAAAATTTCGCGCTGTACAGAGTCTGGTGGTCATTTAGGATTCAAGTCTGTGACGCGCACTCGACGATTATCGGAGTTGCGGACTCGGTTAACGATCCGCCGCATTTCCTCACCTCGAATCTCTCGCTCCCTCCGCCTCTCTCTTTCTCCTTCTATCTCGCCTCATTTACGGTCTTGCGTGTTTGAAAAAAACGAGCGCGCGGCACGGACAGAGGCGAGTTGCAACTAGTGTGTAGAAAACATACACAGAGAGGAGGAGCCACACGAACAAGTGCCCCGATAAAGTGTCGTTCGAGTTTTTTGACGAGTTGGCTCTCCGGGGGAGACAAGCAGATCGCATGCATACATTTTTTTCCGTCTCAGTGTTACACTAAAACAAAACACTACACATTCGCCTCTATTCGCGACGTACAAGCTCGCATTTATTATTATTATTATTATTATTTTTCATTTTCGTAATGATAACAAACTCCTCGATAGCCATAATAAATTCTGCTGCACGCGCGCATATGTTTGTTTTTTTCTTTGCATACGTCCGTCCGCGAGGCATTATTGTGTCGAATTTATATTTGAGAATGTTGAATGGATTTAAATGAGGATATCGATCGAGGTAGACGAGGAAAGAACGCGCCAATCGGCGTTGTCGGGTGATGTACTTTTTTAACACATAGTTTTGAGGATGTTTTAAAAAAGAATTTAGAATGGGCAACGTGAGTGAACGGATTTGATATTTCGGTGAAAATATTGCGAAAACGAAAATCAAGTTTAATTGTGTCTAATTTATTATTGGGAATTTGGAATGGATTTCGATCGAGGCAGACGGCAAGAACGAGGCGATCGACGTTGTCGGGTAATTTAGTTTTTTAAACACAGTTCCGAGGATGTTTGAAAAGAGAAGGGCAACGTGACCGAACGAATTCAATTTTTCGGTAAAAATATTGCGAGAACAAAAATATTAAAGTTAATGATTGAAAAAAACGGAAAATTTATTTCTCAATCATCATTCCGATGATTAATCGATTTTATCCATTTTTTCAAAATAAATTCAGCTTTTTAATGGCAAAAAATTCTGCCCCACTATTATTGACAAATATTTTCCGAAAATTTCACATGCTGCTTAAAACACAATAATCGGTTTTCGTTGCATTACATTATGCGAACTTCAACATCGTTCGAATTTATATTTCGAAGTATTAAATTGATTTAATGAGGATATCGATCGAGGTAGGGGGGAGAACGCAGTGATTTATCGAGCCCAGGTTCGAGAATATTTAGAAAGAGAATTTAGAGGGCAACGTGTCCGAAGGGAGTCGATATTTCGGTGAAAATATTGCAAGAGAAATGGTCAGGACGTTGTGCGTGTTCGAAATTTGGATAAAAAGTTGTGCGAACTTTGAACTTGTTCGGAGTTGAAAATTGTTACGATCATATTTTTTGAGGACTCGGCTTTGTGCTGAGAAGAGCGAATTGCGTTGAATTGGAAGCGGAGGGCCTTGCGAGCCCGATGCGTTGGAGTCGTGACATTTAAAAGTCTCCGACGTTGATGAAAAAAAAAGAGAGCGAGTTAAAAAAAAAGGAAAAAATAGGCGAGAGGTAGGAGAGGAGAGAAAAAAACGACGACACAGAAGCAGCAAAGAAGTTTATATATCGACCGAGTGTCCGCGGTGGCTGCGGTTGCGGCGTCGTAGTGGCTGAGGTCTCGTGAGGCCAGCAGCCAGACGAGAAAACTGCAGTGAAAGCTCGCCCGCGCGGGCATCGCCAACATTCTGGGCCAGACGGAAGAAACGCGCGCCACCAGCTCGTACAATTCTCCATTATATAGATATACCGACATATATACATTGCTTTATAAAGAGATACACACCTAGACGTTTTATTCGAAAGGACGTATGTATTAAGAGCACACGAGAACGAGAAACAACTTTTTTCCATTTGGCATCAGTCTAATTAATTTATTATTATTTATTCAAGATAATAACGACTCGAGGGCTTTGACCTTGTCATTCCCATAATCAGCTTTCGTCTTAATCTCATTATTGCTCTTTAAATTCCTAAGTGTTGTGAAAATAAAGGCACAATAACGTTAATTGAGTTGCAGCTTTTTAATTACGAACTTGGCTCCATTGTGCAACTATTTATAAACTCGCAACACACATATATGCATGAGAAACACAATTCTTTCATTTTTTTTATCCCTAAGGCAACATTTTCACGAGGAAACTTCGAGACCAACTTTTTTCCGGAGCTTATTCAAAGTCGAGTTAATGAATTCTCTGCGGAAAGAATTCAAATCCACTAATTACTGTCAGGGAATAGAACACGCGAGTGACCTTGAATTTTGGACAATTTTTATTGTGCCCCGGATAAATTTTAGCGAGAATGAAATTTCATTTCGCAGGGACGTTCAATATATTTTAATTATATTTTCGAAAAATTTGCATTCCGTTAGGATTTCCCGAAACGATTGCTGTTTTTTTCCTTTTTTTTTCATCCGATAATTCGAATTGTTTTTTTTTTTTTTTTTTGCATCGATCGAGCAGTTTCTCCATTTTTTATTGGATTTTCCGGGAGGTCCGACTGCTGAGAAATTTGTTAGAGGACTTGATTTTTTTTGTGTACGACGAAATCGTCAACGTTTGTGTTGGTATCGAAGTCAAAAGTCTAAGTCTTGACGTAGTTAAGAGAATATCAAGAATTTTCAATGAAATTCAATTTCCAGTGTTAAAAGTTTGGATTTCCACTGGCATGGCCTGAGTCATTGCTTAGCAATCTTTGGCCTGTCTCATCTGCACTTTCAACGATGGAATAAAAATGTATGTGGACGTTGGGGCAGCAACAATACAGAAGCGATACGGAACGACATTATCAACAAAACTTTTCATTATTTTCTTTGCTTTAGGTATTTTCTCTTTTCTCATTGTTCGTCTCTCTTTTTCTCTCTGGATCTCCGTCGTTCTCCCCTCGCCAGCACGTCTTCGGCGAGCAAGTCAACGATTAATCGGCGTTCGAATGACGTCCGTGACTATTTTAATGATAACGAGGGGTTTGCGACACACAAACACATTCGCACTCGGTCACCGATACTATCCATCGCGATATTTCTATTTTTAATATCAAATCGAAACGTCCTCATATTTTTTCACAATTAACTACCATTGGATCGAGAGGCACGAAGAACTTTTCAACAAAATTTTAAAAAAATTGTGATCCAATTATTCAAAAAAAAAATTTTCCGAAAAAAAATAAAATAAAAACGATTTTTCGAGAATATTTCGAAAAGCAAACGAATTGTAGCAAAGGACCAAAAATTAACGATTATTTTTAGTAATAATAATTAATAAAAAATAATAAATTCCTAATAATAAACAAACTGGAAAAAAAAAAATTAACAGAATCGCTTAAAAAGTAAACGAAATTGACGAATTTGTGATTTTTGGAATTTTTTTTATGATCGCCAAAGATTTTTGACAATTTTCATTTGTTTTTTTCGATTTTTGACACGGAGAATGGCATTTCGGTGCAACGGCAGAGTAGCAGCTGACGGATCTGTCGTGTATGTTCGTTGCACGAGTATATGGGACTTACTATAGTGAATTACCATGGATTTATATACATTTATAAAAATCTATATATTACGTAGCACACATACATGTCCGTGGTACCGCGAAACGTATATGTGTGTATATTTATTAGTATATATAGAGAGAGAGAAAAATATATAATGCGTGGTTACGAGGCCGAGAGAGCTCACCCTCGCCCCCAGTCTCGACCAGCAAGTATGTCTGGCCGGGTACACTCACTATCAAAAGTTTCCGATACAGAGTGAATTTATTGTGCTCGTAAAAAGGGAAGAGAGAAAGAAGGACTGAAAGAAAAAAGTAAGGAGAAAAGAAAAATTGCATAAAGAAGGTTCCGGAGACATCGGAGGGGTTGAGGGAGAAAAAATAAGAGCCAAGAGTCGAGAGCTCGCCGGCCGAGAATCGGGATAGTAACGCCCGTCCTACGAACTGGTTTGTATACGAAAAAATATTCACAAAGTGTACTACCGGATTGGGCACAGGTGCCTCACGTCCGGCGATGAAAAACAAATGAGAAAAAAAGGAGAGAGATGTCGAGAAACAAGGAGGATGAAAAGTCAGGCTTTTGCCTTCTGTTTTGATTCTCATTTTTGCATTTTTCTATTCCGCCGCTTCTAATTGCTATCGATAAATCACTCGTGGATATGGGGCGACCTTTCTGCACATATACATAGACATATAGAAAGCCCAGTCAACCTGACGTCCTACAAAGTGCGTGTAGGCACGCCGAGCCGCCTCAGTCTCGAACGAGAAATTTTCTCTCGCACGACCTTTTGCGTCACAGGTGTGTTGTGCAATTTTTTTCACATTTTTCTGCATAAGAATGACGCGAAACGTCCAAGTATCTCGCCCGGGCGAGTCATCCAGAGAGATTCACAAATCGGGCATTATTTTTTCTGAAGGATTCTTTTCGTTTATGGCGCTCATAAATTATTCTGACACTTGACATTTCTTTGTGGCTCAGTTTTTTCTCGTACACTCTTCATTTTCGTTATTTCTTCGGGACATTCGGCATTGTGCAGTAATACTTTGCTTTTTTTATACTTTTTTTATTGTGAAACTCGACTTTCGATGACCTTGGAATTCGAGGCTTTTTGTATACATCGCCGAGATTTCAACATCGCGAAAATACAACTTTTTTTTTTCATTTTTCGATACGCCGATTATTTTTTCGTATAAGTTTTGTTATTTTTCCAGAAATAATTATATTTTGTCATTTATTTTCAATAATTTTCCTTCTTTAGTTCCTATTCCTTGATTTGTCGCTGACTTTGCAAGTTTTTCGTTTGAAATGCCATTTGACGTCCCGAAATTCTTTCATTTTTGTTCTCAACTGTCAATTCGAAAAATGGCCACTTTCGAGCGGAAATATCATTTCTAACCTGTCAAAATTCTGGTCGAATTTTGCAGGTTTTTTTTCTCGAACGTTTCGACGTTTGATAGTCGGGAAAAAAAGTGATTGCGTTCAGGGCCGAGTCTGTTTTTTTTTTTTTTTTTTTTTTTTTTTTTTTAATGACTTTGCAGTCATACGATCGCGAGTAAATTTAATAAAAAAACGTACCACTAGGGCCATGTCGTGAGGTTTAGATGCCTGAACGTGGAGTATACGGGCTCCTAACTCGAGAAACTTCCGTCTCAACTGTTTGACGGAGACGCCGAGCGTCTGCATGCAGCGACGCCGCAGCTTCATTTGAACGACGACGACGCCAGGTTGCCGACGAACTTGGAAAACCACCGACCGTCAGCTGTCAAGCTGGCATAACACTGAATCCCTCTCTCTCTTTCGTTCACTGGCTAGTTCTTTCACCTCGCGCACAGCAATATTTTCAAATTTTCGACAATTCTCCACTTTTTCTTTATTTTTATAAATTCCTTCGTTACAACTATTAATCCGAACGATTCGTCGAATTTCACAGTGTGAGTGAAAACGGAAAATAGATGATAGAATATAAAATCGAAGGATGTTTTGTTGAGAAAACTGCTATCGCTCCTCCGATCATTCGATGTTATTAAACTTTTTATTTTACCGAACGATATGGCGCACTTCACTCCACTGAAACGATGTAACTCGAGAAAAACGCTCGAAATAAATGATAAGGTGGATATATTTATTATCCTTGTCACTCGAAACACAGTCGTTAAAAAAAAACAATGTTAATACCGAGGAGCGAGACTGTGATTTGTTGTATATAACTTGGATTCGGCGTTTATCGAAGTACGAGGAGACTCGTTCGCGTTCTGTGCCGTTGCACAGGTTTAACTTGACTGAAAGGCCTCGGCGCGCGTCTCGCGACTCTCGGATCCACGTTTGCCTTCCCCACAATGCAATACAGCCCCCACTCCTCTAGTATGCGAGCGCTCTCCTTCGTTCGCGTTGGTTATGTCTCGCTCGGGAACTCGCAGTGTCTCTCTCTCGTTCGTGCATGGCCGTATGCGCTCGCGCTCTTTAGTTTTTCTTATCCCCTCTCGCTCGTCGTAAACTTCATTCGATCTCTTTCGCTCTCACGTTCGTGTTGAATTACGAGGGGCGCAGTATGCGTTCCGGGGAGTGGAGGGGAGGGGAGGGAGAACGAACAGCAGTGTTCACTGCTGTGCGCTGCAATGTTCTATCGAGTCAGTCGTCAGTCATAGACAGGCGAATACGTTTCGATCGACCCAAGTGTCTCTTCACTGTTCAAAGTCCCGCTTCAAGGTCTGACACTCTTGCAGTCTGTTTTTTTTTCACTTTCTTTCTATTGTACTCCTCGAGCTACATATATATGCCAATGTGTATCTGTATGGCGTAGAGATAAGTTCAAAATTCTTTTTTAATCTATAACCTGGATCGTATAAATAGATTTTACGACACATGCGTTATAAAATTGGAGCTTATGTTTTTTTTGCGTTTCACTCCCGATCGGCTGACGAATATTCTTGTTTTTAAAATCTGCCTATTATTTCTTATCAATACTTCTTTGCCGAGGTTCATAAGCGTCTCACGAAACATCGAACAAACTTTTCGACACTTTGGTAAGACCGAACCCCGCACCTTCCGAATTACACGTCATGGAAATAAGAAGGCTCTGAGGAGGTATTCCGTTTTCTTTTTTCAAGAGTTTTTTATTTTTTGCTAGGGTTTTCGACTCGTCGAGAACGTCCCGACTATTACGAAGTCTCGGGCGCAGCGTTCCCAACCCCGTCGACCAGAATTATATGGCCAGGGCCGTAGCATTATAGTACGGACAAGAAAATTATAGTACTTTCAAAAAACCTGAAAAACGTCAAACTTATTGATTGAAAAGAAACAAAAGACACTGTCAACACGTAAATTCAACTGTTTATTCAAATAAAGACTTTTTTTTAACAAAAATACTTTAAACTATTCTGGCAATTCTGACATTCTGAAATCATCTTCGGATTCCGATTCGTCGACGTTCGGTTCGAGTCAGGGAAGCAATCTTTGAGCATATCCGTTAAATGATTTGCAACTCGAAAT